>JAODLC010000028.1:3515497-3539746 GCA_026781145.1 Hippopotamyrus pictus | reverse complement strand
CGTCCACCCCTCTCTCCTATCTATCTATCTATCTATCTATCTATCTATCTATCTATCTATCTATCCGTCCATCTGTCCATCCATCCGTCTGTCCGTCCATCCATCCGTCTGTCCGTCCATCCATGTCTGTTCTATCTATCTATCTATCTATCTATCTATCTATCTATCTATCTATCTATCTATCCGTCCATCCATCTGTCTGTCTATCCATCCCCAAATGAAAGGGACACTTGGCTGGTTCAGACCCCCCCACTCGCATCACATGACTCCAGCCCAGCGTTTCCCACATACATCTTCTATAACCCTGAGTAATTCCTTTCTGACCAAAGATGGTGAATTTTGAATGAGACGCCAAACAGCAGCTGTAGCTGTACTAAGCCCCAACATAGTTGTTATTGATTCTTATACCAGGACGGCAGATTGTTCAGAGTTGAACACCGACCATCAATCTATATCTCCCTCTCTGCATGGATGGTTTGATAAGTTGCGATGGAAAGAGAGCAACTGCCAAGTAAATAAATTATAGAATGGCACTGTTATCATTAGCATCAGGGAAATGTGTAAAAGCACCACCCCCCCAGCACTCTGCCTTCTGACTTCTCAAAGGCTGCACTCTCCCCTAGTGATGCATGAAAGAATATCCATCCATCCATCCTTAGGTATGTATGTGTATGCGTGTGTGTATGTATGTGTATATGTGTGTATATGTGTGTGTGTGTCTTTATTTATGTGTATATGTATGAATGTGTGTGTGTGTGTATAATGCATGTTTGTTAGTTTACTTCTTTTCCTTTCGGTAATTCAGCCTCTCTCCTACCCCCTTGGTGATTAGATCTAAATTAAAAAGCACATTGGCTATTTTTGGTAGTCAGGAAGGTGATGCTGAAAGGAGCAGACAAGAAATAGCTAAGAACCAGGCAGCAATTGCGAAAAATTAATATCACAGTTTATGAAGTGTAACTCATTATCATAATCAATAGGCATTAAACATGAACAGTATAATTAAGTTTAATTCAGCAGAGCAACTTAAATTATGTTGTTCATTTTTAGTTAAAAAAAAACTCGCATTACATATTCAAAATGATTAACAAATGATTACCAAATTAAAATGAATAACAAACACAATTAATCAAAGGATGTTTGGTCTAAGTTGATGCAGTTCTGTTATTGAACCCAAATATATTAGTTTGCTTTTTTGCAAAAACCATTTGTTTCTCCATGGCCAATAAAATTGCCTTAATCCGTTAATTCATTTCCTATTAAAGGCTCTACTAATAATGTTCATAGTTTCCCATTGTGACCACAAATTTTGTTTTATGTAAGCATGCTTGTGGGAGGGGCTTGGTGTGAGGTGGGGAGGAGACGCCTAGTGAAAGGGGGGCCCATATTCGTCCTGTTTCAATAGCCATGAATATGCTTGGTTACTTAGGTTTATTTTGTGTAGTCCTTGTTCTGCAACCCTGAACATTTCTGTTTTTGTTCATTCTTTTGCTCGGGATGAACCAGCCTTTCTTTGCCTCATTGCTCCTGTTAACCCTGTTTCAAGACAAATCCCTGCAAATCCAAAAACCACCAGTGCATGTCCTAAGAAACAGTGTCCCCGTCTCCTATCCTTGTCACAGGGCTCTCTTTACTGCCATCATCTATTCATATTTTAAGCCTTTAACATTCGTACACTTCTTTCACATGTCAATCTGAAAGGTATTCATGGCTCTTTCTGATGAACAGAAACACCTAGAGTATGTTTGTGACTTTCTGCTGGTTCATTGAGAGGCATGACAATTACATTCATTGAAATATTGATAGCTGATTATTACTATTAGCTCCTTTTCATTTACCCATCATTGAGAGCTGCTTGTCTCAGTCTTGATTGACTAGTAACAAAAAACAGGGTGTCAGAGCTACTTGAACTCCTGACCTGTATCACTGCGAGCTCCTGCTTAAGAGCTGTCATTCACAGGAGGCTGGCATGTGCTTTACTTTCAGCTGCTTAAAAAGACCCCAAACAGCATCTAAACCCAGAAACCTTCATCTCTTACCACCCCCGCATCCGAGAAGCCGGTTGAAGCCAGAACTGGGTTACCTATGGAAACATTTGTCAAAGCATATGCCTTGTCATACTGTAAACAAATAATAGAAATCATACTCCACCCCCCTACCCACTCAGAGCTACTGGCTAGGCTCTGCACAGTGGGCTACATGTCACCAGACAAAAAGGTCCCTCCCATTTTCACATTTGCACTTAGGGAGCTTAGAAAAGTGGGACCCACCGTGCTAAAAAAGGCACTCGCTTTTAAAACTGTCAACAGTGCTCAGACAGAAAGCTGGATACACACATCACAGACAAAAAATTCAAAGCAATCAGCATGAATTTTTCATTATCCAGCTCAGCAAACATGTTTCCCTGTAAAACGGGGGAAAAAAAAAAAAAAAAACAAACGCAAAGAGAAACTAATTCAGCAGGATCATTAAAAACCTATGGGACATTATTTATACCCAGCGAGACAGAAACATTTACAGCTTATGCACATTAGAATTACCAGGGTTATTGGTTAAGTTTACTAATAGAACAAGGAACACATAATATAAGAACATAAAATTTAGGTCGGGCTACCGTTCCCTTTCACGCTTATGAATGATGCCATGCGTGAAATGACAAGCAAGCTGCACCCTCTTTCTTTACTTAGTCGCCTTGTCAGTTACGATAGCTGAGTAAGTGTACAACTTTAACGTAACTTGCCTAGCTAATCTGAAAGCAAACAATCCTGGCATAATAATAATAATAATAATAGCAACAATAATAATAATAAGAATTATTATTATTAATATTGTTGTTGTTCTTACAGAGAACTGTGATTCCTTTCCGCACTAAGCAGATCCTCACTGTAATAACAGCACTATGGCTAAAGCTCTGGATAAACACATGAATCTGTATCTTTAATACACTGTGGAACCACTTTAGTGAACAGCGGAAAACCCTGTTAATTAAGCTGTGTTACTCTAAATAAAAATAGTGAGATTTATATACTGTAAATTAATATATTCTACACTACAGCATAGTAAAAAAACACTGCTTTCTTTCTATACACATATTTATAACCTCTCATAAAAATAATTCCTGTTAATGGCAAAACAGACATTGTAAAATAACTCTCCTACTTAAATTTGTGTTCCAGATCATTATTTCAATTTAATAAAATTGAAGAGACAGCATATTTATTCAGCAGGCACAGGTATGCCAGGTCTTGAAAGCAAAGTTTAAATTGCATTTGACAAGCTACTTGTCAGGTTCATATTATTGCCAGGCACTATATAAAATGATAAAGAAAATACAATATTTCAGCGCCTTAAGACCCAGATGTTTTAGACACGTAGGAGGACGTAATCGTCATTTCCTCTGCAGATGCTTGGCAGGCTTTACTACGGTCCGTCTAAAAATAGGCAGCAGCTTACGGAAGCATCTGAAGCTTATTCTATAGCAATAATGAATGCAGAACGATTGGGCAGACCTTGCATTAAATTCACCAAACCGTTAATGCATCATGAACAGTGGAAATGACTGGTTCTGTTCAGTATGTGTGCATAATGTATAATCCATCATCCATCCATTTTCTGTAACTGCTTGTCCTATTCAGGGATGCAGGGGGGGTCCAAAGCCTATGAGCATAGAGCCCAGGATGGGGTGCCAACCCATCGCAGGGCACACACCCACACATCAGTCACTCGCACATGCAATTTGGTAACTCCAGTTCACCTCAGCATAGCGTTTAGACTGTGGGGGGAAACTAGAGTACATGGAGGAAACCCTGCGATGACACGGGAGAACATGCAAACTCCACACACATGGAGCCATGGTGGAGACTGAAACCCGGGTCCCAGAGGTGTGAGGTGACAGTGCTGACCACTGTACCACCCCCATTATGGTGAAAAAAAAACTGTCAGATCCTCAAATGTCTACTGTCAGTAGATGGAATAATAATTGTAATAATGGTGGAGGACATCACCATAATGCCCTTAATACTGGAAAAAGGTTCCCATTATGGGGGAACAAAGCATTAATACAGTATTCTGCCTGCTGTAGTACAGTAATGTGCTCAACAGACACCCCTGCCTTCCTGTTTCATTATGGGTGTTAATTAAATTTGGGGAGTTCCCAATGGTGGAAGGACCCACTTCTCTCCACTGACACCCTGGCAGCTGACCTGTCGCTCTCTGTCATCGCCTGGGCTCCACTTTTCTTTCCTCATTCTTCCGGCAGGGGTCTTTGGAGACCCCGAAGCCAGCCAGTGGGCCACATCTTGCCTCTGCTGGTAACCCGCCGAGCTCATTAGCCATTCATTCATGGAAATAGGATGCACTGCTGGCCCATAAATTATTCAAAAACAAATTTGATAAGAGTCGATTTACATGTTGATTTACATGCGGCCAGCGAGTTTTTACAAGTCACATTTGAGAGAGCTTTCTTTTTTTTCAAGAGAAAAATAACAGGATATGTAATATAAATGACATTTACCTTGAACTGAAACTGCTAGAAAATACTTAGTATGCTTGTCATGGAAGGGGTGGCACTAACTGATGCCAACTAGCCTGGACTGGTACCTAACCTTACTAAGAATTCCATCCATATTCCATAAGTACTCAAACCAATACTAGGTCGTTGTTAGCCTGGAGCCTATCGCAGGCAGTACAGGGTACAAGACAGGGGACAGCCCAGGTAGGATGGCATTCACACTCACATCATAGGGCAGTGTTTCCCAACCCGGTCCTTGGGGACTCCCCAGATGGTCCACATTTTTGCTCCCTCCCAGCTTTCAGTAGCAAAAACATGGACTGTCTGCAGACCTGACTGGGAAATACTGCTATAGGGGACACAAGGTCACCAGCTCACCACATGTTTTTGGGCTGTGGGAGATAACTGTGTAACCCTAGAGGTGTCCCGCACAAACATTCAGAGAACGAGCAAATTCCACACCCATTTAAACCCCCCAACCTTGGACGTGTGAGGCTACAGTACTACTCACTAAGCCAATCCTTGCAGTTATTAGTCATTATATTTAGGGACATGAAGAGTTGTGAGTTTTAGTATAAATATTGAAGCAGTATCATAAGGAAGCTCAAAGGCTGTTGGTGAAGTGACGTCTTTCTAGAAAGAAAGCAGTATGATCCTGTTCCTTGAAAGTTTAAAAAATCTACATTTTGGGGACCCCAGGAGAAGCTGCCACCCCAGTGTTTCCTGACCTTCATGACAGACCAGACGACAGCTGTCATTCATTGACTCAGCCTTCTGAGAACAGCGAGGAACATTTGCTCATCGGCGTCATGTTGAAACAGACGCAGAGCTACTCGAAAGCCACAGCAGAAACCAATGCTGATGCTTCACTTGTCCCTCTTTAGCAAGCTGCCTCTATAAACTCAGCATTGAAAAAGGACAAAACATTGCAAATACTTTTTTTTTTTCTGTAGAGGTGAGCAGTAAAGACAGTAATGTGCTTCTTTCTGGTGTAATTAACTAGCATTGCCTCCTGGAATCCTCTTTCCAACAACCTTGATGCACCTAGACCGCGCTAAAAGACAGACTGGCAAACAGTGGTAGACACTTGCACTGCATCTGGAAAAGAAAAGCAGGAGGCCAAGTTTCTTATAAAAAAATGAGTCAACACCAACCACAGGATCATGATAGCGGCCTCAGCGTGCCAAGCGCCTGTTGGCGTCTTGGAACGGCAGGCTGAGCTGAAAGACACCCCAGCCCGTGGGAGGCATGGCCAGAAGATCCACCATCTGCTCGGAGAGGATCCGTAGAAACACAGACAGCCCCTCGGCAAAACAATCCTGAAAGGGCTTTTCAAGGACTGGGCCTGATATGTGTACGAGACTGAAACTTCTGGGCCCAAATATTCAATTGTCGGATTAGCGTAGATGCTCTGGGGTTATGGGTTTTGTCCAGTTGTAAGGGGTTACATATCTCCTTCCAAGATTACTTTGGTTCTGATAAATGGGTAAGACCTAAATTTCCAGTAGGTAGATATGCTGCTGGTAGTTAAATAAGCCAAGGATTTTTAATAAAACGAGACTTGCAGGAAATGATCTGCAGCTTTTATCTTATAAATGCAGGTTAAAGATCTTGAATTACGAAACCTTGGACCACTAAACTTTATGAAGTTAGTCTCTCCAACAGTTCACTAATCAATTTCTTGTGCTAACGGGCCAAAGACTGCTGACAACATGCTTTTTCGCTGACCCACACAGAAAATTTGCGCTACGCCCAGAAATCCCATTTTAATAACGTCGCTCTGTTGCAATATCCTGTTTACGGCTGCCATAAGATAGAGGACTCATCACTGCTGCCTATGCAGTGTTTTCCACACGGAATTTACAGCAATTCTAGGGCGACATCTGTAAATAAATAAAAGGTTGAGTCTTGTGGCAGCCTGCACGCTCAGCAACGGGGCCTGATTTGTAAATATTGCACATTTTAGTAATGGTCAACACAGGAAAGCTTTAACTCGACAGATTAAACAGAGTGCAGAAAGTCAAGGGGTTCATTAGATCAATGACAGTGCTGTAAAGAAACACATGATCACAAGGTGAGGGAGTGTGGAAAGACAATAGCTAAAGTGAGATTTATAAAAATACAAGAATGAGTGTAGCAGAAGGCTAATCAAGAATCCAGGTTTGTGCTACGTATATGAAGAACTACAGTACAGCTGTTATCATCAAGGGCCATTAGCAGCGGCTCATCAAAGCCCCACAACTTCCAATCAACCCAACTTTTACCAACGCTAACAGTATATTTTATGAAAACCCCATTAACTTTATTTTTCCTCTATAATTTCATTTTTTTTCATCAGGGGAGTCAATGCACTGGTAAAACGGCTTTCAAAGCCATAAAGCCTGCAACCAAAGGAAACCATTCTAAAGATGCCCTGCACATGTCATAAGCTCTACGTATTTCTGGTCATACCTACAGTAATAATAATAATAATAATAATAATAATAATAATAATAATGATGATGATGATTACCTTGAGATAAACTGACACCCCGTCTAGAGTGAACCCCTTCCCCATTCTGCCTGGGGTGACCCCTGGTACATCCAAGAACATTTCCAGGATAAGCAGTCATCAGATGGATGATTAAAGACATTATTTTTCAAGGCCAAGGGGAAACGAGAGTGTTTCTCTATACCAAATATGCCTCTGCTGGTCTGTGGTCTTGGCAAAACCAGTTTTGCTATCTTTTCTCCATAGAACGAACTTGGGGCGCAGCGAATCATGGGATTGGTCTCAGTTGGCAAAGATGCAACTGATGCGTCTTTGACGTTTGAGACGGAGTAAGAACCACATCCGAAGATATTTACCGTCCTCTGTACTTAGGCACTTGAAACTGGTCATTCGTAATGGAAGGTTACGAAAAACAGGAACACGAGAACACAAGTACGGCGAAGTAGATATATTGAGGAATACCCTAAGACACCAATACCTTGGTTATGGCCCATTTAACCTAATTACGGTCACATGTAATACCTAGTTATGATCATAGGTATGGGTAGTAGGTGCATAATGGCTGAACTGTCTGCCAACAAGACTCCATTTGGCAGGAGTTGACCTAGTCCTAGACCCTCTATCGACAAAAAATTTCTTATAAACTAGCTCACCCTTCCTTTTATCAAGACTATATCAAGAATGATATTTCCTATCTTGATTTTATCTAAGGTATTCAGCAACTACAATTAAGTGCAAGAGATAGTTTTATAGTTTTACTTCACTTTTTACTCTCGTGCCTCAAAACTGATTACGCATGCCATGGGATCTCATTTCCGATTGTCAGCTTCAGACTTCTGAAGAAGAACTCGAGGAGTAATCTATAATGCAGCCTAATTATGGAGTACAGGATTAGATGAGTCACTGCAAGGGTGCCGACTTGCCGTAGACAGCTGGGGAATTCTTCCGAGTGTCGGAAGTCACCTTTCCAAACTTTCTTTTTTTTTTTTTCCACTGGCAGATCTTTTTTGAATCACTGTACATCCTTAACTTTGAAGACTATTTGATTAAGGCAGTGGGGGATGGGGGGGATTGAACAGGGAGTAATCCCACCATGTCACAAACCAATAACATGAAGATGAAAAAGAGTAATAAAAGACAATGTAAATAACTACAGACCATCTGAATCATGTAATTACATTGTGACAGAGAGAGGGGAAAAGCCTGGATAGAAAGATGATTCAATTTTACTTGACCATTGTGTCAATAGAGGCCATAATACTACAAAGTGCCAGTAAGGACATGTATGTTTCTTATTAGAAGCTCTTCAGAAGCATCCTGGTGATAATGAATAAACCGCCATTAGGTCCATAATCTGCAGTGAACATCAGAAACTTAAAGGTTTACGTCACCTACACAGATCCTGAGTAACTGGCTCACTTAAAAAAGGTGATTTTGCATAATTGTCTACCCTAAATAGTAATGCATCATCTGAAAGAAACACAGTGTTAAGCTGACCTAGTTTTCCTTCGCAGCACCGATCGCCTGACCCCGCTCCATCTGGGACGGGCGGAGAACGCTGACAGCCCTTCTAAAGAAAACACCGCCTGTAGCAGCATAAACGTTCATAATTGCACTGAAATATTTACAGTCGTTTTGGGGCTATTTACCAGACAAATATCTCCTGCTATGGACACGACTGTCATAAGAGTATGTCGCCTTGCCGAAAATGGCCTTGGCGAGCATCTTGCTGCCTGTTTTCCGAGGGGTGATGCATCCGAACGGTGTGGAACACAGGGGAACTGCACCCCCAAAAGACAATCTTCTGTACCTTATTCTGACCTCCTAGTCAAACACATCACAAGGCAAATTAACAAAAACGCATGTGTATTAAGTATACTTTGATAAGCCTCCAGCTGGTGTGTTTTTTCTCGTTACTTTCGCAGCAGGTGGTTAATGAGAGCGACATTAACCCCTCCTTAACATTGCACTCTACCCCTACCTCTGCATCCAAGTTAGGCTATTCAGTGAAATCAGAAGTGGAAACAGAAAGAAGAGTTCAATCGGACACTTCAATAAAGCTGTAGCGTACACCCCAGAGATTTGCAGTGATGAATATTTATAGAAACGTCAATATTAAATAGAGTTGCTTTTCTAAAGATCTAAGTGGGAATGTATTCCAACATCCATTCGTTTTCGCTAATTACTTGCAGTGGGGCCAGACCCGGGACACATACAGCGGGGCATCGCCTGGAGGGCAAAAGAGCATTTGAGGGTGCTCTCGAACATACGTGCCTTTATTTACGGAGTCTTATTGTAAGGGCAGCTAATTACATGAGAAGCATGTCTGTGGAAGGTCGTGTTGGAGGCACAGACACTGGGACAGTGTGCAAACTGCAGACGGAAGAGCATTGAGGCCAATCAGGCCATTCATTCCGGAGCCAAGGGGATATGACGCTACCGAACCGAGCCAACACCTCAGCTAGCTGTCCAGAGTGTTGGTGCAAATAGCTAAACGTGCTAGCACTCACTTCCGCAGGGCGATAACGGCACAAGCTTTTCCGTACGGGTCAGCGATTCCTGGCCGAGATTCCCGGCAGAGCCGCTTTCCGTGGTGCGGGCAGCTCATCCAACCTGGGCTAGCGTCTGGCCCTCCCTCTGCCGCCCGTCCCCCCAGCTGAAACCTGGCCATGCAAATCTGCTTTCCCTGTGTTATCGGACTCTCTACTGTCAGGCCTACAGGCCCGGCAGGAATAAAAGGATTCCCAGAGAAGCTCGGGCTAACCCCCCAGATGTGCTAAACATCTTTATTTGCACATTAGAGGTTTGCTTTGAAAGCCTTCCTGAGGTGGGGGGTGGGGGGGAGCCGATATAGCCGGACTGTGAAATAAGACGTGACGTTTTGGCCTCCCCTAGCACGGAGATTATGCTGGAGAGATTCATCCGGGAGAAGAGCACGGCGTAGCTCCTACCTTAAACCAGCATTTCCGCGCTCCTTGGAAACAGTATCCGTCGGAAACAGAAACACGGCAATTTGAGGCAAACCTGCCATGCGGCCATTATATCACCAGGGAAGCGCTCAATCCTGTGTGAGACTGAGTGCTACATTGTCGTGGCGGCTATGGTTGGAGCCGTCGCCCTGATCCTTCGGAAAAAGAGTCCCGCCCCGAGCTTGTCGTACAGTACTTAATTTCTACTGGCAGATGCCAGGGGGGCCGCCGCCCCACAGCGAAGTTTCATGCCTCGCTGACGCATCCTACTTTTATCCTGTTGATCTTTATTGTCTGTCCCAGGAGCATTGTCAAATCATCGCGCAGTTGCCCTAATGATCGTTTACTAATTGCATATTTCCTCCCAACAGATGCTGCCGAAAGTTCTGCCAGCAAGGTTCGGGAGCGACCGGCGGAGGCCTTGCCAGACTTCCTCGGGGCACCTTCGCGGTGTGGGGGTTGGGCCTTAATGATCCTCACGCTGCTTGCCATTCTTTCAGCTTGAAATAGGTAAAACAAATCACACCGACTGAATACAACACTTCTACGGTATACACTGCAGGGCATAATATGTTCCTATTCGCAAATAAATTAAACCACTGAACCAGACAGAAGTATACTGTAAGAATTTACAACAGATAGAAAACCTTGATCTGGTTGATCTGCGTTTGACTAATGAATAATTATTATACCAGCCTTGAAACTGCATTTCCATATTTGGTGTAAGCTGGCTTTAAATAACTAGTACCCTGTGGTTTAATCTGCAGCCCATCTGAATCGATGTTGCATAACGTAGCCGCTTCATGTCACACCAACAAAATGCACCTACTAGGCAAGCCCTTCAGGGTGTTTCCACTGTCTCTTTCCTGCTATTTCCTGGGACGGCACTGACAGTAACCCTGTACTGGATAAGCACTTATGGAAATGGATGTAACTAGCAGACAGCAAAAAAACAGCATTCATTTTCTGCACATCATGATTCCATGAATCTTGATGAAAGTCACCTTTTGAGAAATGACACGTACGCGATTGTGTGGAATATGTCAAGAGTCAGCTCAATCAAGGCCGCAGCTATGGGAATTAATGGATGGATATATTGCTTATGTCCTTCATTTTAGAAGAAAACAGCCCTGGGGCATTATCTGCACGAAGTGGGATACAACCCAAGGAATCCTACCTCTGATGATGATGGTGGTGGACTTTTTGGCGGGGTTGCCCACGTTGTTGTTGGCCACGCAGCTGTAGACTCCCGCCTCCTCCGAGGTGATGGCCGGTAGGGTCAGTGTTCCTCCGTTGAGCACACTTTTCTCTGGGAGCAGCTCTGAGTTGCGCACCCATGTCAACGTGGGTGTGGGTTCTCCCCCGGAGGTGATGCACACCAGGGTTACCGTCTGGCCAGGGTTCACCACAATGGGATCCTCCACCAAGAGCTTAATGGTGGGCGATGCTACAGTGCACACAGAAAAACCATGATGTTAAATTATTATTATTACTCTTATTAGACATATAATGACACAACAGCCCAAAGTCAAGGTAACTGTCTATTTTGTGTCATCTGTTGTGTCAAATGTTATGTGTGTGCACTGCTCCTCTATGCCTTTTTAATTGCCCCTAAGGGACAAATAAAGTTTTCTGAATTTGAATTTGAATAACTGCTAGGAGCTCCCCTGTGGACACAGCTTCAGCTTTGGCCTTGCGAATTTAACTCAAAATGATTTGCTCCCATATTTCAAGGGCATTACGCAATGCAGGCTTCAGTCGATATAATGACGAGTGCCCAATGAAAACCCAGAAGCACGAACACAAGCAATGCAGCACAGCTTCCCAGACCCTGACATTTAAGCTAGTAGGAGGTTGTGTTGTGAGTAAACAGCTGGACTTCTGACAGCAGTGCCCTATTTGGAGCCCTTGCTGTTAGAGGATGGTGAAAACACTTAAAATGATTTTATACAACAAAATAAATGTGTACCTTTTTAAGTCAGGTAAGTGGCATTAGCTAAAAATAAAAAAATTAAGAAATTTACAGGCAAAAAGAACTGGATTTTCTTTACTTTTTCATATCTTCCTGAAATGCAATATCTGAAAATGTCTTGTTTCTAAAAAAAAAAGCAATTTCAATAATAAGCAAAGATACCCGAGTCAACAATGGAAGGAACAACAATAATCAAAGATGATGGCTTCCTTTAAGGATGAGCTTTGCATGGGGAACAGCATATAACGTACACAAAGACAAAAGAACAATGTTCCTACAGAAATTACACTTGGCGTCATGTGGTTTGTTCTGGCCAATGACCGTACAAGAAAATGGTGGGGCCTATGTTGGGCCAGAGGGGCTAACAGCTTGCCTAGCGATGAATCCAGCACATGCTGAGGTACAAATTGTTTTAGTGCTGGTCCGGGGAAGGGCAGAGCAGACAATCTCCAGGGTGCTCTGGGCCGGCCTGGCATTCCCTTCTATCATTATGCGCTTTTGGTGTAGCCAAGCTGTCACCCAGGAGAATTTTTGGGGGCTTCGATAAAACCAGCCGGACCTGTCTCTCCTTAATGGGACGTGGGTTGCTCCTTTATTGTGGAAAAACGGGAACACCCACAGGAGCAGATAAGGGAACGTCTTGGGCCACAGACCGTTTGCTCAAGACAAGTTTGACTTAGAAGGGTAAAGTGGAGTTGGAGGCCAGCTACATCGGATCCTCGCCCCGCTAATTAATTTGAGCCAGAGAGGAATTGAAATAGTATACGAGTGTCAGTGGGGATAAAAAAAAAAAAAAAAAAAAAAAGCAAAGGTTTACTCAGTGCTAAAACTAACACACTCCCTTACGTCAACCACTCTACCCTCACAAGTCGCAAAGTTTAGTGGTCGGAGACTATCCTGGTGATGATTGATTGCAGGGCAAAACCAGACCATGGACTGTCCATCACATCACATGGCATTCGCCCACAGGCTCCCTTGGGGGCAATTCTGAGGCAACAGGAGATGGAGACAGGCTGTCTTTGGACTGGGGGAGGAAGCTAACATACCTGGAGAAAACCCACGCTGGTACTAGGGGGCATAAAAACAGGATTGGGATATATTTGATCCCAGGACACAGGAGACATAAGAGAACAGCAATACGTGCTGAGACACTGTGGCCCCTGGGGCAGAAGCTGGCAGCAAGTTTCTGAATGGGAAATGTTCCTGCTATTGCATGATCCAGCTGGTAGGATTTTTTTTTCAAGCTGTAAAACCCAGCTTCTCCTGTGAGTCTTTTGACAAAGGGTCCAGGAACACACATGTTCCCCCCAGTTGAGTTTACCTGTTTTATTTGTGAGCCTGAACAGGATGTTTTTGTCCGGGATGCCGCACACGTTGCGGACGGAGGCGATGCAGCTGTAGTTGGCGTAATCCTGCGGCCGCAGGTTCTTCAGCTTCAGGATCTTTGTCTCCCCCTGCAACTCAGACCAACAGCCACGGTGTACAGCAGACACGTCACGCTGCCTCACGGCAAACCCCCTACAAGCATGCTCTGGCTTATCGGTCACTAAAGTTCCATTGAAGACATCCAGTAATCAGTACAATTTTCATTTTTAATGAATGAATAATTTGGTATTTTTTGTGAACAATAAAGTTAAAAGCCTTCCAAGGTCTTTGTAGTCTGTCACCTTCCCCAGAACATTAATAAGCAGTTCAGTCCTCAAGGGCCACAGGTTTTCACCTTAGCACTCCATGGCGCGATTGAAAACTGCAATCTGGAGAAGATGTCTTCTCACGTGGTTTTAGATTTATATTAGAAAATCCTGCACTAATTGAATGGTAACTCTACCACGCGCACACCACCAGCCAACAGCAGGGACACTGGAAATTGCACACCCCTAACACAGACCATTTACCTCAGTCCACTTACTTTGATTGACAACATCCAGACTGATTATTCTAGGGTTTTGCCCTATGAAGGTCATATCCAGCATATTTCCCATTGTTGTTTTTTTTTTAACTCAAAAAATTATGACATTATAGTGCAGCATGCAAGGTTGTGTGGAAGGGTGAACCATCTCGAGCCAGACCAAACGTACTCCTATTCAATGCTGTAATAGAAGCAGAAGATTGCCATATATTTCTCCATGTGTGGAGTGAAAGGACACGGCAAACAAAGGCGTTGATCTTGATTTTATGTCGAATGAGGAAACGTGCTGATATTTTTCTACCAGTTTTTAAATACTCTTATGCAAACTGACTGGTCTCAGACAGATCACTTTTTGCGAACTCCAATGGACAGTTTATTCCTCACTGCAGAATACAGAAGGAGGATGGCTTTAATTTATGTATCAGAGTTCTGCTTAAACAGAGGTGAACAGTTCAAGTCCAGAAAGTAAAAAATCCAGACCAGGATTTCGTTTCAACCAACCAGCTGAGTGCTCTGTGACTGTGACTCTTTATACTGAAATAGTTGGTTGAAACAAAATCTTGGTCTGGATTTTTACTTTCTGGACATGAACTTTCCACCTCTGCAAGGAACCATGGGATGGGCATCTGTAAGTAAGCTTGTAGGGAAGAGCCTCATTTTCACAAAGTTCAAAGCAACATCAAACACGTTTGGGAATGCTTCAGGACAAGCCAGAACGTCCACCGTGTGGCCAGATCTCCTGCATGCTGGTCTTCCCCACTGAGGAATGGTGTCGGAAATAAACGAATGCGGAAAGGTCCCATGTGACCTGTCAGCCTTCGCTAATTACCAGTGCGGCCCCCTTACGGGATTTGAACTTCTCCGTCTGCATTTTATCTGCCTTTGTGACACGGCTTTGTGAGCGACACGATGAGCTCCCCGACTCGTCTGCCGGGGAGCCAGACAGCGACTCTCCTTCCGGATTGTTCCCATCAATCTCCTGTCCGCTCAGTGAGGACCACCACTGCCGGAATTGGCTCCAAGGCTATGTGATAAATGTCCCCGAAATTATGCTCTCACTACTTTTCAAACTGAGGTTCTGAAGAAAAAAATCCTTTTTTCAAGGAAGATGGACTCCTTGTATTAAACAAGTAGTCAATAGTAAAACAAAAGTTCCTTGTAGTGAAAGCTATGAAAAGCAAATAACTAAATAAAAACAAGCCACTACAGTTCTTGAAGAAAAATATCTCTCTGTTCTACTTTGTAAATCTAAACTTCTATATATTGTATAACTCTTTCTAAAGTAGCTTTACCCTCTTCCTCTGGCTAATTGAGGTTTATCTACACTTGCTTTCATAGGACCACTAACTCAGTGTTAGTTGGGTCCAGCAAAGGGATTGGTTAGTGCAACAGAGAGATTAGCTAGTGTGTACACTTATTGACTGTTTGAGGTCAGACTGAGTATCATAATACCCTCAATTTTGGCCAGAGATGTCACTTAAGGATTTGGGAGCAAGCTGTCAGATTTTTTTTAGTGTCTATAAGACGGACTAAAGTTGGATCCTTATGCAGTGCAATATGAAGTGCAATAAGACTCCTGTGGTCCAATCGGCCGCAGGCCTCTGGCCTACCTGTGTGAAGAAGGGCTCGTAGATCTCCACCCCCTTGTCGGAGCCCTGGGAGAGCACCTCACGCCCACGCCGCCAGCTGTAGCGTACAGGGGGGTTGGAGTTGGCGACGCAGCGCAAGAACACCGTCCTCTCATAATAGAACTGCTCCTTGGCCTCGCCAATGCTCTGGTGTACAGTCACTATGGGGTCGTCCAGATCTGTGGGCACGGTGGATACAACAGAAAGTAGTCAGGCTGAGGGGGGGTGGGGGGGTTTCTCTGTCTCTGCTTTACGCTGTCTCTTTATTCGTTGAGTAGCTGAGCGCTGGTTTCCAGGGCAACGCAAAGGGTGTTTGATTCCATGGATCACTGCCGGCCTTAAGCCTGAGCGTTTCCCTTGCCGTGTGCCGCCTTGCACGCCTCCCCACCCCAGGCAAAGCCTAAGCCCCCCCTGTATCCTGCTTAGGGGCAGTTTGGATGAAACCTGCCGGCTGGATGGCAGGTCAAGTGCACTCTGGGATTCCTGCGCGCCTGCGGACGTGGCCTACATAACCAATGAAAGAAAGTTTCAGTTAAAGCTACTTTAGTTCCCGTGCAGGTACCACAGCCCTGGAAGCCAGGGTGCGGCACTGAGGGACCAGCAGATTCGATGACAAAGCATTACTGTAACTGGGGAACGACATCATTAGGAGGCTGAGCACGCGAGCTGGCTTTACGACAACTTAGAACCTGTCCTCCTTTCCTGCCAACATCGCACTACTGCCACTCCTGCCTGAACCGTCCCCACTCAGACCAGAACCTTCCCTGCTGCATGCACCCCGAATGCTCAGCCCTGGTGCGTTGCCGTGGCAACAGGTAGAGCCCTAATTAAAATGAATACAAACTGACACACAGAAGATGAGCAGCAATCAACGGTGTATGAAAGCTACACTACCATGATGTTTAACAATTAGAAAGGGCAATGGAAGACAGCAAACACATGACAGACAAACAATCAACTATTAGTTGCTCACACAAGCATATCTATGGCTAGTTATGTTGCCATAACCAGCAGCCATAACGCTAAATTCATGTGCATCGTTTGATGATAAGATACAATTTCCTTAGCCACAAATGTAATACAGGGTAGTAATGAGCAAGGAACTTCTTCCACAATACGCCACTGTTGAGATTTCAGTCTATCGCAGGGGGAGACCTAAACCTCTGATTCTTAGACTGGAGGAGGAGGAGAGAGTGCTATCAGAAGAGGCAGCTAGAAACAAAACAAGACTCTTGCAATTATTACTAATACAGGTAGAATGAGCCCTAATACACTAATAGTCAAAAAGTCAAAATTCCATGTCATTATTATTATTAAGAAAGCTCGTTCATTAATAATTCTGGTCCAGTAAATTATTATATTAACTTGATCATGTGTGTTTGTAGGAAATTGCTTATTTAAAGTAAGCTGGAATACTAAAAAATTGTAGAGCAGAGCATCAGTTAAAAGGGAATTGATGAAAGTTCACAGGTAAAATGGCTGCTATATGCCCCTAATGATGAAGAACTCTGTACCTCTATAGCAGGTGCTTGAAATGATCTATATTGATTTACATCATATAGATACCTATTTCTTTTCTTTTGCCTAGTTAGCAGTTTGGATTTTCAATAGGATCAAAGGGCATCAATCACAAGGGACTTTCAAAAGCACCACAGCTTCACTGGACCTGGGCCAGTCGCATAAGCTTATTGTATCATTTAAACATCAGCTGTGTGCTCCTGAACCTACAGTGAGGAAAGCATAAGACTGAACTGAATGCAAAGAACAAGGACCCTGTCTTCTTTGATAGCGTGTCCTTCCGTGCAACACCAGGAGGAGAAGTCTGCTCAGCGAGCCGGCTGGCTGCTGTGAAGGGCGACACGTTAGCGTCCCCACGGGAGCTCGACATGCATCGCTGTGGACTCCAAGCACCTCCAGTTTGAGGTCGGCCCGTGACAGTCATTAAGCAGACATGTTCCTCCTGTAATGACTGATTCCCCGTTTGAGAAAATGATGAAGTGCTTTTACAGTGTGTTTGATTATAGATAATTAACTTTGAAACTAAATGCATATCACATCGTACCAATTTATGTTAGGAGCTCAATATCACAAACACGCCTACATAAATATACAATGATATACATAAACATAAATTGAATTTAATGTTAATTTATTATAAATGAATGCGAAACTGTCATTCAAGTCTGGACACTTGTCTGAACAATTTTGTTCCCCTACCTTGTGCCATGTGCTTTCTGGAATAGACTCTAGCTTTACAGTGACTCTGTACTGGACATGTGGTTATGAAAGATGGATGGATGGATGGATGGATGGAAACATACAGTTGACGATTTAAGTGCTAAACTGCAAATTCCAGACAGGCTGCACACGTGGGAGGAAAAACCTTATGTTTAAAAAGCAGGCGGATTTCAGCCAGGAACTCTTAATCTGTAATGATTCATGTTTGGAAGGAAGCAACTCTGGCCAAATTCTGATATCAAAATACAATGGATTTGTTTATTTGTTATGAGTTTCGGGTTCGACTGGCCAATTTAATATGGGTGTTGCTACTTTTCGCGGCAGTCATTGTGCGAGACAAATTGAAGTTGGCGCCCCAACACGGTGTAGCTGCCCTGTGTGGAAGCTGCAGAGGAGACAGTATTGCATTGCGTTGCTGTTCTGTGCTTACACCACAGAGGGCGTTAGTACTTCTAAGAGGCCTGCATCGTGTAGCTCTTCTATGCTGCCTTTGCAGAAGGTGCAAGTACTTCTAGGGGCCCCTACATTGTATAGCTGTTCTATGCTGGCTCTGTAGAAAGTACAAGTACTTCTAGGGGCCCCTACATTGTATAGCTGTTCTATGCTGGCTCTGTAGAAAGTACAAGTACTTCTAGGGGTCCCTACCTCGTGTAGCTGTTCTATGTTGGCTCTGCAGACAGTATGAGTACTTCCAGCGGCCCCTACATTGTATAGCTGTTCTATGCTGGCTCTGTAGAAAGTACAAGTACTTCTAGGGGCCCCTACATTGTATAGCTGTTCTATGCTGGCTCTGTAGAAGGTACAAGTACTTCTAGGGGTCCCTACCTCATGTAGCTGTTCCGGCACTACACTGGGTATGAGTTCAGACACTCCTCACTTAATGACCGAGTTCTGTTCCTAGGATTAAGTCGTTAAGCAAATCGGTGTTATGTGAAGACCCGCCCCTTAACAATATTTCAGTCATACTGTACTGGTATTGCTAGTATATTTATAAATGTTTATGCTGTAGCGAACTGCATTCTGTAATAAACAGTGTACTGTTCCCACTGTGTGCTTTCTTTGTACGTGACAGGTGAAAATCTATGAGTAATTATTATTATTAATTATTATATAGTAATGTATCACAAAAGCATCACTGCAATCCAATGAATCACTGTTAGTGTCCTTTTGCACATTACCAAACTAAAACAGTGCATAGGAAATAAATAAGTCACTTGTATATATTAACTAAGATATGAAACAAGTAAACAACTTATAGCTATTGCTTTCAAAGATGTAAGAAAAGCATAAGGCACAAGAAAACCTCAAACTTGCATAGCTTCATGTTTCACGCGCTGCTGGAGACTCCCGATCCCACAAGGTAAAGCATATGCATCAAACTAGAAGCAACGCAGTGAAATCACCCCTCAGAAGTTGACACCTGAGGCCGCCGTCTATAGGACTGTTCAAGATATATCCACATAAATTAAGGTATTCTTTGTGTTACTCAAGTGATTACTCACATATTTGTCTTTTTTCCAAATATAAAGATGCTTGATATCAACCATTATATATTATATATCTGGCAAGTGGTGTGTATTTCTTGCTATTTCGTCCAAACATCTGATAGACAGAAATGACTCTACATCATCTTCTCTCAAAGATGGTCACAGGGGACTGAGGAAAAGGGGGGATGTTGGCTTGGCTCGTCTCTTATGAGGCTAGTCTTGAGTGCACTTACACATTTAATCAATTTGATTACTTAACCACTTTTCAAACAAGTCAGCAAGGCATTTAGGCACTCCGGAAAGAAATGAATAACCCACATCTCTGATAACACCTAAAAAGTGCCCTGAATTTTCAAAATATTAATGATAATATATAATAATGAGTAATAATAATAAGTCATTTGCTCGATTCATGTTTTAGTTTGCAACTTCCTTTGAGGTTTCTCCTTTTTTTGTCTGCTATTTAGAAACTGCTTTTTATAAACCTATGGTAAATGACCGTTGCAATATTGTGCTTTAAAAAGACCAGTGATATTACTGTAATGGGACCACACACAAGCAGTCACTGGACTCTGTGTCATTGTGTGTGGGGGGAGGGGGGGTCCTAATGTGCAGCTTTCACCTCGGATAGTTATTTGTGAGGGAAAAAAAATATATACATCAGGCTGGCGAAGTCGTCAGAGCTCTGTCATGGACAGGCTGGAATTGCCACAGTCGCGCTGGGCTAATAATTATCTCAGCTTGATTACATGTAATGCCAGAGACCTCTCTGACACTTGTGGTTCGGCTTTCAGCGTTAAAAAGGGAAGCTCATTATGTCCGAGATGAGCGGCCCGCTCGTGTTTCGTGTTGCCAAACCAACAGCGAGAGAGAGCGAAAGAGCGAGAGAGAGCAAGCGTGAGCAAGAACGAGTTGGGCCCCACATGCCGGTATTAGCGGCCTTGTATGACTCCCACAGAAAGAAACAGAACAGCCACAGCATAGCTATTTTCCTTTATTTGTTTAGTTTCTTGCTATTTATTAAATATTTTGTATCTGAGCTGTTAGCAAACATCATTCTACAGCGACAGTTGTACATGTTAGGAACATGGTCTTAGGTGTTTGAAGGTTTTAATATAAAACTTTTCAGAACTGATTTGTTATGTTTACCTGCTTCCTGTAAGTCTACAGGGAAAATAATGTGTGTGAATATAAAAGATTTCAATATGCTATACAGTACTTGCAATCACTACAAAATTCAAATTGTAAACTAGCAATGCAGCAGTGATGCAATATTTAATCCAAGATTAGTGAATGACTTTTATAATGCAGCATGACTGAGGTACAGGCTGAGCTGAAGGGTGCCATTACATAGATCCCAGTGATTGTCTGCTAATTGTTTACATTTGCTTAATGTATCAGGGGAATAATTCATATAGCTTTTAATAACCCGTGCAGATTAACTGTGTGTCTCTCATATAGCCGCAGTTACTCCCTCCAGAGATTAAAAGGACATCTGTCAGCCAGCAGTCATGGTAACACAGATTTTGAGATGCACAAAAATAAATTGAACACGGCAACAATAACTCTGTCTCATCCTCAAAAACAAACTCTCAAAACAGTGGGTTTCCCTTTAGCTAGGATGAAGTTGTAAATTACATACAGCGACATAAATTGATTCTCTGAACCCAGAGTGTGGTACAGATATTTTTAGCAGAGCTATGCCCCAGACCTACCTAAAAGTAGGCACACGTTGCAAGCAGGAAGGATTTTAACTTGTGAATGTTTGATTCTCCTGCTCGACATGGCTGTGATTTCTGGCCAAAGGCCCTGGAGTCGCCTAAGGACCTCGAGAGGCACAATGTCAGCTGGATAAGCGGAATTTTTTTGGCTGTGGAAGTCATAAGTGCTTTTAACATGCTAGCGTTGAAGTATGATCCGTAGCCTGAAGCAGGGCTCTCTATGGCAGCTGTGGTCAGCTACCTCTTGCTGCAAAAGCAGCTGAAAAAACTAGCCCTTTGGGATGGTGTGACACCAGTGGATCGATGGGGGACGCAGCCTTCTGGTCCACTGCTTCGGAGAGGATCAGGGCACCGCTCCGGCTAGGGTGCTTGTCACAGGTTCGTGATGGAGGTGGCTGTTCGATGTCACAGGCCAATACTACAATCCCTTTTGCTTTTGTTTTATTCCCTGAATTAAGAAAGCCTTCAGCTTTAAAAGCACAGCTCAGTTGAAGGAGAGCATTACAAAACGCTACATACTGAAAGAATTAATCAATACTCACAACATTAACTTGCATTTATAGCTTTAGATGTTTAAATCTCAAACACCATCCCTAATGCAGACCTTAGATACGCCATAGGAGATCTGGCAACGCAGCTATGGCTATGTCAGGCCACAAACTAAGCACGGGCAGGTAACATTTTAATCAGTCTCGCCTATTAGATCTAATGATCAATAGCACAAACCGTGCTTATAAACTATCTCAATTGAGGTAATTTGCTTCTAGAAAACGAGAGGCAGAGTAGAAGAAACAGTTGCTTACTCCTGTCTCTGTGTAGCTCCACACTTTAGAAGTTTTTCCAGCATTCACATTTGTACTAGTACAGTATTTTAGGCTATTGCATCAGTTTTTAATTTGCATTATTGAAAAAAGGAATACAGTTCTGATGAGTATAAAACACTCAACCAGTTGAGGATAAAGAGTCACAGGGTTACTAAACTGCTTGGTTGAAAGAAAATCTTGGCCTGGATTTTTGGCACTCCTGGAGCTATTTGTGTGTTTGTTTGTTTGTTTGTTTGGCGGTTTAAGGACCTTGCTCAAGAACACTGCAATGATATGATCACTCTGCCCAACATGGTATTCAAACCAACAGCCTTCGACAGACAGGCACACGGGGGCTTATTGATTAAAAAAAAAATTAGTACATTCTTGTGTCCGACGAAATGTTCATACGAAAAGTAAAAGTCAAATATATAAACACACGTTTTATGTTTCTAACACCTGTTCAGAGACAACGGAACTACAAACAAGAGGGGAAAAAGGGAATTTTTAAGTGCAGACTTAATAGTGTCTGAGGTAGAGGAACGCCAAACCAATTATCTGGTAGTACATTTAACAGTGTGGTTTAAAAAAAAAAATAGCCGGATGGCAGCAAGTGCCCGTTGCTGTTAATGCGGTCAGTTCAACAGGCCAGACAAAGATAGAGATAGAAAAAATGGCCAGATTCAAAATCCATTGAACACCGACATTCCTCTCCTCTATGTAATTGGTGAAATGGTAACAAGTTCATATTTGCAGTTTCGTTATTTGCTCTGAGTTGGCTGTGAACAATTAAACGGGAATATATTTGGAGCTTCCCAAAAGATCACAGAAACTCACAGACGCGTAAGCCAAAAAACAATACTGAAATGATTTGGATCGCATAAAATCATATATTAGTGAAACATATGTGTTAGTGTAAGTGCATGCTATATCTTTAATATTACAAGTCTTACCTTGGATACACCATACGCCTTTGTTTCGGTAACCAGCCCCACTCACATGTTAGTTGTCTTTGTGACTGTAAGTTTTACACGGTCACTGCCGTTAATTGTGTATTTTTAGTAATGGGTCAATAATGTAGTGCTTCCAGTGCATGCAGTAGTAACATTGTACATAATTTATCATATTTTTTTAGATTTGTATATCATATAAAAATCTAGAGAGAAAATTACAGTATCACTTTACAATAAGGCTCCCTTTTGCCACTTATAAATGGTAGTAACTCATTAATAAAAAGAAAACTGTTATAATTTGTTTAAAATTGTCTATTAATAATTTACAAAGTGTTACAACCTAATTAATAACCAGATTATAAACCATTCATAAACCCTTTATATGGGTAGCCTTATTGCGAAGTGGCACCAAAATTACAAATTAATTGGAAATGCAAAGTGTACAGTACTGTTTGTTTAGGCATTGGAAATATAAAGGCTTTTTATGGTGTTGCTCAGCCTAGCAGAGTGTTATGGGTTGAGTTTAAGGGGGCCCAAGCACTATCCACGGATTTCACATTCGCGAGAAGCTTTTGCCCCCTAACCTTCGCAAATGTAAAGGGGGTAATTACTGTACATGAGAGTGCATACGACTTACCAATAGGCTACATACAAATCTAACTTAGATTCCATGCAATAAATATGTTGCTGCTTATATAAATTCATTCGTTAAAAAAATAAAGGAAATGCTGTATGTTACTTGTATATTAGATATAATGAAAATGTTGCCATATTTATTATTGTGCATTTCACCGAGCGCCAAAACGAGCTGTAAATGCAACTTAGATACATTCCATCTTAAATCTGCATTTCTGCTGCATTTCTGTTTCCTCCGAAATGTGCATATGACTGCTTTGTAAATATATTAAAGATATTTTGGTATAAATGTGCGTACAATTGTTTTGCGGCTATTTAGCTCACACAAAGCCCTTATAAATGAGCAGCATGGTCCTAACCCGCAGAGCCAGACACACTGCTCCAGTGTGGACCTACTAATACTCAAGGCCACCATCACTGCATGAAGTCCTCTCAAACCCAGTCTTTTAACGAAGGCTGGATAACTGTTTAGCTGCTCTCCACAGAACAGCAGATCCCATCTTAGCTGGGATCTTAGGGTACATGTGATTGCTGTCAACCTGTGGAGTGACCATTTACATTTGCAATTATTTATCGACTATAAGAACACAAGAAATTTACAAACGAGAGGAGGCCATTCGGCCCATCAAGCTCGTTTGGGGAGAACTTAACTGACAGCTCAGTGTTGTTAAAATCTTATCTTGCTCTCATTTAAAGAACTCGAGGTTTTAGCTACACTAACAGGAGGACTATTCCATACTCTAACTACACGCTGTGTAAAAAGGTGGTTTCTCTAATCCAATATAAAATGTTCTCCTGCTAATTTCCACCTATGGCCACGAGTTCTTGTGTTTGAACTAATATTAAAGTATGTACTTGGCTGAACAGCATCCAGACCCGTTAGAATCTTATAGACCTGGATCATGTCCCCCCTTAGTCTCCTTTGCTCAAGG
>JAODLC010000028.1:3503247-3515397 GCA_026781145.1 Hippopotamyrus pictus | reverse complement strand
AAGGCTAAACAGATTCAGCTCCGCTAACCTCTCCTCATAAGACATTCCTCTAAGACCAGGAATCATTCTCATAGCCCGATGTTGAACCCTTTCTAAGGCAGCAATGTCCTTCTTAAGGTATGGTGACCAAACCTGCACACGATATTCTAGGTGGGGTCTTACCAATGAATTATATAATCGTAGCATCACCTCCCTTGACTTAAACTCCACTCACCTGCGGATGTAACCCAGCATCCTATTGGCCTTTTTAATTGCTTCTCCACACTGCAGATGCTTTTGTCCATAGCAACGTGCAAGCAAGGCTGGTAATGCACTGCAAGCATAGTTAAAATGTATGTGTGGCCATAAGAGACAGAGCATTCTGAAGAATGGCCCTTTTCGGTAGATCAGCAGACCTCCTGTGTGTCACGCCCACAGGGGCGGACCCGTCGGGTGCAGGCAACCAAGGAGCAATTACCTCCCATACATAAGGGCAAAGTCGATCGCTTCCAACTTGCGAAGTATTGAGCTCATGATCGGCCTTACCAAGCACTTATCTGTCCTCCGTCTCCCTCTGCTCCCGCTACCTACCTGTCTTCCTCGTGTGCGACCCTTAACTCCTGTTCCTTACCTCCTCAGCCCAGCTCCCGTCCTTGACCCGCCCGTCCCGCTGAGCCCGGCTTCCCGTGTTGACCAGCCCTCCTGTTCCCCTGTCCCGCGTGCGTGTATCGGACTGACCCATCGGATTTCGACCCTCGCTTCTGGACTTCGACCACTCTCCCCGCTCGTCGCCACTGGATCTGTCTGTTCGATCGCCTTCTCCCGGGCTCCCCGGAAAGCGGCCCTCGCCCCGTCTTCCCTTACGGAGCTGACAGCTCCTTGTAAAGACTTACCGCTTGACCCATTAAAGCACGTCCTTCCCCGCATTTCTGGATCCTGGCTTCCTTGCCTCTCCACCCGTGACACTGTGGTGCCAGCAGGACGGCTCTGGAAGTCCGGCTCTTGGTCTTACTAGTATCACCGCTGCCATACATGAGTCAGGGTTCCGTCAGGGTTCCATCGGGGTTAAAGCTTAAATGACCAAAGCATTTTGCCCCCCGGCTACCTGCAGTGTTTCTGCCTGACTACTCCGCGGGATCTGGCCTTGAGCTCTTACCAGCTGCTGAGTGGGAATGCAGGTTTAAAGTATCCCGATGATTAATTAGCCATGTTTAAGACCCGGAATGATGCCACAATAAGCTAGCACATCAATATCAATAGAAAGGTTCCACTGCTCACTTTATTTTCATCTCTTCTTTCAATTCCATACTGAAGGATTCATAAGTTCATGTTCATTGTAAAGAACCTGCTTTCTGTGTGACGTTGCTAGGCGCTGGGTCTCGCTACGAGCCGTACATATCGCATTTTCTGCTGCAACCCAGGGGCGCATGGCGAGGTCTTGCCTGCCTCCCGGCCCAATCTGTGAACCACTGACTAGCTGTCGTCTGCCAGAGTCCATCATCCCTCCAATTTGTCTGGAGCCTGAGCAGCTAACTGAACAAAAACTTCCCCTTCACTGAGAAGGCTGTTTATTATTTTTTATTTTTTGAGCTAGTAACTGTTAGCCAGTCAGAGTATCAGACAATCGCGTGCTGTCACTGTCCTCAGTTCCTCATTCTCCTTCTACTAGACTGTGGTTGTTTGCTCTTGTTGACCTTTTCTTGCACAGCTATGCCTCCATGTCTTGGCCTGTGGTTCCAATAGATCCAGCCGAGGCAGCCCAGAGGAGGTTCTCTACAGGGCTAATTAGTAGCTCCTCATTCAGTAAGAGTACAGGACGTTACCAGTGATTTAATTCTACCATCAACTTTATGCTAACTGAATGACCTTTACACTTTTCCATTTGGTCAACCATCTGAAGCTACTTTTCGACTCTCCTGAATGTGAGGAAATGTTTAGTAGTTGTGATGGCAGAATGATATTTTAACATAAATGTTTATTAATGCACACTGATAAAGGCCATGATAAACCTTTAAAGGATGTCCTTGTAAGAATAATGAGAGGCTACAATCTTGCCATTAATTACAAATTCCCATTAATTACAGAAGCATAAGTTTGCATAATTTATACAAATACTAAGCATTTGTTACATTCTTAAGCAAATGGGTCAAATATAAGACATTAGTTACAGCAAGTCATTCATAAAAAGAATATATGTTATCGTGAGGGTGAGACATGGACGGGGGCAGCTCTCCTGGGGTCCTGAAAGTGCGGTTACTAACAGCGTTAGCAACACAGAGTTGGAACCAATCAACTTATGGGTTCCAACTGTGCAAGTTGGTAACGGGAGATTATGGGAAATGTAGCCCTGAACTGGACAGTCAGGTTGCTGGGGTTGCCAGTTTAGATGGATGAGTCTTATTCTTCTCTGCGCCCTGTAAACCTATCTAGACCCCGAGGTTTACCTTGACTCGTTTCATGTTTTTTCTTTCTCCCTGATTTTTTTTATTGAGTACATATACATTTTCTACCTAATGACCCTTAAAGTAAAATTGAATGGGAGGCCATAATTGATTGTTGATTTGTAATTGATTGATTTTCACTGATTTGTCACGCCCCACCGGTGGATCGACAATGGGAGGCGGCGGCCCCGACCAATACCGGGACTCGGGTGGGGCGTGACATGATTCTTAAATAAATCCCCATTACTTACAGTACATGGGGGTGAAAGGCCATTGCAGCTGCCATCATATTATATATATACAATTAACATAATTTAAAGCAATAATATGTATGTGTTAAAACCTGAATAGAATGCACTTAAGGAGCCATTTTGAGAAAACAGTGTCACTGAAGTAAGAAATCCCTTTAGCATTATCATCTCATCTCAGTCAATAAATCCAATAATGTGGTTGCAGGGTTCTATGTACAATGTATTCTGTTCACAGAAGCCGTCTACAATATACATTCTCCTCGGCCTTGATTTATTCAGTCCCTTTCAAACTGTCAACCTTCAGGTTCTCCCTGACACCAATAATTCACCTGATCAAGTCAGTGTTTCTGCCACCAGTATACATAATGCATACCTACATACACCCATTATATACACATGCTGCCCTTTGCGTATATTGAAGCTGACCAGCCCTCAATGGGTGGACTGTATTAAGAAGTAAAACAATATGCAAGAGATCCAGAAACCGGCAGTATCTGCATAATGTCTCAGTCGGGTGCCTACTTCAGTGGCCTGGGTCTCACTGAATCGGCCGTGCTGAATGATTGCAATTGCCTCTGTATCTCCATGAGGCTCTGACCTCTTCTTAATGCCTGTATTAATATCTTGAGGATGCTGCCCCCATGACAGAGGCCTTCCTCCTCAATGGTTCGGGACACATAAGCCCCTGCTGGTCTCTGTGCTGTGATTTCCAAACCTGCACATTAACTCTCACTCTTTCTGAGTATAACTGCACACTTGGTCGATTGATGTTCACAGGTTCCTTGAGATGAAAATGATTTTTTATTGGTTTCATAGATACAAAGCATCCATTTTTATGGAAGAAGAAATAATAATCAGCCTTTGATGAATCTGGTATAAATGTCTCAATTTCAGATGAATGACTCCAGATACTTTAATAAACTTCAAAGTTCTCTCCTCATGTCTAACTGTTGTGGGGGCCTCTTGAAACAGCTCATATTGTGACACGCCGATTTTAATATGCCCCAGCGTCACTTTGGCTACACAGCTGGTCTCTTTTCTTACGCAGGCGTGCCGAAGATGGGGTTTAATCAGCAGCAAGTCAGCATGCAGGATCCCCAGCCATTCAGCACTGTGGCAATCACAGTCTCTGTCTACTGGAAAGCTGCTTTGGCTACAGATGCACTTAATCTCGTTTTGCAGTTTCCCACGGTCAAGATCAAAAGGGAAAATCCGAGGCGCAGAGACAATGCAAGGACAAAAGGAGTAATCCCACGGCTGCAGAGAAAGCATCGATGTCACGTTTCCGTCCACGTTGGGCCGCAGATAGGAGCGATGACGTGGGTGCTAACGCTGACAGCTAGCAGCTGGGGCCATCCACTCTACAAAATGAAATCGTAATTGCTGGTTTCAAAGTTGGGGGGAGGCTGATGAGTGGTGAGCTGAAAACACAGGCCATTTGGCGGTGCTCCTCGATTTGGGCAGAGGGATCATGTGTTTGCACTCCGCTAACGGGCTGACAGAGCAGAGGCTAAGATCACTGCTGCTTCACGTGCGCCGTGAAAATTATCAGCACCCTGCAAACACTGAGGTGACCTGGAAGAGCTGTTCTGCCCAGGGGGAGGGGGGCATGTACTGGAAGAATGTGCTACAGGTTTCTAAATCTACTTAGGGAACCCCTCATCCGACAGAGCAACTTGGTTGGATGACAATTAACCCATTTACAATGCTAAACAATTTACCGGGCCCATTGAATACGCAACAATTTAATTTATGCTAACACACTCATTTCAAATTTGAATTATAATGGAGGGAGCAAAGCACACAAAAAATAAACATCCACCCACAGTCTCATCTTAAACTTCATGATGGCCGGAAAACAAGCGCAGCGGAGCAGCCCCCTGAAACGGGTGGATCTCAGGTGCGGCATCACTTATTCTCTGCTTCGTCAAAGAAAAACAGTGTTATTGTGTTAACTTTCTTACAATGGCTCAGAGGCGACTTTATGATCGTTTTTCCAGGAAGACTACTGCTGTTAACTGTTAACAGGTACCCATGATGCAAAAGAACTTCAGTAAAGTCTATTGATGGATCCGACTTTCTGCGTGCTGAGCCCGGCTTCCCGTGCCTATGCTCAGGTGGGAAGAACCGCAGTCTACCTGCAGTGCCAGCTGTAGACCAGGGGTCACCAACTCCGGTCCTGGAGGGCTACTATCCAGTAAGTTTTCTATCCTACCTGGCTTCTGATGAGCCACACTAGTTCTCAGGTAAATACCTGGAGCAGGTGTAGCTCATCAGAAGCCAGGTAGGATAGAAAACTTACTGGATAGTAGCTTGGCACTGGCTTCCAAAATCACCTTATGGAAAATTCTTGCACATGTTCATTCTGATGTTACCCCCTCCTGCTCTCTTCCCCCTCTTGTGAATAATGCTGCTGAACTGTGTTTGATAGACACCCCTCTTTGAGGAGAGCATAGGGCTTGCCAAACCACACTTTACCCAGGGAACAACTGAAGCAGCAATTCCCTGAGGTCATAAATGAGAAATGCTTCAGAATTGAATTCCACGCCAAATCTCAAAACAATGAACGAATGAATGAATAAATGATGAATGAATGAATGAATAAGGTCTCAAAATCCCAAAAAATAGCCAGGATGCTATAATAGGAGTCAATCATCAATCACCGTCTCCCACAGAGGCAACAGCTAAAGTCACACCTTGGGGGGGGGTTGCAGAGTCACAGAAAAGGATGAGCCTCTTGGCGTACATGAAATAAAATCAATGGCAGACCTAGTGTTCCCTGGTAAGCCACTTCCATCTTGGCCCCCTGTCAGTATCGCTTTCCCATATGGTCTATCTTGTTTTTCCTCTGCAGCTGGTGAAACTTCCACGGAAGGTCAAAAAAAGATAAAGGCACACTGAGAGGGTGAAGAAACACAGCCAACTTCTGTGTGACCCCACTCCATGCTCCATATTTTACTCCCGATGGACCAACATTTAATTTGACAGTGTGATGTGCTAATGGCCAGTGCAAACCACACTTAATGGTCTGGCTATGCTTATGAATAATCTGGAAAAAAACTTTCAGATGAATGATACAACACAGCAAACATCCAGACTGTCTCTTTTGTTCTTCCAGGCTTGGGTCACGTTTCCATTCTTAAATGATCTGATAACTTTTAAAGAAAGAGTTCTTCTGTCACATTTTTATCAAGATGTGGCCTACAGATGATTTGCTAGAACAAATTATTTAAACATCTTAGTTTATCATATTTAAAAGCATTTAATCCCTTTCAAAAATCTGATTTGATGTTTGATAGGAGATGAAACACAGTTGACTGAATGTATAAAATTTAAGCCTGAGAAATGTTAAGTTGAAGTGTTGTTTCTGGTTCCTGAATTGGTTAGAAATGCACTGGAAAGAACTGACTGTTTTTTCTGCTCATATACTCAATGGCCAGTCCATACATTCAAAAATTTGAACCAGTTTCTTGGTGAATCACACGTTCAATGAATAAGCCCAACAATGGCCATGACATAATAAGAGTTCACATCTTTGTTAACTCTCACTCTCTTCCATTTCCATGTTTTGGTCTGAGTGCCACAAACATCAATACTAATATAGGGGTATATGTGTGAGGTCCAAATGAAGATGGTAAAGAACTGTATGCAAGCTCGCCTCCCTACAGATAGACAGAAGCTGTCAAACCATGTATAACGTGCAACAGCACATCAGCTCTCAACGGCCAAAGCTCATCACCTAGACACTGACAGAAGAGACAGAATCTGCAACCGCTGATCTGAAGTCCAAATTTTTGCGATTGGATGGGGAACTATAAATATTAACACGTCGCAGCTTGCAATATGGGAAATATTTTTTTTCTCCATAATGACAGCTGACTAAGGATTGAGAGGCGGCATAGTTGAGTAGCAATTTCCTAGTGAGATAACATAAGATTGCACCTGCTTAAAACCAGCAGAACAAAATGGCAAGCAGGCAGAATAGCAAATCAGCCCTTGGGATGCAGCACACCATCCGGCATGCACTCCGACGGTTATGGATGTAAAATATAAACTGGAAAGGGTTCCAAGTTCACATGGCAATCCTCCAGCAACCTCCTCAAGGATAGCACAAGGATAGATGCATTTAAATGAACTGCACAGTAAAAAATCTAACGATAAAACAACAGAGTCAAAAAAGCACGGCGAGCTGCCCCAGATGGTTAACCCGGAAGGATGACCCGGCGGCCGCGTCTTAGCCCATGCCCACTCACAGTAGACGTCAACGCGAATGGACTTGATGGCGGGGGAGCCCAGGCCGTTCTCAGCCTTGCAGTAGTAGCGCCCCCCTTGGTGCCTCTGGATCTTGGCAATACGCAGCGTCTCGTTGAATACGCTGGAGTCCTGGAAGCGGTCTGAGGCGCTGCCTGCTGTCTTGGTCCATCGTATCTAAGCGACAACAAGGATAAGGAGGTGGAGTTAATGTAGCAGGACGTGTCACGACAAAGAGCCGGGAACTTGCAGATTAGATTCCTGGTTCAAGTGTCTGCTGTAGTACCCTTTATGTACTTACCCTACAAGTTGACGGATCTGCCCTAATAGACTTTGTACCCTATAGGTACTTGCCTTAACAGTTTTATGTTTGACGTACTGTACTTATGCTACAAGTTAGCCCCTTCAAGTACTTGCCCTAATAGTTTTATGCTTGATGCACTTACCCAACAAGTTCACCACTTCAAGTACTTCCATAATAGTTGTAACCTTCAAGCATTTGCCCTAAAAGTTTTATGCTTGACGCACTTACGCTACAAGTTAGCCCCTTCAAGTACTTGCCCTAACAGTTTTATGCTTGATGCACTTACCCAACAAGTTCACCACTTCAAGTACTTCCATAATAGTTGTAACCTTCAAGCATTTGCCCTAAAAGTTTCATGCTTGATGTACTTACCCTACAAGCTGGCCTCTTCAAATACTCGCCCTAATAGTTGTACTCTTCATTTGCTTGCCCAACAATCTGTTCATTGTCATTAGCTACTCATTTATTTTGAGTGCTGATCTGGAACCTATCCTGGCAAGCACAATTGAGGGGATGCAAATCAACCAGGGACTTACATATAAGCATCTTAACACGCAGGACCACAAACCAAGGGCAAGCTGGGGCATTGGCCGAAACTGCGGCGGAGAAGACGTGAAAAAGTGTAGCATCTCCTGTATGTAACCAGAACTGAAGAACAAACCTAGCAATCAGCTACATAACACAATCCAACCCAGAGAAGCAACATCCTTTGCTAAGAGGGATTCCCATTGATATTCATGTATGTAAGGTATGTAAGGTGGTATGCAAAACCATATTCAGTTTGATACGCTTCAAATGAATATGTAACTCATGTTACAGGTTCAAGGAAAATGTTACACCTACAGTATTCATTCTTCTTCCAACTGCAGCTATTTATCACCAGACAGGTCAACTCTCCACAAACAAGCGGCACTTATTCAGCTCCTCTTAGAAGTAGAAGTAGGGGATTCTCTGAATGTCTCTGTAAGGTGCAGGAGAGTGGAGCTCTGTCTCTGGCAGCACCTTTTGTAAACTTAATTGCAGCCATGAGAATTATTCTCAAGGAGCTGCATGGAGGCAGCCAGGATTTCAGGGGACTTACCAGAGCAGGGTAACAGCAGGCAAAAACAATCGATAAGTCACAAATGAAACATAATCCTCAGTTATATAAGATTAGCTCAAGCCTCAGTGCTTTTTAGCAGCCTGAAATGACGGCTCACTGCCACCTACTGTAACTCTGGCATATTGCATCACATAGCTGAAGAGGCGACAATGTAGTTTTCATCAATAGCTTCCGTGGGGTGACTGAGCCGAGAGCCCCTTATTGTAATCCGACCAGTAAGGCAGCCCCATCCCGCCCAAAGTATGTTAATGCTGTTTTTTGCCACTGATGTCTCCTTTAGTATAAATATATAAAATAACGGTATTTGTTTTGCACTCTGGAACCTCATCCGACAAGGCTTCTGACTTCTGTTATCCTGTGAAACAGATCTGATGAACTACCACAATGGCTACTTTGGAAGTATTTAATTCAGTTCAGAAGGCATTTTATGTAGTCTGAGTTTGTGCGTTTCCCATTAATTTGGAAAGACCTCTGGTTATTGTAGTCCGCAGTTTACGAATATGTTTTAATAACACAGCTCAAACCCTGAGCAATGTGCAAGACTACCGCAGCCAATTAAGTTCCACGCAGGGCAAATTATACTTCAAATAGTCAGATGAATATTGTACAAACGCTTGCGCTCACTCAGATCATTTGAGATCACGTTCCCACCTGGTCGGCCGCTTGACCGCCAGGTGGCCAACGTTCAGAACCCACGGTGCTCGATGTGAATATTTCCTTCACTTTTCACACTCGAGACACAACATGTTACACACGCCAAACAAATAAGTAAGGTAGTTCTGTAGGGGGTTACATTACATATGTAAGGGACACTTCAAAAGAGCAGGGGACTAGCAATTACTTGGGGCCGCCAAACATATACTGGTTCAAACCAGTTCTGTAGGACATCCAGAACCATTAGAAGAAGAGTAAGCATTTTTTTCCTATTAGCGCAAACCACCACTAACCTTTACATTTGTATGCGATTGATCATGGGTGGAGCAGAGCAGCGGCACTGTTGAGGGCTGTCGCAGTCCCTCTGGGGCACACGGAGTGCGCCAGCCCAGCCGCTGAGCGGAGCTAATCGCCCATTCAGGCCTGGCAAAGCCCCGTTGGGCTCGTCTGAGGCCTCCTGTGTGGGGTGACCTACATTGCAACAACACTCCCGTTCATCCGCACAGCTCTTGTGCAAACAAGGGAGGGGGTGGCGGTGTCTGGAGTCACTCCAAACCTGTAGGGTTCGATTCAGAAGGGGGGACCAGGAACTACCAACTTCACTGACAGCACCCACCCCCCCCACCACCCTACAAATTACTCCCTGGAATCTGCCAATCGTGCCAGAGCTGTACCTTCCCGTTCTCCGCAGGCACACTGAGCGATTCCTCGCGGCATCAAACCCGTACGGGGAACATGGGGGGGGTGCCATGCACAGTGGGCCGAGGGAAAGCGGGGGCCGGGCCCTCTGGTGCGGTGCCGAGGCCAAGCCGGGGAATCCATTTCATGCTTTACTGAAGATCGAGGGAAGAGAGGCTTTGTTTACAAGGCTATCGCTGCTGGTTAGGGATAACGCCGCCTCAGAATTCTGGAGACTTTTCAGTGGCTGCTCTCCATAGACTCAGGGGCTCAGTGAACCCTCCTCCATGCCAGTTTAACTCTTCGATTTACAGATATTCCTGCGAACAGGAGGCTCACCACTGCAATTCAGCTGGCCTGAACCTGTGGCTTGTGACTCCCATGATGCCACAAACACTGGAAATAACGCAGCAAATGAAATGACTCAAAATTAACACATTTCCTTACAGAGGGATGGGGGGGGGGGGGGGGTATATGATGAATTTATTTAGCCTGAATTGCATAAAGCACAGCACTGACAGAAGAGAATATTAAGAATATTAGAATAAAGCAACACAGAAAAAAATAAAGTATTAATTTGTTCCAAGGTTTTTTTAAATATGTTGTGTAACTGTCTATATATTTACTTGCAAAAGCATTAAGATGTCAGTGGAGCTCAAAAGGGAAGCCTTAAGAATCCTTGACAGCTTACTTCAAAAGTGATGGATTATAGAACTTTATAATGAAAATAGTGTAGTAAGTTACTCTAAATTTTACCATACTGCTAATCCCATGCAAGTTAGCAGATGTGCCCAGTAATCTGTGCAGGTGGTGTATGTCTGGTGGGCTGCCCAGTGTGACTGGTCGCCCTTCCATATTGGCCAGAGAGAACCACACAGGATGTACTGTGTCTAGTAGCCCATGCAAGTTGGCCCCTGTGCTGAGCAAACAGCACAAGCCTGTGTTTCTAGCAGCCTGAGTTGGTTGGCGAGTTATTCTAGTAGCCTATGCCAGCTAACCCAGTCCCGCTTAAGACACCCTTCTTTATTCTTGCAGTCTGTCTCTAAACGCAACATTTAAGAATCAGTGTGAACAGTAAAACATGGCCAACCAATTTATGTACAATTTACAACTATTAAATCAGAAAACAGATGGACCCATTTTTCACTTGGACTGAAGAGTTAAATTAGAACCAAAAAAACTGGACAAACAGTTCCAATGAGCCAGGTATGAATGTAAAGACTACCTTGTGATTCTTCAGCTCTGTTAACCCCAACTACACCCACGCCAAATAAAATGGGAAATAGAGAATAACTGGTAGTGCTAACTATTTACAGGCCGCCACATGTCAAGGTACATGCCCACAAAAGATGAGGAACCAGTGAAATCCTGTTTCTTGTTTCCATCAGTGCTCATAATTCAGGGTGCTTCTCTCCAGCCGATTAAAGCACTTGCCCTTCAGTACTGAGTGTCATTCAGTGCTCGGCCTTGCTGTACGATCCTCTGGTATATCCTCCACATAACATGATCATCTCGTAGCAACATCATCAACAACAGGACTTTTAAAATATGTATATATATTTATATAAAATAAATAAAGAAATAAATCTTCCTTCCATGTAATGAATTATTATTTGAAATTTCATGAAAGGGTGATTTATAACTGGTATTCATGGCAAGATTACTCAACTGCTTAAGGGATTTTTCAGGAGAATTATTCTGCTTATTTTTGGAGGCTTGCCCAGGCATCTCATTTGTAAAATTAAATATTGTTTTTTTTTTCTTTTTGATGGAAAAGGTTAGCTTTTGGGAGGGCAGTGGGGGAGGGGCAAGCAGCGGGAGCAGCGAGGCGGTTCAGTTGGTACGGAAGTCACGCTCTACAGGTTTCACCCGGCGCTTCATGACGGATGCCCCCTCGCCCAATGCCCACGGCAATGAAGAGGCCTCGCAGGCATTCGCGACCTCACTCGCCAGAACGGATCCTCTCTCCCCAACTGATCCGCCCCTCTGTCTGTCCCCTAACCACTTGGCTGGAACGCAAACCCCCGCTCTACCCTTCCCGACAGACAGACGAGGGCTCCCGACGACCAGCAGGGTCTTCAGCTGGGCTGAACAGCACAGACGATTACAAAATGTAAGCACTGCAAATCCCTCTGGATGAGGGCATTAACAAATCGACGGAAAAGAATAAATCACCATAAAAATGCTATTAAGACCTTAGCAGCTGACAGCCACTCCATAATCGCCATGCATCTGAAGTCTGTGTACACACATAGAAACAATACCATTACCACATTGCGTTCTGAAATGTGTCACAGGCCAGGCACTGGGACTGATGACAGGAAACAAGATGTTCTCAAAGGCTCCCTCTATAGGCTAAGTGGAGAGGAGCACCAGGATGCTGGTGTCTGGTCGCAGTAAACTTTGAGGACCCATTCAGAGGTGGACATTTCAGGTCCAGAAAGTAAAAATCCAAACCAGGATTTTGTTTCAACCAACCAGTTGAGTACT
>JAODLC010000028.1:3464917-3479364 GCA_026781145.1 Hippopotamyrus pictus | reverse complement strand
GAGCCTATGGGCACAAGGCAGGAAACAACCCAAGATGGGGCAGCAACATGTGACGGGGCAGATTCACACCTATGGGGCAATTTGGTAACTCTAATTCACCTTAGCATGCTTTTCAACTATGGGAGGGGGGTGGGGAGAAAAGACCGGAGAACCTGGAAGTAGCCCAACAATAACATGGGGAGAACATTCAAATTACACATATGAGACCAGGGTAAAGACTTGAACCCTGGTCCCAGAGGCGTAAAGCGACAGTGCTAAAAACTACACCATCCAGCCACACCCGTGTTTAACCCTTTATCTCTATATTTCCATACTATATTCATAACCTACTAAATAGACTATAATCTACTAATTTAGTATTCCTGGCATAATCATACTATAAATAGCATAAATTGATTGCTGTGAATTAGGGGTGTGTGATGTGACGATATTAGATTGTGAACGATTAAAATGTCTCAATGATCTGACTTTATAGAGAGATGATTAGTATCGTTCTACAGTGCACATTCTATCAGTTGCAGTTCTATGGTTCATACACGCATCTAAAGCTGTTTTGTCAGCCAAATCCATTTCGACATGCCAATAAACCGCTAATAGCAAACAGTAGGCAGTGCCTTGGATTTCTTCCTCTCTCCCTTTTGCGCCCTTGTCTCAACATGCAATGTGCAACATGCAACATATTCCCTATCAAGCGACGTAGCTGCATGGGCGACGTGGAAGAATCGGTCCCGAAAAAGAATTTGACATCGGTAATATGGAACTTTGGATTTTCCAGATCCAACATGCCGCAAACAACACTTGTTTTCACGATTTGCAGAAGGTAACGTTCACATGTCGGATGGCAGCACGAGGGACCTTTTTCACCAACTCAAAAGAAAACGCCTGATGGAGTCTGCTGACGGTCAGACAGCAAGAGCGTCGGCTGCTGTATCAACGCAGGAACGTGCAAAAAGTCATAAAAACTAAAATGAAAAAGATTCATGAAAAGGTTGTGGATCATGATCCTGCCTAAAAATTATATTTTTGCCATATTGCCCATCCCTATTGTGAATGATGCAAATTAGTGCAGCAACCAACAGCAGTTCCTAGTCTCATAAACACCATACAGCAATCAGATAATGGAACTCCACGTTGTTTCAGTGACAGTCCTTTGAGGTGCAAATTCTATAGCTTATTTCTACTGTACATTTATTATTTTTTTTTTTATGTTTTTTTTTTTTTAATTCTATGCCGCACTGTTTTGACAGGATTGCACAGACTGTACTACAATTGAGCACTAACATCTTCAATGTTCTTCAAAGAGCGCCTATCTCATCCAAAGTTTGAATTATACTTTAAAACAAACAAAGGAACTGTATCATAAGAACCGATATGGTTCATAAAATTTAGATTTTTTTTTTTTAATGTTCAACAAGAAAGATTTGCAATAGTTTTCAGACCCAATAATAATGTGGATTAACACATACCACAGTCCAAAGGCAGGAAAAAAACATAATTTGCAGGAGGAAGACTGAGACAACAGGAGCTGACCCTGACAGAAGATAGATTATGCAAAAAGTACAGAGACTTCACAAGAAAGTGCTGGAATTTTAAGACACCAGACTCACAACCTCAAACCACCAGCACATCCTGCACTGGGGCCACGTTCATAAATAAAGATTCGCTTGAAAAGACTCTGCAGGATTATGCCATTAATCTTCCATGACAAAATGCCACAGGAAAGTACGAGGAATCGGAAAGCCCTCCCGAACAGACCAACGCGGGGGTGGGGAGAGCACCATCTTGGGTGGGGGACATATATAGAATCGCGCTCAAGGTGGTAGCCCAGAAGGTCCACGGCCTCGTCCTTCATGCCGTTCTGGGGGGACCTTGTGTCCGACAAGGCTGACAGAGCTCTGACCCAGAAAGCAGGGAGTGTGTTAACCAGTGGTACCACCGGATCAGGAACAAACACGCCTCTGTGGGAGTTCACATCTTCCAGTCTCTGGTCCCCGAGCTTTAGCCGGTGCAAAAATAAGTCGTGGGTTAGTTATAGATAGCTAAGATGGTTTCATATCAGTGGTCAGATATATTATTACTACAGAACTAACAAAAGCAAAACTCGTTATGAACCTGAGAAAAGATTATTTATGATTATTATGTGTTGCCCTTTCACTTTAAGAGCTAAGGCTCTTTTTTTTTTTATCTGAAAGCCATGCTACTCAGAGAAAAGTAAGTTTCCAAAACTTCCACTGGCTCCGTGACTAGAAGTTTCTAATGATTTATCTTTCATGAAAACTTTTTTTTAGATGTTACCAAGAGCGGCTGAATGTAAATGAAAATGGCTGTGAACAACAAAAGCGTTTTACACCACAACCGAAGTATTAATCATGGTTGAGCGGTGGGAGGAATAACAAAAAAAACTCATTATTGTTCCAGGGTCCTTATTGGCAATTAATGTCAAAAGATGACAAACTTTGTTGACAGTAGGCGACTGCACCTTGCACTCCCCTTGCTGTGTTTCTTCTATTGTTTGCCGAAAAGGGGAGACATAAAAGCCAATGGGAGCAAGTGTTAGCGGCGGGTGACCCAGGGTTAAACAAATGAACACCACCCAGTGGCCGGGGGGGGAGGGTTTCACAGTTTTCATGCTTGACCCTCTGTGACTGTATATTATCATATATTATTATTCCACGTTAGACTTTCTAGAGGTCAAATGCATCAAGAAATATTTGTTTACTGTATAATTTGCAAAACAAATGTAAGTACATGTTTGTTTTACTACGAATTAAAGATGAAATTCATCTTTATTGAGGTTTCACATTTATCCTAATAAAATTTCCCACAGTGCTCAAAGGAATGTCTCCCAGGTAAGACAGACCCAGTCTGCTGATCTACTGTAGTCATCACCAACAAACCTGTCAGTGACACGTATGGAAAATAGATCACCTGACTGATTGCAAACCCCACCCACAAGTCTCTTTAGCCATCTGCACCTTAGAACATGTTTGTCATTTAAATACTTTTTGTTCTGTAGAAGTATCCAGGGAATGGGCCCACGGCATTTTCACAGGGTTGTTCTGCTTTCCATTACCCCCAGAATACTACTGGAGTGCTCGCTTGCTTTTGGCACCATGCTGAAATAATCAAATTTTGTTACAACTTATCAGATTAATTATGAACATTTTAGTACTTCGGTAGTAAAGGAATATACGCATAATCATATCAATTAACACAAATAGACAGGAAGTTGCATAGGAGTGCAAATTATCTAAAACTTTACTCATTTATGCTCATTCACATTAAGCCGGGGTCTTTTAAGAGACTTAACCTCACATCCTTATGTTCTAAAATGTTCTAAAAAACTAACCACTACTGCACTCAACAATGTGTCTCCGGAGATTTATATGTTTGCAGACCTGTCCTTATCGATGATCATCATTCAATTATCCAATTGCTTTTTTTCTCCCTAAGGATGCATGCAGACCTTGGTCTGATCCCTGTCATTTCCTGAACTCAGCCAGACTTAAGAATCGAGGTCCTTTCCTCAACGAGGAGATGGGGAAGGTCACGGGGAGCTGCCTGGGTCAAACACTCAGCCCCGGTATTGACGCGTTCAGCAGGTTGGCTGGGGTCATCATTAGCTTGGCTGTCACGCGTGACCCATTAAGGAAAGGGCCGAGAAATGCATCACAAAGCAGTGTCCCATTTCCATGGCGTCCCCTGCGGTTTGCACAGCTCACAATGTTCAGTCGCATGGCCTTTCTTATTTTACTCCACATCTTAAAAAGGGACGAGATCCAGTTTGATTTATAGAAAAAAGGTGGCACTTACAAATAGTTAGAACAACGGGCTGTCTAAGATATATATAGTCAATACACTCTGTGGCTGAGGGGCTTTCAGTCTGGCAATGTGGCAAGAGAACATCTGAAGGTTGTGAGGTTCTAATGCAGAGTGCTGACTTCACCAACTGAACAGCCACTGCATCTGTGGACCATGAGTCAGTACTGTTAGAGATGTAATTTGTAACAATGCTGAACAGGTCTGTTTGCCTAATTTGACATACAGTATACGAGCCATAAGATGACCACCCCACCCACTCCACCCAACCCCCCCACCCCCCAACTACAATCTTCAGATCCAGTGGTTTCCTGGTTACGAGGGAGGCAGCAGAAACAGGAAGACAGCGTTTGACGGCCCTTCCAGCATCCACGTCCGGCTTCGACGGGATCACTCGTTGGACTCACCCCTCCTCCGGCATCCCAGCACAACCCGAGCGAAAGCGAGCAAAGAGGCAGAGATCGATAGGAATCGACTGCGAAGTCAAGGCCATGTGGCACCTGTCAATATCCAGCCGCCATGCTGACGCGCCTGCACTTCCCGGGCTCCAAGACAGACCGTGGATCGTTCCTCCGTAAGCCAACGTTTAGCGGCCTACTAGTATAGCAGTTGCAGTGCGTTAGACGGAAGAGCTCGGTAGCTACAGTAGCATCATAGTCTTTTCCCATCCCCTGGCTCCTCCTTGTCTTTCAGTGCCGGCTTCTTCTAGGTACAAAAGCATGCATTCGGGAATTTTGTGTTCTGCAAATTGGCCACATAGTGAGCCCTGTGATGGACTAGCATCCTGTTCCGGTTGTTCCCTGGGCTTACTGCGGTGCTATACTGGCTAAGCAGCTAGGGCTGAAGCAGAAGATACAATAATATCATGAGAAGATGGCTCCAGCGACCCTCACCAGAAAAAAAAAAACTGTTGGAAAATGGTGGGGTAAGAAATGGCAAAGGCACATGGCGCTATTACGTGATGGAAATTGGCCCTTTTAAGGGGTACATCTGACAACCTGAAATTGCTCCATAAGCAAATAGAAAAGAAAAAAAAAAACATGTTTTAGCAAAAAGGAGAAATGCCTGGCTCTGCACAGCTTGCGCTCCCCGGTGCTCTCTATAGCTCCAGCTGCGCAGAAGCAGCCGGCTGCTGGCTCAGCCGCTGTTCGCGTGAGGGGGCCCTTCAGCAGTATCCGCAGCTATGCGCAGCTAAACCGCAGCATTTTCTCACTGGCTTCGGGAACCTGGTGGCCACGGTGTTAAAAGAGATGCAGCGGTGTGCCGCATTGACACCTCTGAATGTCTTTCCCCTGGTGATGTCGCAACCTTGGCAGCGTATCCAGACACCTCTGCCGACGCAGAAGTGGCTCCTCATCTCACGCTCCCATTGGACGATAACTCCAGGTGTAAAGCATAGGAGTTGCACTGAACACTGCACATTTAGGAACGATGTGGGTGGGTGATGAACACATTATATGTCAACTGAAAACAAAATTAGTTGATGATGTGCCACTATACCTAAATACCAAAAGGACTGGGGCCTTCTTAGCTTTATTGATTAGAGCACCATTAAAAGTAACACACATATCTTGCAAGCAAATTTGATTTACTGATTTTTGAACTTGAAAACTGTAGAAGGTCTCCCAGGAGAGGCACTCACTGAGCTGTTTATTAGGAAAACCTGTACACATGCTTATTCATGCAAATATCTAATCAGCCAATCGTGTGGCAGCATCACAATGCATAAAATCATGAAGATACAGGTCAGGAGCTTCAATTACCGTTCAAATACCAGAATGAGGGAAAAATGAGATTCAAGTGATTTTGATCATGGCATGATTATCGGTGCCAGGCGGGCTGGTTTGAGTATTTCTGTAACTACTGATCTCCTGGGATTTTCACGACAAACAAATGTCTCTAGAGGTTACTTAGAATGGTGCAAAAAAACAAAAAACATCCCTTGTTGATGAGAGGAGTCAGGTTCAAGATCACAGAAAGGCTACGGTAAGAAAGACGATATTCTGCAGAACTGTGGTGAGCGTAAAAGTATCTCAAAATGCACAACACATCAAATGTTGAGGCAAATGGCCTACAACAGCAGAAGACCATGTTTGGTTCCTCGCCTGTCAGCCAAAAACAGAAAGCTGAGGCTGCACTGGGTAGAGGCTCACCAAAACTGGACAGCTGAAGACTGGATTCATGAACATGACAATGAGTTCAGTGATTTTCAATGGCCTTCCGAGTCATCAGATCTGAATTGGGATGTGGTAGAACGGGAGATTTGTAGCATGGATGTGCAGCTGACAAATCTGCAGAAATTGGATGATACAACTGTGACAACATGGACCAGAATCTCAAAGGAATGTCAATATGGCCTCTAAATCATGATTCTTAAGTCTTAGCAACTTCTTATAAAGGAGGCAAAAAGAATGCATATGCTTTTAATATTAATTTCCAGTATTCCTCAACAAGCCAAAAACCGTGTTTATCTCTGCGCGCACCCGCCGTTTAACTCTACATCCTATTCCTTTGCATTCACTTTGCCCTTAAATTAGAACATTTTCCTTTATTCTGTTGAGAGCTGGAAATTAGCTGAGAAGGACGACAGGTGTTCATAGCATTGACTGCCTAATTCAGTAGCATGGTAATCATTCTCAGCCTTGCAGAGCCTTAGAAAGACACGCGAGGCGGATTGAAGAAAACATCTGGGCAGGCTTCACTACCCCCAAAGGTCAGTGTCCTTGTAGAATAGTTTGCCAGTCTGGTGCAATTACTCTTTGGTTGAGGACTACTTTATATTATCAACAAGCAAAATAAAAAAAAGGAAAACAAGTGATTCAGCCTCTTAATTGAGATATGACTCCTACGCACACTAACCCCTGCTCTCTAAAGTGCAGTAAAACACTGGCTCTGCAGCAGCCCTCTGGAACATTGGTCTTTATTTATTTGCAAAAGGGCATCTTGATCACTGACAGAGGAGAACTCTTCTTCCTGGTTAAAATCGCATATGGTCCATTGGGTGACATGCAACTGGATAAAAAAAAAAAAAAAAACAGTAGTTAAGCAAAGCAAAGAATTGCCTTGCTCCTGTAGCTTCTGAGATAGGCCCCAGACCCCTGTGGCACTGAATAGGACAAGCTTTACAGAAAATTGATGGATGGACGGATGGATGGATGGACGGATGGATGGAATAATAATAGTATTAATAATCTTATTATTATAAAAACATAATTTGATTACTTTGAATGGTTATTAAATGCGCCTCTAATTCAAGTTATTATGAAAAACATGCAATTTTATATAATTTAACCAAAAAAATAAAGAAACAAACAAATAAAAATGCAAAAAACATCTGTAATGCATATTCCAATACTTCTTTGAAAGGCATGCTGTGTGGTGTAATTATGATTAACACTGCACAATGTAATTATTAAATGCTCTATATTTGTGAGCACACCTTTCTGTAATGTCACATTGTAACATTGTAACATTGTATTATGGTTTTTAAATACTATGAAGCATAATGTGCTGAAAATATATATATATATATATATTTTAGTTTTTTTTTATTATTATTTTTTTTTTCCAGCTGTGATGTTTTAATGCATGTACAGTAGTTGAGGCATTTCAATTGGTCAAGTTTTGACTGAGGAACTGGTTTTGCCATCATTAGTAATGTCGTATCATATAAATGTGACTTTCAGGTAACAGTGTTTTGGAGTAATTCTGTATTATTAAGACACACCATGTCTTCCGGTCACTAGCATGTGAAAAAAACATACTTCACAACATTCTCCATCGTAGGATTTTAGTCCGAGCAGACGGGCTCAAGACTATTTATAGAGCAGGACTCGACATAACACAGATACACAGATGTGAGGCCAGTTTACTCATGGACAGGAAAATAGGATCCTTTGATGGGAGGGGGTGCTGGGCGAGTAGTGAGGCTCCGTCTGGTCCTCCTGAGATTAGTGATGAGAGATATGAAGCTTAACAATCCACGGTGGCTGACATTAATGGTGTGCTGTCAATCACTGCCTGGTTTAACCCAGTGGGAACCAATTAAGTAACCAATGGAAATCGGTTGAACCAGTCAGTGCCTGAACGCACTGTGCATTTAGTTGATTAGTGGACACTTTTACCCAAAGTGACATAGGATTTTTAAAACATTTATACAGTCATATATTTTAATGAGGCAAATTAGGTTATGTTGCGATGACTTCCTTGTGCCCTGTGCTTCCTGGTATAGGCTCCAGCCAACCCCCCGACACTCAATACTAGATAAACAGTTAGGGGAAATGAATGGATGTGACTCAGGTTATGTACTCAGTGACACTAGGGCTGTAGTGCTTGTGAGACCAGGTCCTTAAACACCTCACCACCTGCTGCCCTATAATATCAACGCTTACTGTGACTTTGACGCCCCTTGTGTGAAACATAGGGAGGAGGTGGATGGTTAGGGCGTGATAGGGGGACAAGCCCCCCTATACTCCTGTGATTAAATGTTTTTAAAAAGTGTGGTAAGAGAGTGTGTCACGTAAACAGTGGTTAAGATCTCAGGGGTCTAGATGATATTTGTTTAAGTTGAAGAGCAAAGCTGTATTTACTTGGGCCACCTGCCCATCCATCCCCGAGTGAGATGATAGAGTGCCTGCTCCACACTCCAATCCCTGGGTATGGTCATCGTCCAGAAGAACCAGGTTGTCACAATTCATTTCCCCCTTAGTCAGTACCCTGGACTGCAGGGAGGGTGGCTGGTGTGAAAGGCTGAAAGCTCTGAAAACGAGTTTATTCCTCAAGAATGACCCAGAACCACTTCTACAAAGGGGGACAGTGGACTTTGCCAAAAGGCACACAGCGAGTGGACTTTCACAGACTCCTCTGGGGGTGTCACGCTTCTCACCTTCATTTGCTCGTTCAACTGAAGAATCACTAGTTGAGTCATGGTAAGTTTTCATATGGCGAGAAGGACCCTGCATCCTTGTTTGAAGTCTAACACGTATGACGCTGAGTGTGATTCACATCTGTCGTATGTCCACCTTGTTTGATGTCATGATGGAGGAGTAGCCATCCTCATCCCAGTCGTAGCATTCAAATTAAATGGCACCTTCAATTTATAAATCGTCGTTCAAATTGCCTGACAGATATTGTTCTGAGGGTCCCCCAATTAAAGTTCAATAGAAGCTGATTTTTTTAGCGGAAGCAAGAACAGTTATGCTGCCTCGCTGTAAGTAATATGTCTTTAATGAACAAATAAATTGACTAAGCCTGGATGAAAAAAAAAGTCTCCAGGTTCACGTGAAACTGAACATGCTTTCCCTGAAAACTAAAAGCCCTCAAAATGATTAAAGTAAAATAACAGTTTCTCCACAGACCAAGGAAAACAAGGAGCTTAACCACTATCTTCCAAACATGACCCTACACAGAAGATTTATTGTTTATTTCAAGCCTAATAACTCTGCATCTGAAATGAATGGAAACTGGAAGATGTTTGACCCGACGCATTAAAAGAGGGGGAGGGAAAAAGCTGCTACATTCATCTGAATATGCAGACTGAATGCCACTGACTTTATGCCAAAACACCAATACCTCCACTGACTCACGCCTACAAAGGAAAGGAAGTCAGGAGAAGTCATTTGTGAAATGCAAGAGCATTGGCTGACTAATACACGCACGGCATACACAGATGGTAACATGGCATTGGGCTTAGTGTTAAGACTGGAGATAGGTCAACTGGATTAATTCTGAAAGTCATATTTTTAGATCCTTTGAAACAATCTTCAGATTTTTATCAAGAGTGTTAAAGATGCAATGTGTGATTCATAATGATTCAAGGATGAGCAAAATCAAAATTAAAGAAAATGAAAACCATTTCCAGATTTCCAGAGCTAATGTCGCGCCGAGCGGGGACGTAGCAGGAACAGAGGAGCAAAAGTCCAGGGAGTTGGGGAAACGAAGGCTTTATTGTCGGAGAATACATCCACGAACAACCACTAAACAAAGGACTGACGTCAATGACCGGACTGGGGAAAACATACCTGTCACGCCCGGCTCCGTACGATCCTCGTGTGTGCCACGCCCCCTCATTATCCACATGTGCTTCCCCGATTGTGCCCAGCTGTTCCCTGTTATTTCGGCTTGTTTCGTGTATATCAGTCCGCATCTTCCCCTGTTTGCCAGATTCGGCATTGTATTGTTCATTGTGTCCGTGGATGTCGGCCTCTTTGATTATTAAATACCCCGTTCACCCGTCAGTCCGGCTCCCTTCGCCTGCTTACCCGCTCGCCTACACCGCGGATTATGACAATACCTAATGCAGACTTAAGTACATAGGACCAATGATAGCAACAAGAAACAATAAACACAGTGCTGGTAAACACTGGGAATCCACACGAGGTTAATGAGGGGGTGTGGCACATGGAAGGAGCGGAAGATCGGGGCAGGACAGCTAAGCTTAATACAATTAAAGCAAATTGGTTTAAGGTAAAAGGCCTCAGTCCTCAGAAACTGGTGACTGTGATTGGATGCGAGATTTGCAGAAGAACCGCCCCAAGGACACTGATGACACAGCAGTCCTCTCCTCTTTCAACTCAATTTGTCCTAACTAGGGCTGTTCCCCTTTTTCTTCTCTTTCTAATGAACTGTTTGAAATGGAGGGAATGTCTGCAGACAACAGCATAATGATACCACCCCCCCCCCCCCACACACACACACACATACACACACGCGCACACACACTCTCGGATCTCGTCTCTGACCTTGGCTTTTGTTTTCCCTCAGGCCCACGGGCATTTCCAGCGCAGGATTCCTAATGGGCTTTGGTGCCTCAATTTGTTTGCCGGTCCCGCAAACCACACCGCAGTTTAGAGCTTCAATTACAAGCAATAGGGTCACAGAACACTTAAAAAAAAAAATAATAAAAAAAACTCGTCGTATGTCCAAATTGGACATTAGCAAAGTAAGCGGGTTCATTCAGTGAGCTCAGGTGCTGAAGAATATATCACAGTGCTGCCCGTCTCCCAGGGAGGCGTGCTGATCTGAGCAAGTTCTCGAAAAGTGCACCGCAGAGTCCAGATATGTGATCAGTCCAGATCTGTGATCAGTCCAGATCGGCACATTTCAGTTATATTTAAATCGGACGAGACGTTCACTTTCTGAGGCACAGCTGATTCTGCTGGGACTCTTGTAGCTCCTCAAAAACCCTGTGGCCGTGCCCTTATCTGAATAGATTCATTGACACTCTACAAACACTTTGTGGGCTTTCGCTATAGCCCATGAAAGACCTTTTTTACGTCCATGTGCCTCGTGTCTATCTTTTTTTTTCTTTAAGCAAGACATATTTCTCTCTAAGCAGTATTTAAGGAAGTGGAATGATGGCAGTGTGAAGCACTTCCTCGTAGTCTATCGAAGACAGGGTCTAGACTGTATTTTCAATTATAATTTATCTATAAAGTGTTTATTTTTGGCTTGAGCAATGGGGTGGCGGGGCGTCAGGAGGGACGCCGGTGTCAGAGACGACAAAATCTCGAAATGTCAGGCGGCTCTGGAGGGAAATTAGGAATTTAGGTTGCGCCGCTGGAAAGGACGGCGTTGCTTTCCGAAAGCGACGTCAAAAAAATAAAAAAAAAAATAAAACATCCGCCTCACTGGCTTTGGCAATGTCGCACACATATGACGAGGAAAACCCTCATTTAAAACTGGCTGCACACCTGTGAGCCTTTTAATTAAAGAGAACCAGATCAAAAGAAAGAATAATATTAATAATAATAATGTAATACTTATCTGAATAGAAATCAGTTGGAAGAAAAGCATAAAAGAAGCAGATTGTTCTGATGACAAGACGGTGATACACATAAATGTCCATCGCCGAACATGCATTCTTCAAAGTGGAACGCAGAAATTGACCATTTCATTTTAGGAAAAGGGTGATTATCTGGCAATTGGCCTAATTTGCCTTGTCGGTTGTTCATGTGGGTGATTCGGGGATTGGTCTTAACCCAGCTACGACGCGTCTCTTTGCTGAGCTGATTTTATAAGCTGTTGCTGTCTGTCGGCTTTTCAGTGAAAAGGTCAGCGTTTGGTACAGAAATGATGCAACTCCTACTGCAACAGAAACACACTGGTTTACAAAGGGGGACACAAGCCAGGGCACTGGGATTGGTAGATGTACCGACTGACTCTGAAAACCAGGAATATTGAAGGAACTGGAGAATGGTGTCAGAATGAGGCAGGGGCCCCGTCTTTAGATGCCATGGATGTGAACACGTGTCCTCTGAATAGCTAATGTCTCCGACAATCAGGCCCCAAAAGATGAGGCAGTGTGTCTCGATCTGCCTGCCTGGCAGCCGCCACAGAGATAGAGTAATGCCACAGGAATATGAAACTGTCACATCAACAAATATCTATATTTATTTTGTTGTACATAGAAATTAACGACAAATAAGTGTTTTTGATTCTATTAATCAAAAAATTTGCAGTTTTTTGTGGGATTATATGTGAGATCAAGGCTTTCAAAGGATTTAAATATCTCTGACATTTCCCTTAGAAAAAGCTAAGCTAAACTATTACGCATGTTTGGGCGGAGGGGGCTATTTATCAAGCTCTTGCGCTTTGAGCTGGGCTTGTAAATGTGTCTTTGTATGTGAATCAGGGCGCGAGTGTGCGACTATATCGCAGGTTTCCATTAGTGAAAGATACGCTTTTGTGTGAAAGGATAAATTATCGGGAAAACAAACACAACATGTTAATGTGAGTCAGCACAGTGCCGTAAACAAGCTATTCTTTAACGAGCATTTTCGCACTGCTGTTCAAACTGCCCACTGAGCCCATGACATGTCTCCAGAGTATCCCTGGATGCAAATGCCTCCTATCTGGATGAGTGGCTTCGCGGTTTCGGAATCCTGACCAGACTCTCAAGCCCAGCGCCCGCTCTCCAGTGTAGAAGGTTGAAAACACGCCAGCAAGCCGGAGGATCCCAGCACGCCCACAGAAGCGAAATTTAGCAGGGGAATATGGCTATGGTGCGATTCCCGTTTCCTGGCCCTGTAGCTAAGTGCATTCCATCCATTTATCTGATGCCCGGTATCAGCATCAGAAGGCACCTTTCTTTAACACGTCGTGGGCTTAATTTCCCGATTGAGCTGACGCTGCGTGTGGCTTGAAAGTGCGCTCAGATGCCCGCTGATCCATCCTCGTGAGCGGTAATGTGACACCCCTAGATCGGGCTCACCTATTAATCCGACGCCTTTCATTGGCTGCGGGGCTGTTTCGCACCTTGATTCAATTCCGATTGGACGAGAGTGCCTGGGCAGGCATCCAATAGAGAGCGAGAGAGAGAGAGAGGGAGCTCAACAGCTGCAAGGTACCAGCCAGAAATGAGGAAAATGTAAATCAGCCTTCTCTCTATGCTGTTCCCCCTCACTATTAATTCAGACTGGCATTATTCAAAATAACCGAGCACCAGCCTGCTAGGTCTCTCCTTAATTCACACTTTACCTACAAATACATGGTGCCTTGACTTCGGGATGAGGGTCAAATATCCCTCTTGCCCTTCAAAAAATAGACTGTGCCATAGTTTAATCTCCTTTTCATTTTTTTTCCTTGACTTTAGCATTGTTGTGCAGCCTTGGACGCCACAAGGAGAGGGATAGAAAGCAAGGATTACATTGTAATTCTCGTCTCATCCATAATGTTCTATTTAATTTGATATCCAGCCCCTGTGTGGCTTCCCCTCTGAGCCTTTGATCTTGTCCCGTTCAGTAAATTCATGGAGTCAAGGAGGGGAGGGTGGGGTTGGGGTGGGGGGGGGGCTGGGGGAGTGGAGGAATGGCGAAGCAGCACCTTGCTGCGGAGGAACGCTCTGCTCTCATTTTTCATGCTAATGTTCTGTGCTGGACAGTAACAACGAAGTGTACAATAACATCACTGTAAAACACAATTCCTCTTTGCCTCCACCCCTACCAACCAGCTATAAGCCTATCTCTTGTTTTATCTTCTTTTGAGAGCAGTCCCCTAAAATGGGAACTCCCAGGGCTTCGATCTTCCACACCCATTTAATAATCACGACTTCCCGACGGATCCGTATCGATCCCTCACGGTCGCTGAGGCAAAAGGAGTCAATCGTCTCGCGAGACGCTGGAAGGCGAGCACGGATACCGAAACGCGCCGCGATTAAATCTTAGCCATGCATGCGAAGTAAATGCTCTGTTTCTCTGCTGTGCAGGCGGGGTGCGGATGGGGGGCAGGAATCTCAGAGATATCTGAGCCCTGACCTGCCACAAGCAACGTCAGAAAAATAAGCAACACTGTTAGGATTTATCGACCACAAGTGCATTCAGTCGTATGCGGGGGGGGGGGTTGGGGCGATGTGAAAAAGCTGAGGCAGGGGCTTCGAAATCCTGTAGGAGCCGTATTTGTAGCCAATTCAATGCTAAAGCGTTTCCTTGGCTTTGTGGGCTGTGGGCATAGTTATTAGCTCTTTATATACACTGTTTACTGAGATTTAGCCATTCACAAACGCCTTTAAAGATTACATAAACTTAAAGACATACTATTTAATTAGGTCTGCTTTATCCTCTGAAGATGTGTCAAATAAATCACTGTCGACATGAAGCCAAAAGAGACTATGGGGGGGGGGGGGGGGGGGA
>JAODLC010000028.1:3447899-3459041 GCA_026781145.1 Hippopotamyrus pictus | reverse complement strand
TATATTATGCATAGTTGGGAAAAGAGCCATAACAGGCATTGGGAACCAATGAGTGACCAACATTATTACCATCTCACGCTATGCTCTCCATGCCTGTCCCCAGCTGTGCTCTTGCACTTAATAAGACTGTGGTCTTCCTCAGTTACACCTCCAATAGCGTAAATGGTCTGCCTTGGTCCTACATCCGGACAGCCATAAATAATATTGTAATGATGGAGAGTAGGGTCCAGTCGCAGAAGGATCCATTACTGTTTATTGGCAAAATTACCAAAACCATAATCTTAATAAACCGAAGAATAAAGTAAGGGGCTGAGAATACACTGAAGCGAAATCCAAGTCACGATACAAGAGAAGGGTCAGGTAATCAGACAAAGGGTCAATAACAGACTGGGGCAGCCCAAATCGATGACCAAGAGTGGTCATCATGCAGTGGATCGTAAACACGAATAAATGGTACACAGTAATCGCTCAGCACGGAGTAAACTCACAATAGCACGGGATAGGAACCAGGTGAGAGAATCTGGGCAGCGTCGCTGATCTGGGCTGGATCCCACATCTGGAACTGGCCTGGTTAGGGCGCATGACAGGTATTGCCAGTACTAACTATTTAATCCTAAAGAATCAAAATGAGCTTTTGACTAATACAGATAACCAATATATTTTTGTGTAATATCATTGATGTCGACACTAATAGCAGGCTAACCTCTCAGCTACTTGCCAAGTTAGTATTAAAGAAAAGATCGATCTGCTGGCCAGATTTAATGAAAATTATAAACTTGTTGCAGGGACCCTGAGATATCCTCTAAGTAACGTCTCATTCATTATTTTACAGGATCGTCTCGTATTGTAAAATGAAATGCTATGTCCCTTACTGAATCGATACAAGAGTAGGATTTGTCCCGTATCTTGAAAAACTTTGTATTTTTACGTTTATTTAATATTTATTATAATTGCACTGTGTCCAGTGAAAGTACAAAGGGTAGAATAGTACAGGCCTAGCTGCCTATGAAAATGTCTGCTGAGCCAGTAGGGTGGCGTGCCAAGCGGATCAATCATTCCATTTCCCTAGAGTTCAGGCCCCTCCCCTTTCTCCCCCCAGAAACAGGCCTGCCTGGTTGTAGTTTATGTCCTGCTACCTATAATATAAACATTTAAATTACTAGGTAAGAAATCGATATTTTGACATTAGAATCGAGTTTCAAAATGAAAACATTTGGATCAAAAGAACCAATATTTCAGTATTCAATCTGCACATCCCGAATCCATATACTTCTTCAAGCATGAATACCAGGAAGGTCTTCCAGCAAGTGGGTTCAGGTTTAAACCACCAAAACTCCAACACCGTGGTAAGTTAAATTTATGTACAAAATTCAGTCTTCCAGCTACAATATTCATATATATTCCATAATATTTCATCAATAGCAAGCAACTCCCTTTCCAGGTTTCCAGATTTCTTTACAGGTGAATTTTATTTAATGTTTGTATGTTCAGATATGCACTTCATAGTCAATAGCTTGTTCACTTATAGTCACTGGTGGTGAATGGACACAGTGCATTCACAGTCTCCTGTAGTCTAATGCTTAAAGTCCACTTTATTTGAAAAGTCAATGTCATTTATGTTCTCTGGTATTATTCCAATTAATTCTACCTTTTATACTCTGCGGTTATTAATAGTAATGCAAAATTATCACGAGTTCTTGCAAAAGGACTAATTATTTTTTCCTTCCATTATTTTTTTTGCATCTAAAAAAATAGAAATGCTTAAATTAATGAAGAGTTGTGACTACTGACAGTTTAAGCTTATGAGGTTGTGTGAGGGGAAGGGGGAGGGATATTATTATTGATCCCGATATTTTTAAATGAACATATCGCATTTTGTTTTTTTTAAATATCCTCCGGCCCTAAGATATACACACTGATGCTTCCCCAGACTCTGACATCCCTAGATGCAGTGCAATTTCTTTATGGAAGGAAATCACAGCACTCAGAAGAGACCTCCGGAAGTCCACGCCAAGAACCAAAAGTGTTAAGGAAAGGAAAAATCCAGACCAAGGTTCTGTTTCAACCAAGCAGTTGAGTATAAAGAGTTGGTTGAAACAAAATCCTGGTCGGGATTTTTCCTTTCTGGACCTGAACTATTCACCATTGATTGGATAAGAGTTTCGGTTCCAGAGTTCTTATATTTACATGATAATTTTAGTATTTCAGGGAGGATTGTGAACTGCTATTGTCATCCATCCATTCATTTATCTCCCAGGATTGTGGAGGGTGGAGCCTATCCCAGGCAACAGAGAGCCCATGGAGCAGCAACCCTGATCCTGGAATGCCAGTATCCAGCAGGTTTTCCATCCTACCTGGTCTCTGATGAAGCACACCCGATCTCAGACAGATCGTAACTCATCATGTAGGACTGTGGGTGGAAACTGGAGCACTGAGAGGAGACCCATATAACAAGGAGAACCAACAACCTCCATGCAAATAGAGGGAAGGGGGTTCAAATCACCAACCATGGAAATATGAAGCAGGAGACCCACCCACTGTGCCACTGTGCCAGTAGACATAGTATGTTTATACTGGGTAAATACTGTAAAATCAAACACATTACAATGTGCTCTGGATCTATGGCCATTTTTACTTCTTACAGTGAAAAGAAAATGTAACATATACAATATTTAGTGCTAAAAAGCAGCCATATGCTTTCATTATTTGACTTTCTACAGAATATTTTATTATAACCAGAAACACACCTGTGTTTGCTTATCTCCTTGTTTTTACCTCAAAAACAGGAAGCAATTATCATAGGTGTGATTAATGAACCAGATTAATTTAATTTAATCTACAGTTTTAATTTACATGTGCACATCTGTCATTATCAGCTCATTAGAAAGGAACTGAAAGTGAATTTGTTAAAGCTAAAAGATGCACCAAGGGTGTATCTGTGTTGATTCAAATTAATTTAAATCCATATTATAAGGTTATTGTTGCATTATCCTTTATCGGTACATTCTGAAATGTCTGTCAAAGCCAAAGGTCAAATAAAAAGCCCTCGTAGAGCAGAACACATCCATCCATCCATCCATCCATCCATCACCGTAACCGCTCAGTCCCAACAGGACTGAGCCTATCCAGGGAACAAGGGGCGCAGGCGGGAAAAACCCTGGGTAGTGGCCAACACACCGCAGGGCGACAGAACGCATCAAACAGCCAATTAGCAGCTGGGAGTCGTCCTAATGTAATGTTTCACTGTTTTGTCTTTAAATAGAAAATTCTCCATTCACTCCACTGTACCTTTATTAAATTATCTGTGAAGATACATTCAACAGGAAATCTAGCACCCATATGTCATATTACAAAAGGATCTGACATACTAAAATCAGCAAAACAAATCTTGCCATATAGACTGGAAGCTGCATTGCATCTCGCCATTTAATATTATTTTATAATTGCTAAGTCAGCCTTCTTTGCTAGCTAAGTTTATATGACTGAATAATGAAATTAAATGCTGGTCTTTGGTTCTAAGTGATCCAAGTTGATGCTTATCTAACATCCTGTCCTTACTTACATTGTATGTTAAAAAGGAACACTTGCTTAATATTAATATTAGTATTAATATATTGCTTTTTATAAATCCTCAGTGAATTGCAATTTTGAACACCCTAATAAACTGCATAAATGCATAAAAAGTAAGATCAATTTTAAAAATCGCTTCCCAAAAACACCTGCTTTCCGAGGCCCAACAAAGCGCAGATCAGCTGCCGGAAACAATTCACTTCAGGGCATCCGAGGAAATGACTGTGTACAAATCGCTGAGTTTCCTGCCCAGAATATTCCTCTGATAGATCTGGAGCCAATGAAATTCCACTTCCCCTTTCGTGATCTCGATTTCATAGTTTGCTGTGTAGGACTACGGTAATATTACTATGGCGCTTGCAATAAAAACACGCGCACACACACAGCAATTTCATATTTTAAAAAAACTTCTTACGTTGGACTCACACTTACGGTTTGCAATGGATTGCATGACTCACGCATAGCTTAGATACAAAACTGGTATACTTTTTGATACAGGTAAAATGTAGCAAAAACCAACGAGCAAAAGTTAATTCTACATATATACTTTCTACACATTAAAAAATAAATATATACATCCATATTCCATAATCACTTATCCAATGCAAGGCCAAGGGAGACTGGAGTCGATGCCATGAAGCAAAGGTTACCAGGCAGGAGACATGGTGCTGAGGATGCCGCTCTGTCCCGGGGTGAACACACAAACATGACCCCATATTCACAGAATCTCTGTGAAGCACGTAGTCCTGGGTCAGAAACCACTGCGGTCTTGGGAGTTTTAAGGTGACGCTGATGCCCAGGTAATCATGCCTCATTATCGGGAAAAAACAGACCTCAAAACTGACAAAGATTAAGAAATATGAGAAGGAATCAACATGTTTTGTTTCCCAAGAGAACCTCGCTGGCGTGATTATACTGAGCATTGGTGTCTGTGCTGCCTCACGGTCCAGGCCATTCACAGCCAGCAATTTTTAACTGATCAAGACTGTGAGGGCAGACAGGGGTTGCCAATAACAGGCCACTATTTAGCAGACAATAAGTCACAAGACATTATAAGATCTGGCACAGCGCGACACTGCACTTTCCAGATTCGTGACGGTTTTCACAATGTCCGTTCCAAGGCATCATTAACACCAGGTCACACCAGCCTATACGACAAGCCAGAACCATAGGCTGTTATGGTTTTGCCACAGGTCAAGCAGACTGAGTGTCAAAGACACATATGACCAATTAAAAAGTCCAAATTCCATAAGAAAACCTGCCAAACTCATAGAGGTCATGAGTTATATATTCTACTAATCTAAAACTTTCATAACCCTTTCAGCAACCCTGTGACAGATCTATGTGCAGCACACCAGGTTGAACTAAAGTCTGTTCACTAAAATGTTACTGCTGCAAGAGACATTTCTCCATTGTTAACTTGTCTCAAAAGATGGCACTTATTTAAAGTCAATTTCAAGTCTTACTTAGGCTTTGGATTGCAACAAAACCATCCAGTAATAGCATGCATCAAAACCAGACCCTCTGTCCAATGTTCTGATTTATCATTCAGTTGGAGGCATTATCTCTAATGGCTTCCACGGATATTACACCATTAACACAAGCACTATGGGGATACTCAAAATATGGAAGAGCAGCACTACAGTATAAAACAACACACTGCATCAAAAGATTGTCCTTGCTTGGATTGTCCTTGGAATTCAAGCCATACAAATAAATACACAAATCACTTGACAATATACCAAGCACTACAGATACAATTGCATCTACACAAAAAAATGCTTCATGAATTCAATCAGAGCACAATCAGGAATTTGGAGCTGACGGGCTGGCCAAAGAGAGGAGTTTTGTGATCTTGAAAATCGGAAGGGATTTTGCTATCTCGGGGGAAAATCATTCAAGCACACGGAGGGCAAGGTCAAAAATAGATGGAATTTTGTTTTCCGAGTTTTCAGAACTGTAAATGCCAACTGACCCAAAGTAAAGGGACAGAGTAACCTAGAAGGGTTATGCCGCTTGATGGCATCTTGTAGGTATGATGGTCTGTCAATACTATCTTTCATACTAGTACCCAGGTCTAGCAAAGAAGTCAAACCAGAAGTGGAGACACGTATGTACATTTGGAGGAGTCAAATGCATTGGTAGAGCACGGAAGTTCAACCATCATGATTAAAACTGCAGTTCTTAAATCCCGAGATAAGGCTTTGCTTTAAGATGGATAAATGATTTAATTGGACATCGGCATTTGTGGTAACAAGTTTAATGTTTTAACTACAGGGTGTGACAAAATTAGGTATACAATATTTTAAAAAGTAAAGGTTCTGTTTTACAAAGTAATGAATTTCTTTTACAAAGTTATTTTTTAAGTAGGTATGCAGTTCTTATTTTACAGTACTGATTGGGTCACATTTAGTCTCTTACGTGTTCGAAATGTCCTCTGTCGACGTTGGTACATTCTCTTGATCCAATGCCTAATCTGAACCTTTACTTTGAATAATAAAAACTGTATACCTCCTTTTGGCCCACCCTGCATAAGTATTCCTTGCTTCCAGAACCATGGACAGTTCCATATACATATTAAGAAGCCTTCTGAGCACTATTGATGACCAACCTGAATCAGGTGTGTTTGTCATTTATGAAAATACCAGGCCCAAGAAGTAGCTATTGATGGCAAGTGTCAGTTTGGAGATGATTGGTCTGTGTAAACGAGTGTAGCTGGGTAGAGTGAACAAGGCCATGAATCAGTGCCAGAACCTCTGTCCACTACAGTTTTGATTGATCATCCAGCATGCAGTTTTAATTCAAAGCCAATGGCATAATTTTCTATGGTTTCTATAAATACCTGGCACAAAGGAACTGCAAGAACTGAAAATGTATTTTTGCTACTTAAATACATCCTTTAATCTCTTTGAGGACAACAGCACTAACGTCAAAATGAATCCCAAGTCACGTAAATGATGAGGAAAAGGTGTGGGGAAAGGAACTCTGTTATCTTTCACCGATTCTTTCAAATTACGAATATGTATTTTATTAATATAGGGCATCTCTGATGTTATATGCTATTGAAAAATCTTAAAGGGTATAAGCTTTAACTGTCAAAAGTGATAATGTTAAGGGGGTAATGAGAATTAAGCAACACAAAGAAAAGCGCGGAAATCATTTTAAAAATTAACATTAGATATGTTCACACTCTACTGCTAAAGGACTTAGGACATTTAGATAAAAAGCTCAGAGTAAATGAAGGCACTTTAATTACAGTAAATTGCTTGTGACACTGAACTTAATCACTTTTGAGGTATGGCTCAAAGGGCTGAAGGCTGCTTCCTGTACTTCTCCCTGCTTCGGCCGCAGCCTGGATACTGATCTTTGTCCCAACCTTAATGACAGGGCTTTGCTGCTGAGTACAGGCTGCTCGTGAACCACAGACAGAACAAGAGGTCAAGTGACAACATGTTCTAATGAGGCACAACAGGGAAGTGTGGGCGCTGAGCTACATAATCAAGACACTGGAGGACAGACGAGGCCCAGCCTGAATCATAGCCATGCGTCTTGGCTGACGGGTCTCGCAAATCTCATTAATGTGCAACTGAAACCATCACACCCAGGGCCAAAGGTCTGTATGCCAGAAGTAAAACTCAATTCCACATGATAAACCCTGTCCAGCTTCTCTCACCTCTAGCTTCCTATGCATCATGCACATTGGTCAGAAACTCCTACCAAAGGACTGGTACCATGCAGCTCTCTGAGCACCAGCCGCTTTTTTGGCGCATACATCTCTTGGTAATTTCTATAGCGTTCCGTAAGAAGTGTGAAAACACAGCAGGAGCTTTCAGGTGAGCAAACAGTCGCGGTGTTCAGCGATTTAAGAGTCTACTGAAGAACCCCTTTGTTTACTGATGCTATTAGGGCAGCAGCAATGTAGTTTTCACCAGAGCGCTGGAGGAGATGTCAAGGAGAAAAGGATCCTACTTCATTAACCGACTAGAAATTGCCAGGCCCAGATAATCGCCAATCATCTTGTTTTATTTGCTGGAGTGGCACAGATGATAGAGACAAGAAGATTATTTTGTGGAATATTATTATTACGCACTTGTGGGCAGAATTCACCCACAATTTTGTAACTTCAGTTTATATTTTGGACAGTGAAAAGCACTTATTGTACAGGGAAGTAAGCCTCCATCTCATCCCCCTTTCTGTAGAAACTAAAGAGTGAGACTGAAGAACCTACCGTAATCTTGGTGCAGTCAGATAATGCTATTTCATTATACTTCATCATTCCACCAGTGCATAACATTAAACATAAAAACTATGAAGTTGTGTGGAACTCTCAAAAGGACATGATTCATTTAAGCATGACATTCACGTGCTTTACAATACTCTTCTGTCAAAATGCATCCCTTTGCAGGAAAATCTGTCTGTTTGCATGACAACCCAGCAGCAGAAAGCCAGAGATGACGAGTCGCATAGAGCAGATTGTATAAGCATGCATAAGCAACTGTAGGACCGCCAACTCTCATCACAGATCAAACATGGGTCTAATGTGCTTCTAGGCATCATGTTAGCTTGCTTAGATCAATAATAATTTTAGTATTTTATGCATTTTATGGTTTTACGACTTTTATTTAAATGGATGCCGGGTGTAAAATGAGCTACCCATATGCACAATCAATTTAGAAGTCAATAATTGACTCCGCAGCTTTTATATGGAGAGCAAAATGTGTCTATTTAGAAAACATACTTTCAGGGAGCGTGACAACATGACTTACACTGTCCCAAGCTGCACAAGACTAATGTGATTTTCGAAGCGCTTTCTTAGCGGGTCGTCCACTAGATTTGCTAAAATATGAGCAATGTGAACAAAGGTTCCCTCCATCAAATATGCCAAGCACGCTCCTTATTATATAAGAGAAATGGGAGAGATTAATATCATAAATAACACCCACTTTAAACGATAACTTGATGACCTGTCAAAACAGGGCCCTTTTCCTCAGTTTTCCCCGAGTTTCTCCCGTACCAGATGCATCAATAACCCTAATGGATTACAGTATTACAGGAAGTACCGTCTTGCGACCGGTTCACTCCATTACAGTGACAGAGCGGAGATGCTTCACTGGTAGGCTGTAAAGTTTTACACTGATTACAGTTTATATTTATTGACAAATAATTTTCATAGTACCAAAAACAAATTAATTCTTTGTCTCAATTAAGAGATACAATTACCAAAAATTGTTATAATAACTTAAATAGGAGGCCTCATCTTACTGAATAATAAAGTGTAATTAGATTATATTTGGTGCAATTTATTTTAATGAGCTTTTTCAATTTCAGTTGAACTCTTGAGATGTCTCATCGTTGTGGGAACGGGACATTTACTTCAGTGGACTGCACTGAGAATTTATGTCTCTTGCATGATGATAAAAATAGAAAGCATTATAATTTCCAGCACAGTCCATCTCATAAAACAGTAATCTGATGCATTTATGAGCATGCAGCATGCTGATTGCTGTACAAGCAAAGTGCCAATGCTGTCAGATAGGGAGACAGCGTGCCTTTGCGCCGAGGCAGTCAGATAGGAAGACAGTGTGCCTTTGCACTAATGCAGTCAGATAGGGAGAAAGCGTGCCTTTGCACTTATTCAGTCAGTTAGGGAGACAGCGTGCCTTTGCGCCGAGGCAGTCAGATAGGGAGACAGCGTGCCTTTGCGCCGAGGCAGTCAGATAGAAAGATAGCGTGCCTTTGCACCAATGCAGTCAGATAGGGATTCAGTGTGCTTTTGCGCCGAGGCAGTCAGATAGGTAGACAGCGTGCCTTTGCGCTGAGGCAGTCAGATAGGAAGACAGTGTGCCCTTGTGCCGAGGCAGTCAGATAGGGAGACAGCGTGCCTTTGCACTAATGCAGTCAGATAGGGATACAGTTTGCCTTTGCGCTGAGGCAGTCAGATAGGGAGACAGTGTGCCTTTGTGCCGAGGCAGTCAGATAGGGAGACAGCGTGCCTTTGCACTAATGCAGTCAGACAGGGATACAGTGTGCTTTTGCACCGAGGCAGTCAGATAGGGAGACAGCGTACCTTTGTGCCGAGGCAGTCAGATAGGAAGACAGCGTGCCTTTGCACCGAGGCAGTCAAATAGGGAGACAGCGTGACTTTGCACTAATGCAGTCAGATAGGGATACAGTGTGCTTTTTCGCCGAGGCAGTCAGATAGGGAGACAGCGTGCCTTTGCACCAAGGCAGTCAGATAGGGAGACAGCGTGCTTTTGCACTAATGCAGTCAGATAGGGAGACAGCGTGCCTTTGCACTAATGCAGTCAGATAGGGAGACAGCGTGCCTTTGCGCCGAGGCAGTCAGATAGGGAGACAGCGTGCCTTTGCGCCGAGGCAGTCAGATAGAAAGATAGCGTGCCTTTGCACCAATGCAGTCAGATAGGGATTCAGTGTGCTTTTGCGCCGAGGCAGTCAGATAGGTAGACAGCGTGCCTTTGCGCTGAGGCAGTCAGATAGGAAGACAGTGTGCCCTTGTGCCGAGGCAGTCAGATAGGGAGACAGCGTGCCTTTGCACTAATGCAGTCAGATAGGGATACAGTTTGCCTTTGCGCCGAGGCAGTCAGATAGGGAGACAGTGTGCCTTTGCGCCGAGGCAGTCAGATAGGAAGACAGTGTGCCTTTGTGCCAAGGCAGTCAGATAGGGAGACAGCGTGCCTTTGCGCCGAGGCAGTCAGATAGGAAGACAGTGTGCCTTTGTGCTGAGGCAGTCAGATAGGGAGACAGCGTGCCTTTGCACTAATGCAGTCAGATAGGGATACAGTGTGCTTTTGCACCGAGGCAGTCAGATAGGGAGACAGCGTGCCTTTGCGCCGAGGCAGTCAGATAGGAAGACAGTGTGCCTTTGTGCCGAGGCAGTCAGATAAGGAGACAGCGTGCCTTTGCGCCGAGGCAGTCAGATAGGAAGACAGTGTGCCTTTGTGCCGAGGCAGTCAGATAGGGAGACAGCGTGCCTTTGCACTGAGGCAGTCAGATAATGCGAAGGAAACTCTGCAAACCAGGTTAGAAAAAGACTTGTCTATTTTTGGGACATTTTTTAATTATTTTTGTTAGATTTTCGCATGGACACATGGGGCAGGCCCATAGCCAGAAATATATTTCAAGGGGGGTCCAGGTACCATACCTTTAGCTAGCCATCGGTGGACTTTGCTGATGAGGTGTTTGAGAAAAACAAATATTTAGGGAGTTAATGGATAGCATAACGAATGGCTTCTGGTTAACTGACAGGAAACAGCGAGTAGTTATTAGAGGCACAATGTCACAGCGGGTCTGCGTTCATAGTGGGGTACCACAGGGTTCAATTTAGGGACCAGTATTGTTCCTAATTTACATTAATGATATTGACACCAATGCATACAGTTAACTGGTTAAATTTGCAGATGACACCAAACTGGGTGGCGTAGCAGATACTGATCTAGCAGCAGAGAGGCTACAACAGGATCTGGATTTAATTAGTGACTGGGCTGATACCTGGCAGATGAAATTTAACACAGATAAATGTAAGGTAATCCATGCAGGGAGCAGAAATATAAA
>JAODLC010000028.1:3434647-3447799 GCA_026781145.1 Hippopotamyrus pictus | reverse complement strand
AATGGCTACTTCAATATTAGTTTAAATACTAGAACTCGTGGCCATAAGTGGAAATTAGCGGGAGAACATTTTAAAACGAGTTTGAGGAAGCACTTTTTTACACAGCGTGTAGTTAGAGTAGGGAATAGTCTTCCTGTTAGTGTAGCACAAGCTAAAACCCTGGGTTCCTTTAAATCAGAGCTAGATAAGATTTAACAACTCTGAGCTGTCAGTTAAGTTCTCCCCAAATGAGCTTGATGGGCCGAATGGCCCCCTCTCGTTTGTAAATTTTTATTTTCTTATGTTCTGTATACCTATTCACAGGACAGAAAATCAAATATCTGTTTTATACAGTGAAACGTCATTTCAATCACATTTGCCATTATGTATCTTGACCAGGGTAATATCTTCAGCAATGTTCATTTGTGCACATGGCAAATTAGAGAGATCATTTTCGCTTCATTCTTTTTGGTAGTTTCACTGCCTTTAAAATCACAGTTAAACCCCTGCAAATGTACCTAGTCATGTCACAGATAATGAATGGTTTTGCAGGCATGATGCTGATGCCATTGTATTTATACACCTTTCTGTCCTTTCCCCCTAGGTCTTTATAACTATGCTACTCAAAGAGGACCCTTTAACAAATGATACCTTCCACATATTACCTACTGTTAATGCGATAGTGCCGCTTGGATCTCTTTGTATCCCAGGCCGGGCCATAAATAAACCCCATAAAATGACCTTGCACGGGTGCTGTCACCCTGATTGCACTGGTTAGATACATGGATCCTGGAGCGGGGGCCATAAAAGTGTCTCCCCTTTGGTGGACCAGATCCGAACTAATATAATGTGATTCTGGGGGGAAGATGCAATCAGTGTTGCAATAACCTGCACCGATATATGCTCTGTGTGGTCAGCCAATGAAACATGCAAGATCCTCGTCTTTGTCTTATCCATATTTAATTAACAGTAAATATTTTCTATAGTCTATGTCTGTACTATTACCAACCTTATATGCTTCAGAAGGGGAATAAAACGACATTTGATTTCATGTACATTAACATTGGGGGCATTTTGCACAGATACATGATTGATGATTGTGATCTAATCTAGTGGAAACTGCAAAGGTGGCAAAGCAACAATGGTCTTTCTTTATGTGACAGACAGTCAGAGGGAGTGAGGGTGACTCAGCCAGGTTGTGAATAATTAAATGGGCAAAATGAATCACACTCCAGAGACCGTAGTGAAAACTGGAAGGTTTTTGTATTGCGAGAATTAGTAATGCAAGTGTTGTGGGTACCGTGACATTATACCTTTGTTCCCTCCACTCATCCAACAAGCTAATCAATAAAAAGATCTGAGCGAAAACATGGAATTATCTAATATGTGGCTGACTGGATGCACCATGCATGTTCTGGGAAATCCATAAAGCCTTTGATGGATAATGTGCAACACATCACCAGTGCTCACAAGATCAGGGACTGCTAACATGCTGGGGGTAATGAAGGGACCTCAGAATCCAAATATTTGAAGCCACAAACTCAAATTGAGTAATTAACTGCAGAAGAATCGCTATCCTGATCTAACACAAACATCTTCTCAGTAAGGTGGGGCTAATGACTCCACCACCGGCAGTCTCATTAACACTCATTCCTACCAGATCTGCAGTTAATTGCCTAATAAAAGTAAGAACATTGCACATGTTAATTGATAAACAGACAGCACCCAGTGCCATTATTCTTTTATGTTTCCCTCCATTCTTCTCTTTCTTTCCTCCTCCACTCCATTGCCTATTTGTATTCAGCACAGCCTACCTGACATCCTTTATTTTCTTCCCCCTAAAATGTGCCCATTACATTTCCTGGGCAGGAATATGGAATGTGGAATAATTGTGAAGACTCAATCTACTCCTTTGAGTACGTTAGCCAGCATGTGGTCTACAAAGCCAGCATGTGGTCTACAAAGCCTGGGATAGCAAAGATCATCATTGAATTTATTAGTGCTTTTGTCTATAAAAGAGTATTGTTAATCAGCAGCCTCCCTGATTAAACCTTGATGTTTTCACCCATAGTAACAGCAGAAGAAAAAGCCTCCTAAGACCGTAAGTACATGTGTTGTACATACAGTAACGTGAAGAATTCTTTAGGGATGATGACCAGAGGTCAGTGAGAGCTGCGTCCTGTGTTGTCTGGGAATGCAGACGGTTGAATATCAAGGTAGGGGTGAGTTTGCATTTCCTAACTGACAGGTTAGTTTACACAAGGCACACAAATGAAGGACCACCAGCCAACCTGGTTAACATTTTCCATTTTCATTAGGAGTTGAGGTTGTTACGCTTGTTAACAATATTCCCGGAAGCAGAAGAATATTTTAGAACGATTTGGTCATGTAGCCAGATACACATTCAAAGCTAGGTATTTTTATAACAATACTACTCACAGATTTCATGCTATACATTTGATGTATGACTGTGCATCAGTGTTTTTGGGGATCTTTATTTAAAGATTTAAGAAGTGGGTGTGAAGTGTTACGCCCACAGTTAATGTAGATGGCCCTAGGCAAAAACAACACTGAAGCCCAAATTTGGATGCGGACCTACAACCAAACCATTAAAACGGCTTCTTCTCTCGTCCATACGCTTCGGTATGTGAAAGCAATCAATCCGTACAAAACCAATGAACCAGTTTCCTTAGAAACATGGCTGGTCCTTGCTATCGATCACTGCTAGCCAATGAATGTCTCACTTCTATCATTTTTTTAAAGGAAATCATTGGCGTTCAAGGCTCCAGGTCATTCCAATCATGCTTAATGGACTGAAACCCTGAGTTGATGGTCAACATCTTGCACCCCTGTGCTTCTTTAGTCTTTTTTTCACAAATGCATAGTCCACATATAGTATTATTAGAATACATTGCTAAACAAACAACTGCCAAAAAAACAGTTCTGACAAAAAAAAAATGTCAAGATACAAGAGATATTCAAGTAAACTTACAAGTCTATGGTAATCCTCAGATTTTTGACACAAGAGAAGAATTAGCTTCCAGTTTAAGAGAATCAAGTATCTCAGCTACGCTGATAACCAACAAGACCTTAGTTTTTCTATACATGTAACTCAGTAAAGTGCTTAATTAATTTGTTTGTTATAAATTGGTACATTTTGAAAATGTATCCTTTTCCTTAAAAACCTGCTGCTTTTCTACTTTGCAGCTCTTCTAACTCTGGTGGCACCAGCTGTAGATGGACGATTTAGAAATTCTTGGTTTTAGAACCTCAGAATACTAATACAGTGTTAACTCAAAATGTCTGTCATGACTATCAGAGATCAAAGCGTGTTTCATACTGCAGTCTCCAAAAGCTACTTAAAATAAGCATAGCACCTAAAGCGAATGTATACAGACATACAGAGAGACATTCGGAGAGGAACACAGAGAGGAACAGGTATATCTCTAATGACGTAACACTTTCAAAAATTATATGGATTCTGACTAGTTGAAAGAGACGCTTCTACCTGATAGAAAAAAAAGGCAGTTCTTTAAACATTAAGGGGAGCAGGGAAGTCACTGACTAGGCCTTATTAAGCAATATTGATTGGATAATGATGAAAGGGTGTCTTGGAAAGATCTCAGCTCTGGATGTGATCCAATCCTGCCTGTGGATACTGCATAGCGCCTCTCACCAGTCTGAGACCCTCATTTCTATTAGTAGACTACAAACTCTCTTTTGTAGATTTACAAGAGCACTACCTTACGTTTAAACAGGGCCGCTCTTCAGGTATTCAGAGGAACACCACAAAGAAATACAGCAACTAACAGCACTACTACATCTTCAAAGAATTCATGTCATTACTGAATTTCAGGGTGCATTACATTATACGAACAAACATGAGACGGTGGTGCTTCCTGCCAAGACTGTTACTAGATTAGATGCCAAATAATCTCATTTATTATAGAGCTAATTCATTTTTAAACACGTCAACGCTCTCTGGAGACCCCCGGCCTACTGTAATTCCAACGAGGCGCGTGATGTTCCACACCAAGTCAAGCGGACATGACACGGGAAAAGCTGTTCGCCGCTGTGTCCCTTTAAAGAAACACCTTGGCAAATGGAAATGAGAAGGTCACCGTTCTCCATGAAACCTTGTTCTTCACGCTCTTTCCTCCTATGAAAAAATGCCGCATGATATGAATCCCCTAGATATTCATCCAAATGCCCGATCAGGAACAGCAGAAAAACATAGGCGCTCATTTCACATACGTTACAGTCCAACTATATCACGACGTGAGTCTTCTTCTTAGGCCGAGGCTTGAGATTTACAGCTCGGAAAAAAAAACTCTGCTAACTCACTCCAGCTTTACCTGTCGGCCACCTATTACTTATTTTTTCCGACACAGTCTCTAAATTTTGTTTTTACTGCAGGCAGGATATCCTGGATAATGAAAGTAATCACCAAACCCGATAATGATATTTTGGAGAGGGAGCGGCAGAAGGCCGGGCTCACGGCCAGAGGTTTGTAAACCCGCCGTAAGCAAAGGAATGCCGGGCTACTGCACAGGGACGAGCTTTCAAGAAAGGCAATAAAATTCCATTACGGCCACCTCCTCCTTCTCCTTCTGAGGCTTGGACTCATCTGTAAGCCTTAATAAAGTCAGCATGCAGACCCAGCAGAAACAAGCGCTCTGTGCAAGCCTGTTTTTTGGGGGGTGGGGAGTGTTTCGGTGTGTGGGGGTGCAGTCAGACTCAAGAACGGCCAAGACAAACGTCTCGCGCATCTGTCGAGTACCGTCGCGTGCAGCCGTCCGCGGTCACCATCTGGGCTCTGGCCTTTGTACCGCTAGCCTCTCATAGCTACTTCCTGTCAGAAGAGGTCCATTCTTGGGGCACACTTCTCAACAGGCCTAGTTAATTGCTAAGACTCTCCTCGCTGGCTCAAGGTGTGAACGTCCTCAGAATTGACAATTGGTTGGGACTAGGCACAATAGGCTGTGGCAGGTGGTTCTGTCAGGCTTGGTACAAGGAACAAAACATATCAGTGTTTTTTTAACAAGGACAAATTTGGCCTACAATGTAAGTGCAGAGCTGCTAAAATCTTTCCTCCCCATTTTTGAGACGGCAGAAGCAATTATAACACAATTACTGGATGTGGATCGCATGTTCGGAAAAATGAGAGCTGAGCAGACATCCTTGTCGTCCTGGGAAAACTGATGAGGAGAAGTGCACTAGGATGTTAGCCATACAAGTCAACACCATAGGGAAGTCTGAGGTGGGGGGCATATTGAGATTTCAACCAATCAGCAGATCAATAGTGCTATCCTGCTACATTATTCATAAGCACTTAATCTAAGTTGAGTTGTGTAAGGAATAAAAACACTGTTTGCATACCCACAATCCTCTTCTCCATGTCTGCTCCAGGTGTGATCATAGACTAATATAATTTCAGACTGTGCAAATATTAACTTCAAATGCAATCTACATATGTCTGATGGAAACTTATCGGTCTATATACAGTCAAGGTACAAGATGCCCTTAGGTAAATCTTGGGGGATATTCATCGATGTATAATAAGTGTGGAAATGTATTCCATCTGAAAAGTCCCACCTGAGTACATGACATTCCTGTGAGGTACAAAAAGGATCACACTCGGAAAAATGATGTGTAAATCAAATACCTGAAGCTACAATAGATTTAGCCTAACCGAGATTACGTTATGAAGCTAAAACCAGCCGGGGCGACCGGAGAAACATCTGCCGAAATTTCTCATTTGTATCAGGTGAGAAAGTGTCTTATTGAGGTCAAAGTCATTTAGTCTGAGTCTGAGCCACAACATGGGCATAATAAGCATGACTTATTAAGGGCAAGAACGCAGAAAGACATAAAAGTATGAAAGGAAGGCAGGAAAGCTGCACAGGGAGACGCCATTTAGAATTGACGCCTCCTGAAAGAAATGCTGCTGGCAAAATTTTGTCCAAGTGGAAGAATATGTTCATTAAATGTGAAAAGCTAATCAGCACCGCCTTGCTGCCACCATGCCTGAGTGTACAAAACTTAATATAGCAACACAAATGACTTGAGGACAATCATGCCATACTCATCATTCCTGAGGATGATGCAAAAATAAATAAATAAATAAATAACAAATTTCTTATTTATCTTCTAGCAATGCATCACTTGCCAGGCTGTTTTTTAAGACTCATTGCTTTTGCGGAAAGCGCTAATTGGCAAACGGTTTTTAGTTCCTGCTGTGACAGTAAATGAATTTGAAATAAAGATAAATAGCTCAAGAGTGAATTAGCTTTTCATCGTTGTATACTCACCCATCGCAGTATTTTCACAGGTAAATACGGCACCGATTTTAATTATTTTTTCCCCCTACTGGCAAACTTGGGCCATCCGCTCGTTGAGTCTACTGAATGACTGCGAAGAATCCGCCTCTCGCGGCTGGTGTTCGGGTGTGTGTGCGGGACCCAGCGAAAGCTGTTTAGCATTCGACTTTTAAGCCTCGACACTTCTGAAGGCATCACTGTCACGCAGGCACCCCGGTCCTGCTCCCCCTTGTCAACACTACTTAAACACTACTTGCTGCAGAGATAAGTAGCCGTCGCAAGTTGCTCTGGGAATAAAATGGCTGCGGTTTGGCACTTCCTGTTTTTTTTTTTTTTGTTTGTTTTCTGCCTCTTCGGTCCTGCTGGTGTTGAGTGGCTATGGTACACGTGTTGTACCGGGGCTTTGGAGAGACTCAACCAGGACATCGATTACATCGAAAGTGGCTGCATCATCTTTCGAAAAGGTATCCGCCGTGTAACACGTCTGAAGAGCTCAGCCTAATCCTCCAGCAAGTCACCTAATTTTTTGGGAAATTACAAGCCTTACGGAACTCCTATGCTGCCCTTAAACATAACAAATTCCACAAAGAGCTTCTTTCTGCTCTGGAGACATCACGGCTTCATAATTATAAGACGATATTCTTCCATGTAATCGATAAATAGTACATGCAAGAAGCAGCAGAAGAAAAAATAAGGAATCAGCCAGCCTTGAAGCCATTGTTTCATAACCGCCGTAGCACGTGCTCAGCTCCCAAACCCGCAAGTCCCTTCCTGACCACTCGACTTGGGCGCCCCCCCCTGCAGGCTGTGCGAGCTGCGGATGCCACGCAAGCCAAGGCCAGGGTGTGGAGATAATGCTGGGAGACCCACAGCCCTCGCACTACGCCGGTCTCCCTGAAGGGCCTCGTCATGATCTCGGCACCCCCGCGAGCCAAGGTCACGGACGGCTGAGGTGGGTATAAATCGACAATTGACGCCGATGCGGGTAAAAGAGAGATACGTGTCGGACGTGTGTCATTGCTGGTTAAGACGCCTTTTCACCTCGGTGCATCTGCTCCAGCATCACTGACATGGGAATAAATCCCCGGACCCCATGTAATGAAACCGAAAATGCGTATGGATCTTGTCCCACATGATATACGCCTGTGGTCCACCTACGCCTGAAACAGGGATGTGGGGTATGAGATGTCTGGAGATGTCATCAACTATAAGGGTCCCAAGCTGATCATCTGGCGCATTACATAAAACCCACGGGAAGCAAAACTGAAGCTAGGGGAGAAGATCAGCTGCTCTTAGTCACTGTCATGGACGTCCTTCACCGCCCATAGCTAATGGAAGGGGACAACCTGAGTCGAATGCGGAGGGGGTGTGCGGGTAATCCAGCACTATGCACTTACAACTTACCACAGCGGTCACAGGAAAAGGACTGGAAATGTATCCCTGTGCCAAAATGAGGCTGAATATATTTCTTTGTCTATGCTGAAGTCAGGTCTAACCAAGGGTGCCAACCCTTCCTTCCAAAGTGGATTGTGAAAAGGGGAGGCAGGTGTGTGAGATGAGAGGCAAATTCTAATATACTTCTTCGTGGTGGCTGGTTGGGATCGAGGCGTCTTCATGCAGGGGGATTGATGAGGCCGCCCACGGAGGAGGTGCTGAGCGCCAACAAAGGAGACTTCAGTTTTCGCCGGCGGAATGAATTTGAATGGCTCAGAAGTCGAACGTCTGAACTAGCCATGAAAAAGACCCTTGAGAACTGCCATGACTTTTTGTAGAGATTTCAGCGAGCAACAGGAGAGAGGGAGAGATACAAGACAAACTGTGTTCCCATGCATGGTTTCAGGCAAAAGAAACACTGGTCTGAAAAAAAATGAACAGGAATTCAATTTAAGATTATTATAAAGGCTCTTTAAGCAAAAATTCTAAAATTAGTAGGGCTTCTAGAAATATATTATGTCGCTGTTAGTTCCTCATAAATACATAATTAAATTGATATAACATCCTGATTGTATTAATAAAACATTCTATTCATAGCTTGTAGCTATACTTCACTACGGTAAAAATAAAAATAAATTTTGTGCTCATTTTGTGTACTGTTTATTGAAAATTTAAAATTTGTTCATATAGCCTATTTTCAGTTTCGAGGGTGTTTTTTCCAATGCTGCATGCCATCACACACATGTGTTTTGCAAATTATTCTACTTACAAACCATTTAACAGAAACAAATTAACCTAGTTAAAAATGTCACCTTTGTGTCCATATCATTTATTTCCATTTACAACTGCCATGTTTAAGGCTGCCTGGAAGGAAAGGCCCCTTCACTTACCCCTCTGTGGGATTTGCTGGCCATCCTTCAGAAACTCTGAGACACACAGGGTTTATCTCGTACAACAGAGCTGCTTCAAAACTCACCCATCCAGGGAACTACAGTGATCCCTATAGGCCTATAGACATTCTTACAGACCTAGAGAGATTTTACATGCTTATAGATATTCCTACAGACCTAGAAATATTTCTATATGCCTAGAAATATTCTTTTAGACCTAGAAAAATGTCTACATACCTACAGATATTCTTATAGACCTAGATATTCCTACATGTCTGGAGATATTCTTACAGATCTAGATATATTCTCACAGAACTAGAAAGATTCATTTGCACCTATAGATATTGCTACAGACCTAGAGAGATCTCTACAACCATAAATATTTTTTTAAATCTTAAAATGAACAACAAAAAAACCTTATTCTTGCAATTTACCTGTAGAATCTTTGTCCATCACATAGATCTGCTGGACACGGATATTGTGCTTATATAAGAAAAATACTACAGGGACAACATCAGTACTTTCCAGGTGAAGACAAATGATTTCTTGTACAGGGCAATGTCAAAGAAGTCCTTTACAGCAAAAATCCATCCAAACCACAGCAAAATGCATGGTGTGCAGCACAATTCGGGGATTTACATTTATCAGCTTCTGTTCAAAAGAAGGCATTTAATTCTATAATAATGCACTGTTTAATGTGCAAGATAAAAAGGTCTAATCACTACGACTTCTCATGGTTATTTATTATGTCAAAATGAACTTCTCACAAATGAATGCATGCTATATATAGTGAGCAAGCAAGATTTACAGATATGACCAGAATATAAATGAGCCTTGCATTTCTGAATTTCAAAATGAACTGGCTACAGAAATGGTTTAGAGCTACAGGCCAACTGGAAAAAAAACTGACATCATTTTTAGTAATTTTTAATCTTGTTTAATATACCACAAATCATCTTCTCACTTTAAAGAAACTACAATATAGCCACAAATTTCTGTTGGCTACAACTGGACTCAAGACCATATAATGCCACTGTGATCGTATAGGTCTGCAAGCATGACGGTATATTTATATCCATGAATTACTAAGATAAGAAAAGATCAGTGACAGAAAATATGACTACACAGTCCCATTTGCACAGAGAAGCGGCCCAATACTAACTGGTAAATGATTATTCATTGTACACAACACAATACAAGTCAATTTCTTGACAAGTACGATTAGCACAGCCAAGCAGGGAACAGAAATATAGTATAAAACCACAAAAACTGAACAAAACCATGCTGAGCTTCAAATTCTAAACAGTACATGATACAATATCAACATCTACAGATTTGTTTCATTTAAAAATATTACAAATAGCAAAGGAACTATTGTTTTGGTTTTTCTTTCAGAGACGATAATGGGGATTGGATGAGCTTTTGAGAATCATCTTTGGTTCTTAAAATCTGTATATTGCAGCTCCTTTAGGTAAAAGATGTAGCCGCTTCACAGTTTCACATATAACGATCCTCAATGTATAACGTTTACTAAAAATGTGATCATTTGTAATCCGAAATCAGCCGTCAAAACAGGAGCCACACTTCGTATGGTAGACAAAGGTAACACAGGGAATGACTTGAAGATTAACAGAGGCCTAATATACCCAACCAGGCAAGCAAGCTGATTAGCTGCAGATGCAGTATCTGTAGAAAGAGGAGCCTGGTCATACTGGGTGTGGCTAACACAAACCAAACTAGAAACACCTGTGAATTCAAGTAAATTAAATATAACTGTAATGTTAAGCTTTATTACCATCAGAATTAAAGTGATCATGTATATCTATGTTATATGCTTTCATGTTGCAATCTTCAATGGAACAAGTCCTGTAATTGATTCACAATGAATGATTAAATAGACGGTGGTTTGATTAAAAAACTTGATATTAGCGGAGAAGAATTAAAGAGAGAACCTCATCTGTTTGCTACCCACCGCATCACATGATGAGGAAACGCAAATCAGAATGACATCATCTGGAACTAAAAAAAAAAACAGGCCCGTTAATCCAGCTCTTCGCAGGCAAATGCTACAAATCAGCCTTCAACATTAATAACATAGAGTCAAATGCTTCCAATCAGCTATGTCAAATTAAATGTAATTAACCAATATGCCCTGTAGCATGTGAAGAACAGAATACATATTTTACAGATTCCTGACTACTTCATGAATGGGAATATGAATCCCAGATATTTTCATTCAGTGTCTCATGTGTCAAGATAATACAGGCAAAGGTGCGACATTTTTCTATACGATCCTGTCACACAAAAAAAGAAATAAAAATAAAAATGCAAAAACGTGTAAGCAGCCTAAATCTGGGACTTTCTGACTCAATCATAGCACCTTTGAGAAAGGGTACTCCTTTCAATTAATGTGTTTGTGCTGAACACTTGATTGGAGCATCACAAAATAATGTTAGGAAGCAGAGCATCACCGTAATGAAATATGATAGACATCATGATCAAATGTAGCCTACGTTTTTTTTCTCAATCATAAAACATAAAACATTGTAGCACAAACAGAGATGTGTTTTACAGACAGGCCGACCGGACCATGTTGAGTACACCAGTGATTAGCCCAAGCAGCCCAAAATATAGGCCTGCAGGACTCTTTAAGCTACTGTTGTGGATGAAAACATAAAATGAAGGCCCACAACAGAAAGCAGGCGACCCAGACTAGTATTTTTCTCCTGCTTCTTTAATGAATTTTCAGCGACACATGACAGCTATAAAGTAACAGGTAGTGTGAATTATTGGTTGAATGTCATGATGCCATATAATCAAACTTAAGGGAAAATAAAATAAAATATAAAAAAGGTCAATGGGACAATTGAAGGAAAAAAACGATGGAGCTGAATGTTACTCCTGATAAAACTCGCAGTTAAGCAATTAAACTGTCGATGAAGTTAATTAGACCAGGTGTTAGACTATGCAAGGGACTTCTGCTCATAAATGAATATTACTGTACAAGTAAAGCTTTTTGAAAACCATTTAAGAAATTAATATGGATGAAACTTCAGGTGCACACTTTATATTGATAAGAATATCATTACTTCAATGCTTAAAGGGTAGCTATACGCAAGATGGTCTGTAGTTCATTTTCATATGGTTATGATATACCTAATTTTGCATGAACAGTTTAGGTTGAATACTTCACTCAGTGGTACAACAGAAAAGTCCATCCTGGAGTTAAGTAGGTGGATCCCAGTGTCCAATATCTACTGAAACAACTACACTCCATTCCATTCTTACAGACCAACAATACTCACTTAATCAGAGACAGGAATACAGAATTTCCATCCATCCATCCATCCATTTTCTGTAACCGCTTGTCCTATTCAGGGTTGCAGGGGGTCCATAGCATGTCCCAGAGGCTAAGGGTGCAAGACAGGGAACAACCCAGGAAGGGGCACCAACCCATCACAGGGCACACTCACACACCATTTACTCACTCAGCATTCAATGACACATCATTTAACTCCAGTTAGCCTCAGAATGTTCCTGGACTGTGGGGGGAAACCAGAGTAACCAGATAAAATCCCATGACGACACGGGGAGAACATGCAAACTCCACACACATGGAACCTGGGTGGACACTTAAACCCAGATCCCAGAGGTGTGATGCAGACTTTATCACTCTAATTAGTATAATATATCACCTAAGTCAGTAAACAAAACACAACCTGCATATTGGTGCATATCGGTCTTCTTTGAATAAAATACTTTAAGCAGATGTTTCACAGACATGACTGGCATTTATGAAATATCCGTTTTGTGCCACTGAATGTACCCTACAATGAGTTGGCATCCCATCCAGGGGGGACACTTATACTTGTGCTCTATGCAGCCTGGGATAAACTCTACCAACCTTGCATGACCCTGAGATGGACAACATGCTGGATGAATATACAGAACCTCGTGTTGACATTAAAACCATTTTACATCAAACTCAACATCAAGATGACAGACAACATCTTGCCAAATACCATAATATCTCCTGATATGAGGGGACGCATCAGAAATCGCCTTTTTATTACAGCCATAATTCTGGAAAGCCAAAAAAGTTGACTGCATCCATTGACAAATCACCATCATTTTCCTACTCAGATAGCTTCTGTCACCACTGTGCTGTCGTAAATGCAGACTACCATACAGGTGCTGTAATTTTTGCAAACTGCATATCAAAAGCCTACAATATATTCAGCACTACTCCTCCCACAACACTTATTAGACAACTGCATGTGATTTTATGCATTATTAGTTTGTTTCACCAACATTTTACTTAATATGGATATAAAGCCTGTAAACAGTTAATGGTAAAGTACTTTATATTAACCATAGAGTAAACTGCACAGAAGTAGTTGAGCTAATCCGAGCATCTCATGCAGGTGTTGTTTAATATTTTCCACAGGAAAATCTAAGTATGAACAACAGACAATAAGAAATGTGCGCACACATAAACTTTGTAAATTACTCACGCACACACACACACA
>JAODLC010000028.1:3418780-3433973 GCA_026781145.1 Hippopotamyrus pictus | reverse complement strand
TGCATAGATCGAAGCACAAAAACGTGAAAAAAACCGCAAAAGTTACGTCTTCAAACGAATGGCAGTCGTTTGTAGCCTACATTTGTCCGTTTAACATTTTTTATTATTATTTCGTTATATAATCGGCATATTTAAACAATCCCATTGACACCCTCTTATTCACTCATTTGCACACTCTCCCAAATTACAATCATTCTTCCAACGCAGCTGACGTCAATAGGATAATTCTACAGATAACCAGTCTTGGGCGCTATACAATAAATCTCCGTTTTATTCGCGCGAAGTGATGCCAACTGCTCTGTCTGCGTCACTGAACTTGATTTTCCCCCTCTTCCCTACAAACGAATATAAAGAGTGTGATAGAATTAAATCCAGGTGTGTGTGTGTGTGTGTGTGTGTGTGTGTGTGTGTGTGTGTGTGTGTGTGTGTGTGTGTGTGTGTGTGTGTGTGTGAATTATTAGTCCAGGCACATAAGTGTCACAAAAAAACCCACTCAGTTTAACCCTTGCGCCCGGGAATCTTAACGCACTTTGACACACACTGCCAAGTCACCGTTCACTCCGCTGTAATCTCACATCTATGCTCCGATTCCTCACATCGCGACGATAAATAATCAGCCCCCTGATGTGCAACGCGAAGCGGGTTCCTATATCAGATTTGCGATGTCATAGCATCGGAGCATCAGTATGCCACCGGTTGCACTTGAGCGTTTGGCTTCTCCAGCCCAGGGCCGGATTTCCGATTACATTCTATTCTGTTATATGCGACTTCTTATAAAAGCTGCCTCTTTCATACACGAATATGCACATATAGCATATATAAAACATAAATGGGCATATATGGAATATATGTAGGCTATATGTGTCTACAAACACGCGAACGCACACGCACGCACACACACACACACACACACACACACACAAATACATTTAGACCGCTTCTAAATCTAACATTCATATCTTTACTTTGCTTCACTATAACAGTAGATTACATCTCACGTCAGTGAATATGTGCGATCCGTGTCTCTCTAAAGAAATTAATAGCCAGAGAGGCAAAATTAATTAATTAATTGATTGATTGACGTGAAAACAAATAAATAAATAAGAAACATACTTAGCGACATCAGTGATCGTAATCTGCCTCAACGCAATACGCACATCGTTCGGCGGAGGCGGCTCCGAATACTGTCCGCTACCTCGCCAGTGATCCATGGCAGCATGGCTGAGAATCATATGCATTCATGGCCACTACATGTCACCTGTGGTTTACAGAAATGCCCGATGTCTTGTAAAACGATGGATATCGTGGATAAACAAAACATAAAACCACGAACAGTAAAATATGAGGAAGTCTCCATGTTGGGAGGCGGAAAGTATTAAATCTCTGGAAGAGATTTTTTCACAAGGTCATGATCGTATTTATTAAAATCTACTATCATATGTATCCACTTACCGTAGACTCCTTGGCAATAAATGTCTTCCAGAAACACAGTGAGAAACCACAAGAGACCGAAAACTAAATCCATCTTTACGTTGATGTCAACATATCCAGTTCGATGGTGACAGGTCCTTCCTGAGGCGAGAGAGGCTGCGAGACAGAACTCGATTCCCGGGTAAAAATCACACGGTGTCCGCGAAGATAAATCAGGCTTCGGAGTGCAGTTTGAGAAATAAAAGCGTCATTTAAATGAAGGCGACACAAATTATCATCAACTTCTCATTCCGGCGAGTGTTATTATGTGTCGGGTTATTTTAAGATTTTATATGGTGACGAGGTGTGCACATAAGCAATAGATTCACAGTGATGGAGGAAAAGAATGAGGAATACGCTACGGATAGCAAACCAATTAGAAACTGAGTGGGCTGTGTAACAGCCTACAGATCGAGACCAAAAAGAGGGGGGAAAAAAGGACCTCTTCAGTTATGACGCGTTAAAAGTAACCGAGGAGGCTCCCCGCTGTATAATTACACAAACACGCTTGATTGCAGTCCTGTAATATCCAGTCGCATGCCTGCTCACCAGTTCCAGTGGCTCCCATCGCTACCGCAAGAAAAAACGCATCCGGCAAGCCATAGTCCATCTGGAGATCTGACGAGATGTCATGCAATACGGATCGGCTCTTCCCCCCTCCCTCGTTACTTTTAATATGCACAGCAGCCCGGCGGACGCGAACGGAAAAGGGAGTTCCGAGATGCTACTGCGAGAGCAGGCAGCGCACTCCCCGTGCCGCCGCCACCGCATCCAGAGACCGCGAACGAATCATCTCCGGCGGATGAGGACGACTCCACTAATACAGAAACGGGGTATGCACTTGATTCCGTGTTAGCTCAGCCCCCCAACCCACCCCACCCCCATGCTTCGGCGAGGATGGGAAGGAGGTGCTGAATTTTGTGGACGCGAGTATTTTTCCCCCGACACGGGATATATATATATATATATATATATATATATTTTTTTTTTTTTTTAAAGGATAGACTGGCTGAGTGAGGATCGGTCACGTTGCGCAATACGTGCCGTGCGGGAGCTCAGGAGCCGCAGCCAGCCGACGACGTCAAGGGGCGCGTGTGACTCGGCGTATCTCATCTGTATTGGAGGCAGTGAGCATCGCCGGGCAAACATGAGAATGTGATGCTCCTGCAGGGAGAGAGCTGGCAAAAGTAACTATTGTTTCGGGTAACAGTTAAGATCACAAACCAGATAAATGGGTGGAAAAGGAAACACGTTTCTCCATTTAAATTTACAATTCATTCTAGTGGAATCCTTGTTTTTGCGATCAATGAGTCCGAGAAGAATTTGAATCATTAATATATGTGATTCACGTATCCTATTCACAGACCTTCTACACCCTCGCAGTTAACAAACACGGATATTTATTTATTGGCAAATGTGCAATGCGCACAACCTCAACAGATGCATGAACGTGTGTCCTGTACATATTCACGAAATAATGAATATGTTCGGCTTTGGGGCCGTATCCAGGATACTAAAGAGATGCGATCACATGTTGCTTGAATGGGATCCTTGTTTATGCATTTCCTGGCCAGTTGTCACGTCTTATTCGGAGGTGCGCACTATTACTTATACGGGGAACAGAAAAGTAGTAAAACGCCCATCAACAGCAGCTATAAAATCTTCCTGCGGTGCTTGTGCTTCCGGGATTGAACAAATTGGGTTTGTAGGTAGTCCGAACTGGTAATCATCATGCTGGCGTTCAGTGAATTGTTTAAAAAGATATAATAATAATAATAATAATAATAATACATAACTTATTTCTAACTTAAATTGTACTAAATTCGAAAACAGTAAGACTGGGTTTAAGTTCAGCAAAGCCTACTGTTTTTAACATCAGTGATTAGATTAAGAATGCACTTGAAGCCATTTTACATGGATTGTGCTACAGATTGTTATAAATACTATTGCATGTAACCATGTTCCGTTATATTTTTCTTGGCATCCAAATGATCCGAATCCTGTTAAGTGTATTTAAATTAATTTATTGAAAATAAAATTAGAGGAAGGTGACAGGTTTTCTTACTGTGCCAGTTTCTGTTCGCGTCATGGATTGACCAGGCTGCCGGAATATAATTAGTTTTGTACTGCAGCCTGAAATAAGCGGACTTTTAGCTGACTAGAAATTTACCTTCCAGAAAAACGCACAGAAAAAGAATAAACACTCTCGCACTCGACATAAAATTGGCGATAGTGTGATAAATGCAGTAGCTTGCTTCTGAAGGACGCATGCACAATTCCCAGTCGGGCTGGATTTTTGGCCAGTAAGGCAATCGCACTGATGATATTTCTTTGGCCAAATAAAGTCCATATCTATATAATTACAGAGAAACAATTACATTCTGCACGCTTTCTGGTAACAAACGCGCCTCACTCGGCCGATCCAAATGGAATTGTCGCTACAGTATCTCACCGAATTTCAACCTGAAGGAATTGTGCATGGGCCGCCCTCTACTGGCAAATAGGTGGTATTAACTCAATTTGTGCCGATACGAAAACAGTACATCTGGGGAGGGGGGCTGACATGACCGCGTTCTAAGTGCGGACTAAATTGGCCACCTGCAAAGGTCTTATTGTGCATAACTAAAAATAGAATAAAATGTTGCTTCACGCAGTTAGATACTAAATACTGCTGATGCAGTATTTTACAAAAAACAAAACAAACAAAAAAAAAACCTTTCGTTTGAGTACCTGTAATTCTATTTCCACTATCCATCTCCATTAAAGCGCACAGGCTTGCGACTAAATAACGGAGGGGTTTGTTTCGCAAATGATTGAAGGGACAGGGTCTTGTCAAAATGATTAATCCACAGCCTCAAAATTCAGCTTACGTATACCCAATTTCTAATTATTGACTGTACCGTATAAATTAAATGTATCGCTTCTGTTACTCCTGCAGCAGAATTTTACCTACAGTCTGATTTGATTTCTGTTCTCATTCCTGCTTTTGCGTTTCAGGTGATGTTGTTTTCAAGTTTCAGTTACGTGTTATTCCTTGCTTTGGAGGACCTATTGAGGACGCAGCCCCCCTGTTATGGAAGGAGTCTGCTTTGAGGACACAGCCGCAATTCCCCTTGTGTTCTGCTTGAACAGATCCAAGTTTACAGCAAAGGCAATCTGAACTGTAACTGAATTTCCCTTTTTCTGTTTTTCTGTTTTTCTTATTGCATGCTCCAGAGCAGAAGAAAACATGGCACGCTAGCAACATTTTGTTCTGGGGGGAAAAAAAATCAAAAAGATAAAATAAAATTCTGAACACCTGAGACCAAAGAGCATGTTCCAGCAGCCTGCTGTGTCCCAGAATGCGAGATCAGACGTAAGCAGCGACATTTATCATGATGAAGCTTTGGGAAATTTCAGAGACACATATCTGACACTGTCTGTCTCAGCCTTTCCCAGGTGGAGAATCCAAGTTGGAGAAATGCCAGTCCGTGTAATCCATGTGTGTCCCCATCTCAAGACAGATTCCCTCAGAACCTCAAGGCACACTCTATGATGTGTAGCTGAGATGCAGATCCCACAGGGAGCCATCAGTACACTAAGACTGGAGCAGGACAGACCATCGTAGTTGAGAGGGGGTGTAAAAATATGGTTCTTCTTTTAATAATCCCCCAAGTAACAACCATCCCCGTTACATGACTTCTTAGCCAATCCCGAGCCGTCATATAATCATAAAATATACGGCATACAAATGGTGAGTGGTCGAGTTGGCTAAGGGTCTGTGTCTGCGAGTGGAAGGTTGCTGGTTCAGGTCCCAGTCTCGGTGGGACAGTTGTGTGTCTGCGAGCCCTTGAGGAAGGCCCTTCACTGCAAGCTCCAGGGGTGCTGAGCACTGGCTGCCCCCCTGCAGTGGCCCCCGAGATTGCTCTCAGCTGTATATGCGGCTCATGGAAAGCAAGACAGGGTAAAACAAAAAATAAGCCCGATCAAAGTGAAGGCACCTCATCTGTAGATATACAGTACGTGCATGCACTGTTTTGTAAATTGTGTAACTGTCTAAGTTTGGAAGTTTGGAAAAAGTTAAATAGAACCAGTATAAATGGACTTCCCCAGAAAATAATTACTAAGCAATGCTATGCTGTATTTATTTTCTCTCACATTGAAGCTTGTGAGGATTTGAAATTATTTTAATGAGCATTCCCAGTGAAGTGCTTCCTTCACTGTATATTGCTGTCTGCATAATGTACTCTACATAGTTTCAGTATTGTTCATTCTGCTGCTGATGTGGAAAATGATTTGCTGGCCTTACAGGGAAAACCTAATCACTGAAGTGAACTCTTTGACCTTTGATCTGTTTTAGTTCAACACAATGTGCTTGAGTACTTTCCCCAAATAGACAAAAAGTGGAATCAGGAAACCTCAAAGTTGCAACCTGCCAACCTTTGAAGACACATCAAATAGAGAGCACTAGGTAGCCGATTGCTGCTATGAAAAAGGGTAAAATTCAGTTTTACCAATTCAGATTCAGACTTTTCAGTCTTACAGTATGAGATGTTTAATGGAAAAGATCATTTTGGAACTGAACATTTTTAACGTCGCATTTAGAGTAAACAGAAGCTTGTGCACATCTCGCTTTCATTAAATGAGCTAAGAGTGTTTGAGGAAATATAATTTACATTTATTAATTGGACGAGTGCTTTACCTGAAAGAGGTCGACAGGTCAGTGTAAACAATAAGTGCAGCTGGATGACAGATCATCTCACAGATGCCCTTTACGGGCGCTCTCTCGCCACTAAGTCCTGACGCCTTTTTAGCAGCTCGCGGATGCTGACGTGGGGCGGCCGCGAGCCTGGAGGTTAATGACAGACACGTACTGACCAGTCTCCCATCCATCTGGAATCATCATGGTGCTCGGCCGTTTCCCGCTGCCCTGCCTTCTCCGCGGCCCGGATCGGAGGGGTCAGGCCTGACTACGAAAGGTCGGGCTATCTGAGGAAATCGGCAGACCTCACAAAAAAACAGCCTCCTGCCATCAGCACCCCTCCACCCCCCACCCCCCCAGCCCCAACACGAACACCACCTTGTTCGGCAGCTGTAAGTCAGCACCTTTCTGGACAGCGCCGTGCTGAAAGAGGTCTCCGTCCCTTTAATGCCATTCACCTTCATCCCTTGGGTTTTGTCTTGGCTGCTATTCGCCTGCTATTCTTAGGTTCGCTTCATGCTGCTGGATATGGATTGGTGCCCTGAGGGCACAGGGAACACTTGCTTCTGTCATGTAGCCTTGCAGTCCTCAGGGTATTTCCAATCCTTCTGGGACAGACATGGAAAGTGGGGAAATTCGCTTGCGATTGGTCGGATTCGGCACCTATTCTTTAGCTCTTTATAGTATAATTGAAAAGTTTACTGTTTTTTTCTACTGCTAAACTTTCATATTGTTAGGATATTGCTTTTTGCATTTTTTTTTCCTTTGAAGGAAGCTATGTGAGAATAAATTGAATTTAATTTATATCGCACTGAAGAGCAAACAATCCAAATGCAGTGCAAGGTGTCTTTAATGATACAATCCATCCAGGAAGCGGCAGAAATGGAGCTGAAATCCAAATGCAGAGATGAGAACAGAAAGTGGTCAGAGGACAGACAAGGGAAGCATGTTCCTACAAATTGAGGAATCAGAATCAGTTAAACAGAAAAAGGTCAGAGAGCAGGCAGAGCAGCAAAGCCAGACATAACAGAATATATCAAATATTTAGCATAAGCATATGCATAAGCCTCAGCTTATTAAAACAACTTTCACAACATAGGTTATACTACATACTAGTCAAGAAGTCTCCCATTAGCAGTTCTGTTCTATGAAAAAAATAATTTTGCTTCCATTTTAAAATGTGATCATGAAGTGTGACGTCACATCCAGTCTGGAATCCAGTTCACTAGCCACCTGCCCCTGCAGCGGTCACCCCCCCCCCCAACCCGGCAGACATTGTGCCACTGTGTAGCTGGCCTGAAATCCCTGAAGTCAGACTGAATCCATATTGGGTTTGTGGGTAGCACTTACAGTACATCAGTTATTAGTTTATTATTATATATAAGCACAAGGATAGACCAGCATGCCTCTAATACTCCACACAGATGGACATTGAGCCAGTTGGTGATTCTCCATATAAAAGTGATATTTTTGCGATTAAAAGTTTTCTATTTTGCACTTGCTGTAGGGGAAAGTGGACATTTGAACTGATTGTAGGGATTTCTCAAAATTTCTTCCTGGATTTCTTCATATTTGCTCCATACGAAGCAGAATTTGTTCCAGAGGGGATTCCCACGTTTTTTTAACGTTGTGTCGTTTTCCTGCTTCTGTAAGTGTGATAGGTCATCGGACATGTACAAAGAACTGAATGGTGTGATATCAGCTGGGTGGCAGCCAGTTGGGTGATTTCTAGGAATCCATAATATTCAGCAATTCAGAACTTAGTCACTGCAAGCTGAGGTGCTGTTTTAAAATACGTTTTAATACATATCATCATCACCATCGTCATCACCATCATTATCATCATCGTCATCACCATCATTATCATCATCACCATCATCATCACCATCATCACCATCACCATCACCATCATTATCATCATCATCATCACCATCATCACCATCATCATCACCATCATCACCATCATCATCACCATCATCACCATCATCACCATCACCATCACCATCATTATCATCATCATCATCACCATCATCATCATCACCATCATCATCATCACCATCATCATCATCACCATCATCATCACCATCACCATCATCATCACCATCATCACCATCATTATTATTAACTATAGCAGGAACAACAACAACAATAATAGTAAGGATTTACCATCTGTTTTGGCCTAAGTTGCCTTTTTAATTTCAATAAGAATTTGAATCACCGGACACACAACTCCTTGTGTATCTTCCTAACATTGGTTTTAGCGCTGGGATCCCATTGGGGCTTCACAGTAGTATAACTATTTCAGACAGAATAATTATACAGAATAAATGTATATTTATTTTATACTCAGCAGCATTAATGCCACCCAAATTATATGAGAATCAGACTTGCTGCAATATAACAGATTTTAGAATATATTTTGAAAATGAACACTGCAACATTTTTTCTTTCTTCACCAAATACTGATTTCTGCCGGTCCAACTCTTTTGCAGAGTCACATCCGAAAAGTTTATAACTCATAAAGGCGGCAGGTCATTTTTGGATGCTGTGAACTCTATGGCAGTCAATATAGTTTAGGAAGAGATATGAATCTGATTATGCAGACATGTTCCAGTACTGTGCAGTCATTGCTCATTTTTTTTGGCTAAAGTAAAACCAGGAAAAAAAGGTCAGACCTTGATCTTTTCTTTTACTTAGCCTAGCCACTCCTGTTCTAAAGCCTTTGGATTTACAATGTAAATGGAGACCTTTTGAATCTATGGAATTCTGGGTCAGAACAGGTTTTTATTTTGGCTTGGCAGAAATGTCCCATCCACCTCTGGGGTCCGTGTACTGGACTCTGGCTTGGTTCCTCCACACATCTCCCTGGTACCACATTAGCAAGCTAAATGAGTTTAGCAGAATCAAGTTTACCTCCATTTAAAGATGTGTGTTCAGAGTGAGTATACAGTAGGGGTTGTTCTTATCAGAGCTGAGTAAATTAAGGTTAGGAATACTATAAACATGGTCAGAGAAAAGAACACATTGGCCATGGCAAGTCTCAGATCACAAATCATAAAGGATGACATCAGTGAGATTTCAATCAGAAAGGGTATTATCCTTTTGTATAGAATGGTGAAATAGTTATAAATGTATAGGCCCTTTGAGATTATACTCAAATTCATACTTTTTCATTCCTCTTAAGGGTCACAATGAGGTGAAACATTGTAAACCAAAAATTGAAATATGCCCAAATGCATTGTGGGATTTGTTTACCTGCTGCAAATCCCTTCACAACATAACACCAAATAATACCAAAATAACTTTTAATACTTGAATTATCAGTATTCCAAAAGATGACGTTTTATGAGTGTATTCATCATCTGAATGCTATTTTTCTTTGATTTGTCCTCCTCAGTGTTAAAATCAAGAAAATCAATCAAAACCTAGAATCAATTAAAACCTGAGGGGTAAAAGTATCAAAAATACTCAATGAAAGGCCTTCAATGGGTAAAGGACACCTCAAACCCCACAATGAGTGGAACTCAATGCCTGAGTGGCTAATCGGGACAATCAGGAGAATTCCCCGCTGGCCACACAGGGTGTCCGTTACTGCTTACTCAGCCTTTCTCAAACCACATGGTGCGCGCTACCGGGAGGGCACATATGATTCGGGCTGGGTGTGGAACAGAGGTGGAAATTTCAGGTCCAGAAAATACGAATCCAGACCAGGATTTTGTTTCAACCAACCGGTGGAGTACTCTGTAACTGTCACTCTTTATGCGCAACTGGTTGGTTGAAACTAAACGGTCTGGATTTGTACTTTCTGGACCTGAACTTTCCAACTCTGGTGTGGAATGAATATGCCCCCTCCTCCCCAAATTCAATGATCTGACATTGCTGGCCTGAAGAGTCTCACTTTGCTCTGTACTTGACCTGACTGTTTGTCAAGCACCAAGAGAGAAAACTAAGATATCCTATCGCCCTAAACTGAAGACCTGAAGACATTTTACACTCTTTGGGACAGATTTTCAGCTTTAATTTCTTAATGGTTTTTTTAATTATTATATATTATGCACATTGCATAATATACATACTGCATAATATTTTTCATTTGTTATATATTGTTATATAACCCTAACATTGCTATACTGTATATCGTGCGTATTGCACAATATGCACATAATTATATATTTGATTACTGTATGTTGCCTTGAATTGAGGTTCTTATGTTAAACAGGACCGATTATAGCAAGGCATATTCACTGTCAGTGTTGGGCACGTACCTTTAAAAAAGTAATTAGTTATAGTTACTACTCACAAATAGTAACTGAGTTAGTAACTGAGTTACATCATTATAAAAGTAACTAATTACCAGGCAAAGTAACTATTGCGTTACTTAAAAAAATCTAATTTAATATAACTATAAAATAAATATAAAACACGTGCAAAAGCTACCTTTGAACTTGTTGGACTTGCCATCGTTATGATTCCTGGATGTCGGTGTGTGCGACTGACCGTGCGTGTGCTTGTGTGTGAACACCCGCACTACTCTGCCTTTGATTGGCAAACAATGGAAATTTACTCAATCTAAGCCAATCATCGCGTTCTCAGTTACACCACGTCTACAGACACACCAATCATCATCACTGGTTATGTGTCCCGCCCCAGCCCCGAACACACACAAACACACACACCCCAAAGAAAGGGAGGTCCTATGGCTGAGAGAGACGCTGCTCCCGTGAAAACCGCTTCAGTGTTCTCAGTTATAGTAACGCGCATTTTATTGTCAGTAACGGTAACGGCGTTGTAAGGAGGGAAACAGTAATTCGTTTGATTACTTATTGCTGAAAAAAGTATCTCCGTAAGTAACGCCGTTTATTCATAGCGCCGTTATTCCTATCACTGCTCACGCGTCATTCAACCAAATTTTAGTAACGCGCTACTTAACATTCTCAGTAACGATAACGGCGTTGCAAGTTTGTGAAAAATAATTAGATTACTCCGTTACTGAAAAAATAACGCCGTTATACTTAAACGCTGTTACTCCCAACACTGTTCACTGTATATGATAGTACCATCCAGATTCTGATTTGAACAAGCCGGCAAAGAGGATTGCTGGTGTGCAGTGAGGGGAGAAACTGTCTCTGCATGCAGTGTAGATCAGGTGCTCTCTGCATGCAGTGAAGAACAGGTGCTCCCAAAGTCTAGCCAGTAAAGAAAGGTGGACGTGGAATTCTAAAATGAGAGATTTCAAGTACTGGATAAATTGCGGAAATACAGGTTAAAATGGGTGCCAATGAATAGAGGCAATCCTTGTGGGAAAATCAGCTCAGTCTGCAGAAGACAGAAATGGAGACCCAACTTTCCGCAGGACAGTGACCCAAAATATAGAGTCAAAGAAACCCTAGTAAGCCCTACAGCAGCACAATCAAGACATGGACCTGAATCAAACTGGGACCTGGGGGCATGACCCTAAGCCTGATACAGTACCCCTCACTGATCTCCTTCCAGGTGCAGATTAGCAGAGATTTCCAGAGAAAGGATGGGTGAATTCTGAACTGTTAGAGACTTAACCTCACTGTAATTGTACCTAGTAGCATGTCTACGGGAATTAGTACATTTAATAATTAATTTAATAACCGCATTTAAATAATTGTTTGTTTGTTTGCAATCAAAATGACCTTATCTTAATTTTCCTTATCACAGTGATGAGTATGTTTTGTAAACACTTGGGGAGAACAAATAAAAAGCACAACAGATTTTTTTTTCTTCAGATTTCAATGCAACATTATTTTAAAAATGATCCCTGTAGGCACTGTGGGATATCTGGAAAAAGAGGAGAGAAAAATGTTACACCTGCTTGGTCAGTAATGAGCAAAAATGGAAATGTTTGAAAATACTTCTCCGTGAAGGAGATCAGTATTACAGGAAAACAGAGCAAAGCCAGTTACATGTTTATGGAAAACTTGGTCTCATTGCAAATTCAGTTTTGCAAATTTAATTACACTTTATGTAATTTGCATCTATTTACATCTTCTGCGTCATTTGACTGTGAATGCCCTAGAAGTTGCAAATTTACATAGGACACTTGCAAGCAAAATCAGTCCTTTAGGGATAATGTGATTCTTGGTTATGTATGTGTTCAAAAACAAAACTAAATTATATCTAAACGTACAGCTATAAAACAAATCACTGGCTGAAATCTGGATAGCTATTTCTGTGATCTTATTTCATTTAGATGCTCTCTAATTGCCATTATTTTATTACACTGTTCCTCCAAATCTTCTGAGTCTCCCAGACCGCAATGCAGGATTTTGAAGTGGGGGCACTTTTTGAGCTCAAAATGTCTGCAAAGTCTGCTTTTTACATGGTTAAAATAATAGTTATAGACCATCTTTGTGTTAATGTCCAATAAAAATCAACTTAGAGCAGAAAAGATCTATCTTGTTTTCCAGAACAGGAATTCCGCATGACACTTTTGTTTTATTTCCTCTCTGTCCTTCACTTATAATGCAGTTTTGAAGGCATCAGTGCTTGAAGAAGATACTTAGGAGCAAAGCTAACATGAAGCATTATGCTTTGTAATACTATTACTATACTGTAATTGCCATAATGAGGATGACTATAATGATACTAAATAAGGCTCAAATATCAAATATCTCTTCAGTTTCTAATTTGTCTTAGTTTCTTTGCATATTGTTTTATGGTGGTTCACAATTTACTGCATACACTGAAATGCCTTTTTAATCTCAATCTATCAATGTTGGGACTTGAGGGAATTAGCATAACTTACTGGTTTAAATCTTGTCTTTTACCTTCGAATTCCTCACTGATGTTTGTTGTGGTCTTGTACTGTAAGGAATTCATGTAGGTGAGACATTCCTAGTTAGTGCTGCAGGAATAGAAAAAGACCACCACCAACATGACCTCAGACTCTCAAGGCCGTCCTTTTCACTGATGGCTTAGACCCAGTTAAAGGAGTTCTGCTCACCCTTCTAATAGAAACTTCACACACAAAGACGAAACAGGAATTGCAAGTAACATGCTGCAAGATTAGACATTTTCTTTGAATGCTGAAAAAAAACTAAGAAAAGCAAAGTGGTAGTCTACCTTGTACACATAATACTGTAAAACAGAATATCTTTGGTTACTGTTATGTTTATGTGTTTTTTATTTTATTACTCATTGTAGTTATTGTAACTCATAGTGTATAAACTTTAAGTTACTTAGGAAGAAATTGTTGGGTAAATGAATCCATATAAATGTAAATAATTGACCCAGCACCTTCTTGCCCTTCAGGAAGTTCCACTAGGCATATCTGTTGAGATAGGCAGAAAATGTAGCTATTATTTGTGTTAAATAGAGGATGCTCTGACAAGCATTACAGCATAACGATAAATTACAAAACCACCTATAGCAGCTTATAATAACTCATTGATTAGCTACAATACATATTACTCATGTACCACCTGTTGCCTTTTAGTCTGGATGCAACTTTCCACTGAGAGCCTATTTTTCATCTCCATTAGTTAATGGACTAATTTGCCCTTAATAGTCACCTTTCTCCAATCCCCTTTTCCTTTACTTTCAAAAATATTCAATTATCAGTTATTATACGTGTGTTCCAAAGAATGGAAATCTTTGGTAAAGAAGGTACTAATTAAATTAAATGCTGATTTTATAAACATAATGCATAAACGCAAGAGACATTACTTCTTTTATAATGTATGCTTTTTTATGTCAATCACTGACTTTTTAAAAGAATGGGGACTGCAGAAAATGCCATGACAACCTTTCATTTGCCTTTCCTGAAAATGTAACAAATTAATAAAAAAATAAAGCAACTGGGACTAATACTGTAAAAAGGAAAAAGTGCTACAGTAGTTTTGTAAATGTGACTCATTTGATGACTTTTAGCCGAACCACCTTGGTTTCTTAGGAGATATTTTGAGCAGTTCTAATATACATACCTCTGCGAGTTAAGTGGATTGGGACTTAATTAATGTAATTGACCGAGAGAGAACAACAATGCAATGTATATCGAACCTGATTAGAATAAGTACATAACAAGTAGTGCCCTTGTCACTAATGAGCATTCATAATCTGACATGTTAAGGAACAGCGTGACATTTTGCAGGCTTTGGTCAGGGCACATTGGAAACATTGCAAAACAGAATGTGCAGAGGGCGTTTCTCTGCAGGCCATATTGACCACGTACACCCATTACATAAAGACAGATGTGTTTACTGTTGCTAGTCACAGCAGTTCCACCCTCTTCTGACAAGAATAATGGCAATGAAAGTCGACAAATAATCCTCCCTGCTTTATAAGGTCCCTTCATCAGGTATTTCTGTGCTGCTTTTTAGTCATTCATTAAATGACTTCAGGTTAGCATTTAGCTCATTATTAAAATATAATGAAAAGTAACTGTCAGTCATTGAGATTTACGCTGGCATTTCACTACCTGCTCAAGAGAACTGCTAAAGAGTGCAGCCGAATGACTTGACCAGCTTTCACGCAAAGCCATTCGAAATCTCCCATTTTTAATAATGGAGCAATGCCGGCATGCATTAAAATTACATTTGTCTCACAATCAGATGCAGGCAGTAGAGAGCAATCAAAAGGCTTTGGGGTTCAACTGATGCCACGTTTTAGAAGATGAGATATTCTAGGCATCCTGTTTCTATTATACCTTCAGTGCTAATGTCTCAGGCACGGTGGATTGGGGGAAAGAGACAAAGGCTAAGATTATGGATTAGGATAGAGCTATGGCCATTTATTATTTACAAGGTTTTATTTGCAAAAAAATGCAAGTCCTTATGGTCCTCAGCCGGAAAGGGGTAGAATGCTCCCTCCGGGTCGGGGATGGGGTCCTTCCCCAATTGGAGGAGTTTAAGTATCTCGGGGTCTTGTTCACGAGTGGGGGGACGATGGAACGGGAGATGGACAGGCGGATCGGTGCGGCGTCCGCAGTGATGCGGGCGCTGCATCGGTCTGTCGTGGTGAAGAAGGAGCTGAGCCAAAAGGCGAAGCTCTCGATTTACCAGTCGATCTACGTTC
>JAODLC010000028.1:3400932-3414645 GCA_026781145.1 Hippopotamyrus pictus | reverse complement strand
AAGATCAGCGTCTCTCCCACTACATACATCCCTTATAAGTTTGAACTTGAACTGATTCTGAAGGTCCATCTACTTGAAATGTGTAATATATTCATCAAATTTCTAGCTAAATGGCCATCGGTGTCATGGTCACCAATGGCCACTTATTCACATCTCTGGCTGCCTTTCTTTTGTATGCTAAATAAAAATTCTGAAAAAAAAGGAAATTCAGCAATGTTCTGATGGTTAAAATCCTATTTAATTTTTGGTGACGGAGGTGATCAAGCAAAACTGAGCCTGAAATTCTATTCTGCAAGTTAACTAAGCTTTGCACTCGCCTTCAAAGTCTTTATATTGCTGAGATGAATTCTTTTAAAGGCACTGATGGAGTGAATTAAATGTCACTATATCTCTCTTATCCAGGCAGAAATAATAAAAAGAAGCTCACAGGTAGTCTGTATAACAGCCACTGTATAACCACTATAACAGCAATGACCCATCCACTTGCTTACCTAGAGGAGACCTTATTGCAATTAGATTTCTAAAAGGCTTCGTTATTTTCTTTACAGATAGATTTAATGTATAGTTCTTAATAAAAGGAAGGTCACCATGGAAACACATCTGGACAAAAACTGCTTGATTGTTCCATTGTTCTTTACTGCAGGACAACAGATTCCTGTTACTAACTGGGATTTCATGCAGTTGATTCATTTCTCTTTGACCTGTTTGTATTTTCTGTTAAGTCAATACAAGCTTTAAGTGCTGATTCATTCTAATAAAGAAATGGATCTCTTTACAAACTAAACACTGACATATTTTCATTCCAAACCTGTCGTGTATATATAGGCCGCCTGATATGTCAAAGAGAATTTAGAGAAAAGTGCATCATGTGATCATGTGATCTGTGGCAATTTATGCACAATCATATATAAAGTTGCACACTATGGGCAATTTAAAGACATCAAAGAACTAACTGCATATCTTTGAATTGCAGAAGTTAGCTGGCTGTGAAAATACACATGGAGACAGGAGAATGTGCAAATTCCACAAACAGAGCAGGAGTTCAAACCCATAATCTTGGCAGTGGTGCCTTCCAGTGCGTGAAATGCAAATTCATTAAACAATACAGGTGCTCTTCGACTTACACACTTAAAGTGGAAAATATCCTAAAGGAAATATGAATATGATATGATAACTACTACTTTCACAGAAGAAGTCAATAAATGATTCCTGTAACTAACTAAATACCAGTAACAAACTAAATCAATGAATTGATGTAGGATTGTTTGGTTAAACACATAAAAAAACACTGAGCTATATGTTGTTAGACACTCTGTGAGATGTTTAAGCTCACTATAGCTACAAAGGCTGGGAGCGCGGCTGTCTGGGTCCTGCCATCATTCTACATCAGCAGGAAGTACAGAACCACCTACTGCTAGCCCAGGAGCAGCTCAGAATATTCACAGTTTGCTACTGAATGTGCATCGCTGTCACAACATCATAAAGTTGAAATATCCATCAGACGGCAGGGAGTGTCTGTATATCCTGAGTACCACCATATTTTTTCCACACAGACCTCGACGCAGCCAGACACCCGACTGAAGTCTGCGTCTCAGTCTAATGCGAAACGCAGGTCTAACTCAGCCATAATGAGAACAAAATAAGGTGGGGAAATAAAAATTCATAAAGCTAAATAACGAAGCACGCATCTGCAGAAGAGCGTCAATAGAGAGACGGTAATTAAATTTCAACACAGTGGTGATTATAGTAAAAGTAAAGAATTATAATGGTGGGATGCAATTCAATTACAAATACAATTCAGATGCAATTCAAGAGCATGCAGTTGCCTGGGAAGAGATCAGAATTCAAAGCTGACTTCTGAATGTGCATTGCTATCGCACCATCGTCAAAATATACTGTAGCAAGTCGAACCATTGTAAAGCGAAATGCACCTGTATTTCCTCTTTATTTCCAAAATTAAAAATGATGAAAAAACTGAACCAGAGGACAGGTAGAATTTTAAGAAAGAAAGAAAGTAATAAATGTGCTTTATTGTTGGAAAAAGCATGCCATTTTAGCCCATGACTTACTATTTTGAGTAGTGCAAAGCAGAGTAGTGAGGGTGATGGTTAATCACGCCATATTAACATACCCCCACTCAAGCCTCTATTAACTGAACTGCGCAGTGTTTTAGCACCTATTATAGACTGTTACAGACGTTTTATGAGCTTGTGGAAAAGTAAGCAGTTGCAAAACACACACCTGCAGAATATATTTCACAGCATGAAGAACCCTGGAGAAAAAACCATTCGGGCCAGAGTCGGGCCACTGTGCACTCTGCGGATCTACAGGTTGCATTTTACTCGGCGTGACACGTAAACCTCTGAACGGCCGTCCCGTGTCGACACGCTGCGGTGGAATTGGCTTTGTTTGCCTGCGACACGGAACCCGGGAGAGCAGCAACTACACGAAGAGAGACATCAGGTGACCTGCAGACCGGAGAAAAGCATCAATCACAGAAGAGTTCAGCTCCCACATCCAGGACTCTCCATTTATTCTTCCCAGGGATTGCTAGAAAGATCCATGTATTTAAAAATACTAAAGCTGGGGTCTTTAACCCTGGTCCTGTGAGATGCCCTGTGTACGCTGGGTCATCCAGCAGTTGAACTTATAATTAAGCCTAATTATACTGTGCATTGATTTCAAGCCAGCCTTGACCTTTTTAAAATTCTTTTAGACAGTGCTTATGGGTAAGCTATATTTCTGACTCTGTTAAAAAAGGTAAAAGCAAAGGTATTGTATTTATTCAATCTATATTATTCATTTACATTATATAAAATTTTAAAACCCCTGCAGGAACATGCGACTGAATGATAGATTGATTTTAATTAGGTTGAAAATTCGTTTTTATTGTTTGAGGTGCCCAAATGAATGTATCTGTGATACTTTTATAACTTTGAAACATTATTGTGTGACAAAGCCAAAAAGAGCTCATTAATTTCGAATGTTTAACAGAAACCAGCATGAATCAAACCTAAAATTAAGTTACTAAAGGAACATGAAAGCAGCATGCAAGTTAGCAGAATACATTTTGCGTGTTTTTGCTTTTGTACGATTTTTTTATATTGTAAGCTATTACTATTATTATTTGTAGACCAGAATTAGATTTGTGGCCTCACCTTTGCCTCTACAAACTACAATAATATTGTATATAAGTTGTGGCTATAAAATCTACTTAAAACAAACACAGCTAGTCAATTGCTTCCATTTTTGTCCCCCAAAAAAACAAGCCATGACATCCATCCATACATCCATCCATACATCCATCCATAACTGTTTATCCAGTACAAGGTTACAACAAGTCAGCAGCTTATCAAATGACACACAGAGCAAGAGGCCTCACGACACACTGGGGAGTACACATCAAGTGACACCTGCCTACAAATTTGGAACATGCCGAATAGCGATTATTTTTAAATGCGATTATTTTTAAATGCGAGATTAGCCCTGGTGCTCCTGCTATGAAGCACAATTGAGGATGTTATTAAGAGCAGATACAAACACTTAGGTTAATCACTGGAATGAAAGCTGAATGGCCAGTCATGGTAAAGCCACGCCCCCCTCCCCAGCCGCAACATGAGATGCTGTGTCCTCCCGTATCTTAATCTTCTAATAATCTATTTGAGACGGAATATGGCTTTGTTATGCATTAATTACCGTTGTTCTTACCAAATCTTCTGCTAGCTTTATTAACACTGATTACAGCCCCAGCTGGCGTGCGTGTGCGTCTTTACAATAGCTGCAGAGCTAGAAGTGGGACGTGGGTTAGTGTACCTGTAATGGTACTGCCGAGGTGTGTGTGTGTGTGTGTGTGTGTGTGTGTGTGGCCGGTGCCTGGCAAACAGTGACCTTGCAAGCCGTGGAGACAGCCCACTTTAGCTTGGCAGCAAAAAGTAGCGCTGGGTGAAAATCAATTCCTAATTGATTCATAAACTAAAACGAAGCACGAGGTTAATTACGAGTTACACGTTAAAGGAACGGTAATGGTCTTTGTTTATTAATGATTGTGGTGAAAAGCCGTGCCGTTAAATAACTTATGCAAATGTGGCAGGGCCATTAAGGATTCCTTCACAATGCAGAGGGTGTGAGTTACTCAAGTGTTACCTCATTAGGGAGTGTGCAATTACCGATTCTGTACAGTACTTTTTAAAGCAAGCAGATATTACTTCATATTTTCTCTATGAAAAATTTATACCTGAAGGTGTTTCCTCTGGTTTCTAGCAAAGTGAGCACTGTGTTTGCAGCCTGCATTTCATCCCTTGCCCTCAGTCCTCAATAGCCAACGTGCACTTTTGTACCAGTCGTGTTATAAACAGTTATAAACGTGGGTAAAATTGTAGCAAAGGAAGAGGCCTGGAACCTTGTCGGAAATGTAAAGACATGTCCCACTTCTAACGTCAACAGAGGTGAAAATACAGCTTTGAAGGATGCTAAAGGTCTCTGCCTGTCCACTGATCAAGAAACTGCAGGGTCAGAAGACAGTCAGTCTTACCTCATACTATAAAGTTACTAAACAAATACATCTCTACAGCAAACCACTCTCAGCCTGGAAGCTGCAAACCTGGTTGAACCTTTGCCTAAAACTTTACCATGGCCAAAATATGACTGGTACTTCAACTCAAGTGAAGGAATTCAGGAGTAGGGATTAAACTACATTCCCTAAATCAAATCTTAAATATTTTGTTTTTTTGCCTGTCATCATAGTTTTGTTTACAACCTGGCTCCACGGAAGAGTCTGATTTCTTTTATTGATGGGCCATGCCTTTACACCACTATATCTTCAAATACTTTCCTTTCATTTTGTTTCCTGATTGTCACATATAAACATTTCCACTTTTAAATACATAATACCACTCTGCTGGCTTTCCTGAATAAATACACTTTTCCTGGCCTGCTACACTATTGTGTCATTTGCCTTTATCTGGCCCTAATATGATTTGTGTCATCGATTTGTCGTTGATCTCTATTGGCAGAGCTGGTTTTTTTAATGAGAAACATCTGCTTACAGCTGAATGCCTGCAGTCCCCTCTTAGAATCACTCATTGAACAGTCTTTGAAAACAGAGTTAAGGGTATTTAGTCTGGTAGAAAGAATGCTGTCAAGCATAATAGGAATAAAAAAGTACAGTGGGTGATATAGAACAAGGACAAGCTAAACTTTCTGAATATACCATTATTCTTTTGCAATTTATGTTTGGAAATTAAGCTCAAGGTCTGTTTACCATGTTGGTTGGGTAAGAGATATTCATGATTGTATTGCACTAGCAATGACTGAATAAATTAGTGAAGAATGTTAATGAAATTAATGAAGGGGGAAAAAATGATGTTTTTTTTAAAGTATGTGTTCCACACAGTGGCTCCAACATATTTTGACACTTAAACCTGTCATATCCATGGCCATCTCCTTGCTGTCATTGCCCTAACAAGCCACACCTGTTGCCCATTTACACCCCACCCCCCCTGTCTCTTGTTCTTAATTAACCCTTGTGTGGAAATCACCCCCAGCTGCCTCTCGTTAGCCCCTCATTAGTCTTTTGTACTTAAGTACTTGTTTGTCTCAATAGCCACAGTCTGCTCATTAATGCCTGTCTTCCTGGTCACTGTGCCTTTCCCTGTGCTAAGACTTCCCATTTTGATTCTTCATGGTTCTGTTTTGTTTCACTGCTTTTGTATTATTCACTAAAGCGTCTTTTTTACCTGATGCAAGTCCTTTGGCCTCTGGATAGGGCAAAGCCACGCTTAAAAATGTCAGAATTTTATTGCGTTGCATAACTTAATGTCAAACAAAATTGTAATTATATTGAACATAGATACCTTAAGCACACTTTTCAAGTAAAACATTTAACAAAAAGATATTGGTTAGATTGTAAGTTATAAAGCAATAGACGTACTGTTCAAAATTAATACAAAAAAAAATATTTAAAGACATACATCTATACTGGGTCTCAGGGTTAGTGGAACATGTTCATGTGTAATGCGATAATGAACTGGAATTGTAGCAATGCTTATGAAGAGTGGAGTTAGTTTTGGGAAGAGGCCTAGCATCATTAATTTGCTCAAAGAAGGCAATTCTGTTCCACAGATATGCAATCTTAATTAATTTTGTTTGACATTTAGTTATGCAACTCAATAAAATTCTGAAATTTTTAAGCATGGCTTAAATATCCAAATATTTTGGAGCCACTGTGTGGCACACTTACTTTTTTTAAGCCATACATTTTTTTCCTTCATCAATTTTATTAAAATTCTGACATTTTTAAGCTGTCGTGTCCCATGTGCACATGCAGCCCTAATTAGTGACATCACCTGTCCTTGACTACCTCACCTCAGCAGCCCAGGCACTCAGTGTGAGGTACAGTATTGCCTTCTGGGAGGCAGCATGCTGAGCACCGTCTCTCCATCTTGCGCCCTGCCTTTACTTACCTTTCTTCCCTAGCTCCCAAACTCCCTCCTTCTGATCTCCTTGGTGATATTACCTCCGGTCCTCCATGTGCCTGTAGGACCGACTCCCCCATCGCCCACTTCTCTGCCATCTTGACCCCGACCAAGAGCCTTGGTACCGATTCTCTGTCTGTTAGCTGGTTCCCCGAAATAAAACCCTCTTAACTGCATTGGGTCCCCGTGTTTCTGTTGTGATATAAGCACAGCTTATGTATCGAAGTATTGATGGTACCACTGTCTCTTTGTAACTGAACCCTGATCAAATCTAACATAAGGCAAATGTTTTGCATCAAATTAGAATCAGAATCAGGTTTATTAGCAAAGTATGTTGTTGTCAATGACTCCCATACATGTAGTAGAAACAAAAAAGAATCTGATCACATACAGCTGTATGCAAATATGTGGCTGTTAAATGCAAAAAAAAAAAAAAATGCAAGAAAAAACGATTCAGAATGGAATCAGAATAAAGTTACTGAGGTTTTTCACCTCCATGTTTGATATATCAGGAAAACCAGGCTGTTACAATGTGCTGGGAACTCGCTCTGCCACGCTTGCAGGAAAACGGCCACGCAGACATTTTCACAGAATTACAATCTCAGCTCAAAGACGCAGAGAATCAAAAATTCCTTTACTGTTTCCTCTGATTCAGCTAGAAGACAAAGGGGTCTCCAAGACAGTGAGAAGCTCGCTCCTTTGGTGCAGGGCGAGGCTGGGAGCACACACACGTACCACTATAATCAGATTGATTATTCTGGCAGGCTGCTTTCTGCTGGATTTGGAAAATGAATCAGACGTCTCATTACCACGTCTCAATAATGAACTTGCCTCACTCTCTTTCTTTATCATTTTATTCCCTGTCTTAAAACCTAGTGAAAAAACACACTTGAAAGGCAATAATTCCACTTCATTCTACGCTGCAGCACATTCTGGAGGTAGAAGAGGAAAATAAAGATGTCTAGTGCTTGTTTTTCATGGGAAGGGTGATTTTTCTTATTTATTTTAAGGGAAGTAAAAATGTTATTACATCATCTACTAGAAACGCTCTCTCAACCAGGCAAAAGATTATGTATAGCCATCGATCCAGATCTTCGGTTCTGCCTGGAACACAAACAGTTATTGATAATAGTTAAAATAAAATCTGTTTATTTCAGCAGGAATGGGAACGGCAGCTATGTGAGTCGATAAAACCCTAACGGCTCAATTTCATACCACGGTTTAATGAAAGAAGTATATTTTCACACGGGGTTTATTTACCCCCTACCATGCCCCCATAGTTCGGCCCCACATCAAGCAGCAAAAGTGAACACTGAAGTGGACCGTGCCTCTGGTGGCCATGCCGGATGATGTGGCATTTAAGGGAGGTCAGATGCTGATAGGAGAGAGAAGCATGTACCTGCATGCCATCTGCCCTACAGCAAGGTATTTTTAGCTAATGGGTACACATGCGAATCTCTGTGTAAAGGGAAGTGGGTTAAAGGAAGATGGGAAGTGGGATAAAATACTCATGCTGCTGATCATAGAGAATCAATAATTGTAATTCAGCACAATGGTGGAATAATTGTATTATTTTCCATATACAGTATACATGATCAAAACGTAATTTCACAATGGGGTTCTCCATCATGTCTTCCTTTAATGCACCCATGACATTCTTCCTTATTAATCCCAGTTTGGTTTTTCTGTTGATGGCGGTTCTGTGTATCTGAGGCCTGCCTGTTGGGACAATTGGCTCAAATGTGAGTGATGGAAGTTGCAATTAGAGGGGAAATTTTTCGCCAGGACCCCGAAACCACGCACGGGGAACATGATTGGCTGTTCCGGGCCTAAAGCCGAGCAGCGGCTCTGTTGCAATGCAGGAGCGTGTCTGATGGCAATAAGTAAATCGCACCGCTTTGAAACCCGTGAATATGAACAAGGTTTACCCTGTTTGTCGCTGCACGGCGGCACGAAGCAGCCTTGACACAGTTACAATTCCCATTTCTCATTTACTTACTACGCTCATGCTTTCATCCAGTCCAAGAAACGTGGATAATAATTCTAAACTATTGTCTGTATTTGTGCAATGGAATTTTTGTAGTAGTAACTTAAGTTAATTGTCTCATTGAATGGTAGAAAAGTATCTGGTCTTACAGCTATGCCACTTCCTAGGAAGTCACAACCTCAGTCACATGTCATAAACCGTCCATGATGGGCACCAACTCTGGGCATCTCTAAAGGCATCATGGGAAGTACCCACGAGTCCAGGCATTGTACACCTACAATTTCATTTTCTCAGGAACATTTCTCTATGTTTTGTTTCCCTAAAATGTATCTATGCTGTTGTCTTACACATTTTAGGTGAGCAAAATTATAGGGGGCCAGAATCACATTGACGGGACACTTTTCTTTTGCTTTTTTACAGATGACATTGCATGTTTCACCGACATGAATAAAAAATTGCTTTGACCATTTTGGTTGCATCCCACTTTGCTCTTTTAAACATTTTTATTTAAAAAAAAAAAAAAAAAAAAAAACTTTTTGAAAAAGACAAGGTGACTTCAAGGCAACATGCAGAAAATCACGAAAAAGCAGTCATGTTTACCTACTGTATGTTTTCTGGGAGGGATGCAGGGAGGACTGCTGCTGGCTTTATTATCTGAAAGAACATACTGTATTCTGAAATATATCAAATTCTAATAAGAAGAATAAGTAAGAATTTTATATATGTAAAACAAGCAGCATGTGCCGTTGTATCATAACACTGTGCGATACAAAGTATCACAAGATACTGAATTCACAATACTGTATCACACAGATGTTCACTCACCTATTAGGGCCTACGGAGCCCCCGAAGTCCCATAGAATGATTTTTTAAACTTGTGCGCACAAAAAAATGACTTGTGCACACAAGTTACGTATCTTGCGCGCACAAGTTACGTATCTTGCGCGCACAAGTTACGTATCTTGTGCGCACAAGTTAATATTTGTAAGGAACAGGTTAGCTGCGTATAGCTGCCGTACTATGTTTGCTAGACCTCTAGGTTAAGCTGCATTTGCAATTTTCAAGAGTTTACTGATTTCTCAAAAATGATTTTATTGACATAATTAGATAGACAAATTGCTGTGTGTTTGATGTTACTCGCTTGTTTAATCATTCTCCTAAAAAAAACATTGCTGGTATTAGTGTACAATATAAGATACAGTAGCCTTGCAATTAATATTACTCAAAGGAGTAAATGCAACACTGCTGTGCACTACTTTGGCATTAAGGCTGAGTTACACAGTCCTTGTGAATGGTCGCGACAGAGGTGAAGCGCCATGAACAATACTTTCTTTATCGGTAATCATAGTAAAACAGGTATAAACAGGTTCAATAAATACAATAAACAGGTGTCAGTAATGATGTGTTTACTGTACCTGTTTATCATAGTGTATTATTATGATTACTGATAAGGACTGAAAAAAAGTATTGTTCATGTCACTTCACCTCTGTCGCGACCATTCATACGGACTGTAACTATCTTGTGTGCACAAAATACATAACTTGTATGCACAAGTTATGTATCCTGTGCGCAAAAGTATTTTCTTTTGTGCATAAGATAAAAAAAAAATCACTTCATGGGACTTCGGGGGCTCCGTAAGGGCCCTTTGCTCAGTAAGTCAAAAACAAGCCACAATAATCCACAGAAAGAAACCTAACTCACGCTTCCTGAATTTTGTGTTTTTCTGCCAGAAAAGAAAGTATCTTGCAGTTAGTACTGCTCTGTGCCGGCTCTGCAGGGGGTGCGAGTATTTCTAGGGGCCCCTACATCGTGTAGCTGTTCTATACTGGCTCTGCAGGGGGTGCGAGTACTTCTAGGGGCCCCTACATTGTGTTGCTGTTCTGTGCCGGCACTGCAAAGAGTACAAATACTTCTAGGGTTGTGAGTAAGCCAATCACATGGTGTATGCCACGTTCAAGAGAATTAAGCCATGCAGTTAAATCAGCATCCCATCAGGGGTTGGTGTTCTAGGCAGCCTGTATTACCTAAATTAGCGGTTCCCAACCATTTTGTATATATGGGTGCCAAAGCCAGGATTTGGGAGCACCAAACCTATGTGATTGACCAGCCCTGGTACCAGGATTTGTCTAACACAGACCATTTATCAGGTCATTTAGGAGGCATTTTCAAAATAAAAGTCTCTTTGGAGGTGAGCATGACACAGTTTCAAAATGCTTCTCAGCACAGCTGCTGCATCAGTGTCCCTATTGTAAATGCTGCGGTAACCATGACAACGCAATTGAATATGATCTGTAAATTGTGAACAAATGGAGAAAGGCTTAAAGGGAGCCTTGCAAGTTCCATAGAAGAAAAAAACACAGTCCACGCCAACTCACAGTTCAAAATGGCTCATATTGTTGTCATTGTGTTTCCTGGGCAAGTCCAGCTCAACATTCAGACTTGGCCACTGCAGCCATCACAAACCACAAAACCAATGGAGTCCCTTCAGCTAGTGTTAAATTTAATGTTAATATGTCTGTCACTTTACACAGCTTGGACTGCTAGAGGTTGGCATCGGGGGGAAACAAAGCACATAGGGACCATTTAGGGTAGGTCTGGGGGTTCATGAAAATCCATTTTGTGATGAGACTCATTACTGTTTCATGTCACAGACCTTTTCTACTTCTTCATGGTGAAGAAAGATGAATGCTAAGCAGGGAGCATCTTCCTGCGGTAGACCCAAACCATGTCACATGTCTGTGGGCCCTTCAGCAAGACCCTTGACCTCCAGCTCCATGGGTGCCGCTGCAGGTAGCTGCCCCTCACTGCCAAGCTTGCCCTCCCCTACATCTGTGTCTTGGAGAGCAAGATGGGGTAGGAGAAAGGAGAGTTTCCCCCATGGGGATCAATAAAGTGCCAAAAAAACATATAATAATATACTATCCATGCCTTATACGGTCAGAGGAACCATGTGCTCTGTTAGGAAAAGGTCTTCAGTGGATATAGTTCTTTGCAGCAACTAATGGACCACTCTAAAAAATTATTCTCTATGGTGGGATGCTAAATAGTAATAAATGACTAAAATATAATGCATATAGTAGTACTAAGTATCAAGCAGAAGGTATGTATGAGGTATGCAGGAATTTGTGGTGAAGACACTGGTTTCTGCTTGGAAAAATAGCATAGGCTGGTCAGGGGTGGTTGAGTTGGTCAGAGTAGAGAGGAAAACTAGGTAAAAATCTGGTGCATATCTGCGATGGATTGGTGCCCCATCCTGAATGGTTCTCTGCCTTGCACCTGTAGCCTCCCGGAAAGGATCTGGACCCAGGTGACCCTGAATAGGACAAGTGGTTTCAGATAATGGATGAATGGACATGGCAGATATGGGATGCCCTCAACAGCACCATGAGGTTTAAAAACATTATTGGATATTTAAGTTTTTAGTTGCACTACTGACTGACTGAAAATTGCCAAACTTGAAAATTGGGCAAACTTCAGTTCCTAACAAGCTACCTGCCAGTTACACATGTGACTGCACTGTACCGCGGGAATGTCTTTAATGGTGTGTGCCAGACTCACACTCTGTACAGTAATTAACCTTGTTTATTCCATAATGAACTGATGTATCTACACTTTGTCTGCTTCCACGTAATGGCATAAATCAATAATGTCATTTTACTGTGTGTGGTAATGTGACAGTTTGTCCCAAGACTCCACGTGACGTTTTCTAAATAGCAGAGTAAGTTCAATACAATTCAGTTGGTAGTACAGTAATTAGAAAACACAACATTACTGAACAGGAAACAAGTTATAGAACACCATGAAGAGAGACGGGCTTAAACATAGCTTGACCTTTTGCTGGATCTCCAGTTCGGACATTAAGCTCCCCCCATTAAGGTATTACAATTATGAATAATTACTCCTAAGCGTAACCTTTACAAAGCAGAAGTTTTCCTTCTCTAAACACACTTTAGCAACACACTTAACTTTTATGAGACTTTGGTTGGTTATGGTAAATTGGTTTACACAGTCCAGTAGAATCAGCCCTAGTGCCATATGCAGAGTCTCTTTAAATTACCCAGCTGTTTGCTTGAAAACATAATCCAGTGATCTTCATCAACGACTCATGCAACTCCCTAATTATTGGCCTTGTCTAATTTGCGTGTGGTGAGCGTGGACATGCTTACGGGGTATGAACACATTTTTGCAGACTGAACTTAATTAATATATGATTTATCTAAGCATGTTTATTTCTATATCATTAAGTTCATATTTGTTTATCTTTGTGTGTGTGTGTGTGTGTGGGGGGGGGGGCTACATGACATAAACCAAGCAGCTCCCTTTTCACCACCCCCACCCTCCGTCCCCTCATGTGTAGCGTTATGTGTTCAGCAGGAGCAGAGAAGCTTAAATCCCAAGAGATCCAGATCCAGAGAATGAGGCCTAATTATCGTTTAAGTGTAGTAAAAAAGAAAAAAAAAAACTCAGCTTTCTTCAGCGATCCTGTCTGTTATTCTGTTACTGCTGATCTCACTGACGACAGGTTAATGAATAAACAAGGGGGGGGGGGGGGTGATCCGCGAGTTGATGAGGTCATCAGACGCCTGGCTCCCCAGGCTGCGTTTAATTGATCCGTTCCACAAGAGGCGCCAATGGAATTTTTAATGCCAGGCAGAAGATGGGGAAGCCCACCGTCACATTCCAGGCGGCTCAGCCGTTTTCTGTGGCCCACCGGGGGAAGTTTCGCCCGCTTGGATCAGCCTTACAGACTCTGCGAGTTTCAGGGACAGTGAGAAAGGGTCTATTTTTATCCCCTGCATTCATGATCTAAAAAAATTGGTTCAAAGGCTGATGCCAGGAATACGTACGTCAGTGACGTAAGAAAACACGCATTTCGTTATAGATAATAGTGCAAAATGAAATGCAGCCCCTGGAAAGTTAGGGAAAGGATGGAAAGTTTGTGTCACTTCAAAAGAATTGGATTTAAAGAGAGGGTGCAAAATAGCTGCAGACGTGCTCAGAACATGGTAAAACAAAAATGCACCGACATCGAGTTGCAATGTTAGCAAGCAGGGGCGTAGCAGCCAATTTAAAAGTGGGGGGGGCAGTATTTTACCCAAAGTGGGGGGGACGCTTTTACCCAAAGCAACAAGTAGGGAAGCATTGAACACGCACTGAATTCAGCGCAACGTGACAAGGTACACAGAACAGGTTCTGTTGTCTTTCGACGTTAAATCATAACATGGAAACGTGTGATTCGTGTCATCGCAACA
>JAODLC010000028.1:3389120-3400832 GCA_026781145.1 Hippopotamyrus pictus | reverse complement strand
CGCTGTGATTGGCTAAACGTTAGTTCACTCAAATCTAATTAACAAATCAGAGAATACGGGCGAAAATATTGGCGCTACGTCAAAAAAAGTGCGGGGGACAGAATCACCTGTTTCTAAAAGTGAGGGGGACGTGTCGCCCCCGTCCCCCCCGGTTGCTACGCCCCTGTTAGCAAGCAATGCTATGAAGGCAAAGATGTACATGATACAATTTACTGACAGGTTGATAATTTAAAAAGCTCTCTTTTATCATTGTTTTTTATACTTAGCCATAGGTAATTCACTTGATAAAGACGCCATGTCTTTCCGTCCTGTGGACTCAACATTTTCCTTAGTGGAGGATGGAGGATTTCATCCGCTGATTCACCATTTGGAAGAGGTCTCCAAGTACCAGCTCATACTGCAACATCTTTATAATCCATTATTAAACTTGACCCACAGATCAATATTTTGTTTTCCACAGTATTGAAAAAACGTGATGTAATCTGAGCCGGAAGCTCGTCAGGTCACATCAGCACGCCCCCCCAATCAGGTAGCACTTCCTGTTTTGTTTGCTGTACACTTCAGCAGCTGGCCGTTTGACGTTTCATACTGGCTTTTTCTCCCTGTTGAATAATAACGATAAAGATTAATGTTTGGAGTTCCTACTTGCTTAGTACATTATTACCCTGCAATGATATTTGTGTTGAGTTTTATTGAGGGAAGTTTAAAAAATGGTTTGAATTTAGTTTATCAAAGCAATCAATTAATCAAATTGTGGTAAAAATTGCACAGTGCATGGATTCGTTGCCTTGGTAATTGTAATAAAATCAAATCACGTTGCGGACAACAATTTATACCTTTAATATTTAGTATTGATGTGATTGGCAAATGGAGGATGAGGAAAGTTCATCCACATGTCCTTGAAATGAGTGCCGGCAGAGAAGGAGGAGTGAAGAGAAATGGAGTTCAGAAAAGGCCATGATCACAGTGTGAGGATTAACATGTGCTGCAGCCTGTTTGCATCTCAACAGGGAAAATCTTAATTACGAAGTCTGGCTTTGATCATATGAAGAAAGATATTAAATTGAACTAAGTCTAGCACAGATTGAATCAGACAGAATGACTGTATATCTCCAGACCGTTCACTTGTGGACTATACCTCACGTTCCCACGATTCTCTATTTGTTAGTGAGGGAAGGACAGAACATTTCAGATGAAGGAGAATATACCAGAGATACCAATATCTGTCAGGTTTGATGTCATCGCGACTTATGGAAGGTGGGGAAAAAAGCATCGATCCGGGTTTTGAATGGTTTCTGTTGTTTGAAAAGCTGCTCACATATAAATAATGGTACAGATGGAAAAGGAATAATTGAAATGTTTCTTGTTTAAAGTGTGTGGGGAAAAAAAAAAATCTTTTCGTTGCATGTTTATTCAAACTGCAACAGGAAGTGCCTGGTCTGTTATGGAGACAGGGACGAGGTGACTGGCATTAACTGGGACTAGCCAAAATGCGTTCTGAAACTTTAATGAAATCTGTAGGGAGAGTCCAGCTGTGGGAACACTGCTGGACAGATTGAATAATTAACGGAAGCAGGGACGATAAGAAGGGATGCAAAGGGAATATGGATTGGAAACCAGTCTAATTATGCATTCACAAAAGCTGGAGGGCCTGTTGACATTTCCTTTTAAATAGATATTCCATTTCCAGCTTCTCTGGCCTTTGAAGGGGCTCAATGTTATAGTACACTCTTACTTAATGCATTAATTAACCAATAACTGAAAGTTAGTTACATACTGATCCCATCTTTGTTCATCTTTAATCAATCATGATGGTTCATGTATTACATACAGGAGCTATATTAGTTCATAATTTGTTCTTGAGTAGTAACTGAGTAATTAAGTTATTTGTGCCCCCTCAAGTAAAGTGTTACGGACATCTTTACAGTATTGATATGTCCAGCCAACAAGAGTGAAACTCCAGGTTTGTGGTTTAATTCCAGCCATACTCATCCCAGGAGCTCCAAAATAATATCCAGGAGATAGACTTCTGCATCCTGGGGTCCTTGAGCTTACCATCAGAAATCTTGAAGGGTAAGATGCCTTTGGATTTTGTCCTTATTATTTTTGCCTAAGCACTTCGCGCCCATGTGAATATTCATGAAGAACTTGTTTGCCGACCTAAATGTATACATTGCTTGACAAATCGCTGCACCATGTTCCAAATATTTACCTGCTCCCCGGTCCGAGGTTCTGCAGGTTCTCCAGGGAACACCCCAGGCAGGTTCATTAATCAACATCCGCAGTAACAGCACACTTGCACGCATTTTACATTTTAAACGTGAGAGCCCATTGTGACCTGTTGATAAATCTGTACTCTAACTTTAATGCACATTGTACAGGGTTTACATATGCTAACATGAGCATTTAACAAACCCACCCTGAAATAAATGCCTCCCCCTCCAGTGGCATCTCTACATTTTCCCAAAATGAATGACAAAGGATCTACTTGATTGTTGTGGCTCTTGCCTATTAATCCATCTATTTTTCATAACTTCTTATTCAATGCAAGGGCAAAGTCCACTTATCCTAGGAAGCCATACAGTAGATGAGCACAAACTTACAGGGTGCATGATCATACACTGTGGGCAGACACCAAAGCACCTAAATGCATGTTTTTGGATTGTGTGAGGAAACCTATACGAACAGGAGGAGAACATGCAAACTGCAGACACGGAGCCAGGTCAGCATCAAACCCCCAGAACCACTGTGGCACCACACAGAAAAATGTCTGCCAGTTAACAGCAAAATCCCAGAGGATCCGAAACCAGTAAAAATCATGCAATGATTGTATTCACCTGTGCTTTTCTGAAATGTTATGTGATCTTAATCAAAAGTCGAGACACGGAATATCAGGTTCGCATTTCACGGGACACATATTAGATCTTTCTGATTGTTTACGTTATCCCCCCTCCTTCGATTTGCATGGTAACGTTCAGCTATTTGTAAAGTTGTTTTGTTACTTCTGTATACCTGTTTTGGCGGTCTTCTTGTTACACGCTGCAACGTAAACATAATTTTGATCTTCAGACAGCATGGAAACCGCCTGCAGTTCCCTGAAAGTGAGTCCTAGTGAAAGTAATTTCATAGGAAAGCAGAGCCCTCGTCTCCATCAGCCGAGCTCCACACCCTGATGGCTTCGTGTTAGTCTGTGCTTGGGGAAGAGCAAACGACACATCTTTGCACCGAAATCCATTAACAGTATGGGGTCGCGTTAACTGACTATATTTATTTGCAATTGAGGGCTGTGAAGTCAGTAACGGGGAAAAAGAAAATCCATGCTTGCAAAACATTTAACATCTATAAATTCAGCATTGATCCAGGCACCAGGCAAATTATTGGATGTTTTTTTCACGCCACATGCACCGGCTGTTTACTGTTTGCGATCACTGCAGTCCAGTCCTCCTGCAAACCAAGTCAGTGGTTTAAGTGCCTCAAAATGAAAATTAGGTTGTAAAACTGTTGAACCTTTGTAGGCTGCAGGCTGCTGTAAGAAGAGAGGAGGTAGGTGTTCTGGGGGGTGATGAGCCCTTTATTCACGTGTTGTCCATTATTAAGGTCATAAAACCGTCATCTTTGTGTCTCTCGGGCCCCAGAAAGACAGACCTTGGCACACTTACCCAAATGCTACATCCGTTTTGTGTCCCCACGTTCTTCCCCTCTGCTACGGCTGAAAATGACCATCTCGTGTCCTTGTTGTCTCCCTCCTCCTCAAGTCCCAGAACTTCCCCATCTCTGTCCGCAGCCCCAACAAAAGCGGGCTTCACCTCTTCCCTGCCCTATTTTCTGTCCCATCCACTGCAATTCCAGCCAAGCCTTTATTTCATTCCACACTTAGTGAAAATATTAACTCCACCCCAAACCCAAGCCGAATCAATGGCTTCCCCTCATACCCAGCCCCAAAAAACACCCCGCCCGGCCAGCCCACCACCACTGACAACCAGTCACACCCAACATTACACGCTCCATGCATTTGCCAGATGTTCCTCCCTACTATGTTAAGGTTTCCATAAAGCCATTGTTGCTAGATTCAGCAGTGAATTAGCTGAATTACAGACTCACTGATTCAGTGAATCTGTTTTACTTTGCTGGGTCTTACATATTACCTGGGGCCCAAATTTTGGGTGGAGGTGGAGTTAGCTGCAAGGTGGAGGTGTGGTCTTTTTTTTCTCCTAGCTCTCACGGTGATGCAGGGATAAAGCAGGGCATTCCCACAAGCGGAGCTGAATAGTTAGTGGATGCTCCTGTGTGACCTTACAAAATTGGGTTTTAACTTTGCACTTTGCATTCAGATCTCATGGTCACCAGCACCCTGGTTCAAAACATACAGTACAGCAGATGCGGATCTGGAAAGTTGCTGTGTGAGTTCGCAAATGCACTTTTTAAAAAATATTCTTGAAGTAAGTTTCTGCATTAGTTATACATGTGCTAAGTTTTCCTTTGTGATTAGATTATATTGAATAGACGATTAGAGGATTAACTGGTGCTTTTATTTTAAGAACTTTTATCTATTTTTTTAAAACCAAAAGTCACATCAATTATTTATAATTTTGCCCATTCATATAGCTGGATATTTCAGAGAGGCAATTTGGGTTATTTAGTTCAGCACACCCCCGGGGGTTGAACCTGCTGGCTGATTGGTGACAAGCTTTAATCAGCTTATAAAAGAAGGTGATTAAAAGAATTGATAATGACATTTAATGTACCATACAATAACCCAAATGCTAAGTTCATAAAGAACTGGCCTTAAGCACAGTACAATCTCTCATGAGTTTTTGATATAGGAAAATGTATTGTACTTTATATTGTGTTATACTATATATTGTGTAATGAGTAGTTCATTATGTCAATCATAGATTGTACTTTCTGTTACATTTAATCCAACATTGTCTCCCATGGGAAGAAAAAATGGCGTTTTTATGAGACAAAAAGGGAGAAAGAATAAAATAAAGGTGAGAAATGGAATCCCAGTAGACAAGTGTGTGGGTACCTGTGCTGAATCCAAGGCTGAAAAGCGGAGAGCAAAATGAAAGAAGAAAGTTACCTTTAGACACTGCAGTGGGTGCTATTCTGCCTGTTATAGCTGCGGAGAGCAGGGCAGAGCTGACGGGGAGAGGCGATACCCGCCTGCTCTCTCGCCATGCACGCGAGCGGCCTCCGGATAGGCACGCGACTAAGGGTGCAATGCTGAGAGGCCAAACGGCCTTGCTCTGGCAAAAACGCGGATAATTGGCGATACAGTCCCACGGCAGCGCCAGCCTCATATCGATTTTCCTCTTTTGGTAACCTACGGAAAGATGAATGTCACTGCGGGGGCAATCCTACTCACAGTCAATTTATTTTTACAGTCTGGGAAAGCAGGTTCAGTCTTTATCACTTGTAGAGATTTAGGCTGCTGCTTGTTTATCTGCGCTTCTAAACTATTTTCCATCTGGCAGCCCCTGGTTATTTTATTCAAATGGTTTTGGTATTGGCCATAGCTGATCAGTGGATACTGCTGTAATCGCGCATATGCAGGGTTCTGCTTTTCATTCCCATCCTGGCTCTGTGAATAATTGAAATATTTTCCCATCATTTGCACAGATTTGCTGCAACTGATCCCGTGATCCAAAATCCAGTTTGGATAAATGATTGTTTCTGCTGGACCCATAGTGTGCATCTCCTTCAACGGACTGGTGTGTCATCTTGGGCGTTCCCTTCGCTGTCCTTCCTGGCTCCAGTTCCACTTGGATGCAGCATTGGATGAACGCTTCCCAACTGTCAAATGGCATGGAAATACATCCACCCATATTCCATAGGCCAGTGTGAGCCAATCCGGTGCTCGGAGACCCGCAGACAGTCCACGTTTTTGCTCCCTCCCAGCTCCCTAGCAAAAATGTAGATTTTTGCTAAAAATAATCTGGTAGGGAGCAAAAACATGAACCGACCGTGGGTCTCCAAGGATCGGATTGGGAAACACTGGCCTATGGAATATGGAAAAGCCACAAATTCATACTCATTCTCACATACTGTATACACACATGCTTACAGACATAGAACACCATCACACATTCATACTCATGTCTACACACATGCTTAGAGGCACACTACACCACCACTCAAATGCACTCAGAAGTAAATGCATACATAGGCACCTTTATTAATAGTATGTTCACGGGAGGATTAAGGTGAATATAAATTAATCATTCCTATTTTTCTGAAACGACAATGTTGGCAGGTATGTTTCTGCAGTCATTTAAAAACTTTAGCATGAGCAAAGCCAGCTCATGGGTGCTCCATGGGACTCGAACCTGCAACTGCAGGATAGTAAGCACATTTTAACCACTATGGCATTGCACGAAGCCTTTCCCTCTCCCTGCCAATACATCTGTTTTCCTACACCTTTTCAGCATACCGAATAGATGCATGCTTATACTGTAGATAGAATTAACTTTGTTATATAAGGATGGAGTCTGGGCCGCTTCTGTATTTTTTTTTCCGAACTTAGCGAGTGAAATTCCAAGCAAAGTCACTGTCTGAATCTTTTGATCCTGTCCTTCACTGTAGATCATGGTGCCTATTTTCCAGAACATATCCTGCCCCACTCAGAACCATTGAGCTGAAATGGATTCCTTATAAGTCCTGCCTGTGGACCAGCTAATACCTAAACCAAGAAGACCATAATGCTCTTCTTCCTCTCTTATCTAGTGTCATTCAGATGAAATCTTTGTATGTGCTGAGTACATATTATTTTCAGACATTATTTGAGAAATGCAGGAGTATAGAAATATGCTTATGATGAATCATTTTTAAGACAGGGACTTTTTCAAGACTGGTAGGCTAAAAAATATATTAAACAACAAGGGACTGTCCACAGGAGAATTATTACGCCTAGGATACCATCCATATTATGGCATAACAGAATCAGAATAACACCTAAAAAGCTGATAATAGCATTTAGTTCATAATTCTGTTTGAAATTTAGATAAACGACCACCAATTGCCATAAAAAGCACAATAATGCAGAAGAAATAAATTATGCCAAGACAAAAAATAAGATGCCTATAAAATGCGACGCACCAACACTGGGAAGAAAAGTATAGCCATAAACAAAATGCATCTGGTCCAAGTCCCAGGAAGGACCTTCCTGTCCCCCCCTCAGTGAGGTACATGACCTGGACCACTTTTGGCGGCAAAATCCCAGCTCTGTAAGTGAGTAAATGACGATAATGTTTGCTTTCCGAGTTGCTTTGAATGAAAGTGTCTGCAGGGGAAATAAAACAAGCCATCTATTCATCTTCTATTAAAACCACTTCAGCATCACAAGGTCATTGTGAGACTGAACCCTACCCAGAATGCTCAGGGAGCAAAGCAGGGGACATTACAGTGGGGGCACGCTCTCACATACCCACCCATCCATTATCTGTACCCACCTGTCCTATACAGGGTCGTGGGGGTCCAGAGACAATCCCACAATCTATGGGCTTGAGGCAGAGAATTATTCAGGATGGGGCACCAAGCCAGCGCAGGGCACACTGACCAGTCACACCTTAGCATGTTTTTGGGCTGTGGGGTAAAACCAGAGGAAACCCCACAATGACAAGGGGAGAGCATGCAAACTGCAGACACGTAGAGCCAGGGCAGAGGCTCGAACCCTGGTCCCATAGGTATGAGGCAACAGTGCTAACCACTCACAAATACTATTAGCAGTGTGGAAAATGCAAATATCACAAAAGTCAGGGGTGGGAATGGACCACACAACCATAGTGCTACCCATGAGGAAAGTTCAGGCAACATTATTGTCAAATCTATAATCATTTATGACTGGGCTGCTACTGTCTGTTAATATCATTTTGAGTGCATATCTGTCCCCTTTAAGATTATAACACTATGTGGAATAGAGCTTTGAAATGAAAACTCATGTGGTGCTGGAAGCTGTTTGGTTTGGCTGAAAGACCAGGTCTCCAAAAGTGCCATCTACCTCCCATTTCACGGAAGAGCCCAAAACGGTCGCCTATCACACAAGGTAAATGATGAACAGTGAGGACAGCAGGGTCTTTCTGGCTCTGTTGGAAATTCCTCGCCAGCCTCGCAGAAGCCCCCAGTGAATTTAAAGCAGGCAGGGTGGTCAGAAAGGTTAAAGATGCTGACTTTATATTCATGAATGAAAATTAACAGGGAACTTCATGAGCTAGAAAAGGGCTCTCCATGTGACATGGTACCAACCCACTGCTGTGTCCCCAATTAGCTATAATAATTTTATCACTAGTTACACATACTTCATATTTTTACTTTATACACATAATATAAGATGAATAAATAAATTTAATATCAAAAATCCAAAAACCAGAGTGCATAGACCATCCAGATCATGGTGAGTCCCTGTAAGTGCAAGATCCTGATCCTTTTGAGTGGTAACTAATTCTTGCCACCGTTAAAGTTAAATCCATTCACAGTGACCTTCAGCCTGAACCAGAGAAAGACCAGTAGCAATAAACACTAAGACAAAATGACAGATTAGAGTAGTGCAGGGAAATTAAGCAACCGGTCATATGCTTTTGTCTAAGGCAAACATTCACTCTCACTCAAATACTTTGCATTAAGTTAATTCCTTTAATGTCATGAACGCAATTCTGGGTCAACAGGATTATTTTCAATTTGAATTTGCATAACTAACTAGATCTCCTAAGAATTTAGCATGTTGATAATGGTCTTCCGGACATGGAGGCACTAAAACCTCTCTCTGCACTGCCACTTAATGCAGTATAACCTTTCCTTTGAGGGCATAAAGAAAATACATCTGACTTATCTGCTGTTTAGGTGATCTGTTGTCTCAGTGAGTTGTTAGCTTGTCAAACATCCCAGTTTGGACAGTGGATGGATGGCAGCTGTTTTTTTTTTTTTTAACTCCCGTTTTGAAAATTGAAGCTGCATCTGCAGCCGGGCCTCTCCCACCAATGCGTTTGTGGCAAATTTTATCTGTCAGGCTGCGGCGTAGCCAGGACCATCGTTTCATCGTGCGTTTCATATTCCGCCAACTCCGGCATTAATGGTACTAAGACAATTTTTAGCCTTCAGGAGGCAGCTGTCAGGAAGTATTACAGTCCCATCTGGAGAGCAGACGTGAAGAGGATGAGGGAAGTTTAAGGATATTGCAGATCCTTTTGGTACTTTTGAGCTTGTGGTAACCTTGATCAGTGTTTCCCAATCCAGTCCTTGGGGACCCACAGACAGTCCACATTTTTGCTCCCTCCAGATCGCTACAGGGAGCTCGACTGTGGCCCCTGAGGACTGGACTGAGAAACACTGACCTGGAACTTGACTTCTGAACCCATAACCAGCATGGTCTTTCCTAGGATGTCCTGAGCTTGTCTCATGTCTTGCGCTTATCTCAAACCAAGAACCAGGAGTGCTAACAGTGGTTATTCCAAGGATTTCCAGGCAAATACCTGGAAATTGAAAGCTCCCCTGGATGCTGCTGCAGTCAGTTGCAATGGCACAATGTATTTAATTACTGAGAACACATGAGTCAGATACCACTGAGCACAGAAGTAATTTCCCTGTGGCACCACAGTATGTGTCAGATTTAAATTGCACCGGCAGATAAAGCTGCTATTTATTTTCTTGCAGTAGTTCTCAGCTAATTCAGTGATATAACTACATGTGTCTTAAGATGGGCTTTTCTGGATCACACTGCAGATAACCTCGACCCAGAATGGAGAAGTGATAAGTGAAATTGGAAGGATGGGTGACATATTTATTTAAACTGAGAATGCATGATTCCATGGTGTGCCATCTTTGTTCTCTGGACTTTCAAGCATGGGCAAGCATCCATCCCATTCCACTATTTATTTGCACTTAGAGCAATTTGGCAGGCCATAGTGGAAACCCCAGTACCGTGTGTGTGTGTGTGTGTGTGTGTGTGTGTGTGAATTAGGTTTATATTACATTGTGGGGGACCAAATGTCCCCCACAATGTAAAAAAAAAACATGTTATTTTGACGTTGTGGGGACCATTTTTCAGGTCCCCATTAAGATCTGTGAATGCAATCGAAAAACTAAAAATGCCAAAAGTCTGGTATTCTGTTTGCTTACATATGGTTAAGGTTAGAGCTGGGTAGTGGTTAAGGTCATCATGCTGTGATTAAAGTTTTCCCCATAGAAGCGAATGGAGAGTCCCCACATAGATATAATTACAAACTGTGTCTGTGTGTGTTGGCATGTATATATTGCATTGTGGAGACTCTTGCATGTATGATGGTCATATTAATTTAACCTTGCCTAGCGGAATCACATCAGTTATGCGCATAAATACATTTGCATTACATAAAGAAATGGGCCTTTCTTCTTGTTAAATGTCTGTTATGTGTTGTGTTATTGTGTTATAATTATATAAATTACATACATATGGGCCTAAAGTCTTGTTAAAAAGTCTCCCTTGAAAAAAACATTTTCTACGAAACTGAACAAAATTAGCACTATTTTTATTGACAAAAGGAATTAAATAGGGGCACTAAATGAAAATGAAGATATTAAATAAATGACTCACTTTCCATGTCCAATATTTACAGCATCAGACCATTAATTAAGGGATCATAACGAGCTCTAATTAGAGTAATTATAAAACCTTTCCGTTTTCTGATTTCCATGATACTAAATTACTATTGACAACTTGTAATGATGTCAGACACAGCACAAATTAGTGATGAAAACTTATTAAAGCAATATTGAAAGACATTTAAGACCCAAATCTGTTTCGTCAGACTATCTCTTCCAGAAATACCCTTGAAAAAAGACCCTTCTGTGCTGTTGATCTGTATACATCACCAAACAAACAAAAGCTGTCAGATCTGTGACATGCGGCTGCTTTTTTTCATAAATTCTGGATGATCGGTCTGATTAAAGGGCCAGCATGGTGATGCAGTGGCACCTACCTCTGGGACAAGGGTTTGAATCTACGCCCTGATTCCATGCGCGTGGCGTTTGCATGTTTTCACCTTTTTGTCATACAATGCGAGGGGGGGGGGGTCTGCTTGTTGGTACAGACTATTTCAGATCACTCATTAACTCCAGCATAGGTGTTTGGTTATGTGATATAGAGAATTTCCAGAAAACACTTTTGCATCGTCATTGTCAAAGGAGCATGTTGGATGTTATATACACTGTAGAGCGAAAGAATCTGTTGTACCAGTGTCAGCCGCAGGCCCCCTCCCCCAAACTATTTCAACATGATTGATTTCTATATCTCAAAGAGAATTATTGATGTCATTGTTTGTTGAGCTTTAAATTATTTAATCAATATTATTGACTTCCTGATCCTCTTTGTCAGATTTCAAATAACAGATGTAACACATTATGATGACTGGTAAGTTATCACTGACAATTCTTCTAACCCTTATGCGTCTGCTTTATAAATTATTGTTAATATAATTGTGGTGAAAATATAATAATATTATATAATATTATATAATATAATAATATTTAAATGACTATTTCAATATTAGCCTAAACACTAGAACTCGTGGCCATAAGTGGAAATTAGCGGGAGAACATTTTAAAACAAATTTGAGGAAGCACTTTACACAGCGTGTAGTTAGAGTATGGAATAGTTTTCCTACTAGTGTAGTAGAAGCTAAATCCCTGGGTTCCTTTAAATCAGGGCTAGATAAGATTTTAACAACTCTGAGCTATTAG
>JAODLC010000028.1:3360232-3384984 GCA_026781145.1 Hippopotamyrus pictus | reverse complement strand
GGGCGCTTGCATAGAACACATTTGAGGACCAAATTGTCCCCAAAGTGTAGTAAAACCTGAAATTTCCCTACTTTTGGGAATATCTTTTGAGGTCCCCTTTAGATAACTTCAGTTTTATAAAAATCTGTGAATGCAATTAGAGAAGTAAAAATGCCAAAAGTCTTGTATTTGGGTTGGTTACTTATGGTTAAGGGGATGGGTAGAGGTGTCATGATTGGGATTATAATTTTTCCCATAGAAATGAATGCATGGTCCCCATTTAGATAGGAAGACCAACTTGTGTGTATGTGTGTGTGTGTGTGTGTGTGTGTGTGTGTGTGTGTGTGTGTGTACAGCCATGAAAAAATTTAAGAGACCACTCTTGGGGCAGCGTGTGGCTCAGTGGGTTAAGCCTGTGTGCCTGTAATCAGAAAGTCACTGGTTTACACCCAGCCTCAGCACGTCTGTGGGGCCTTGAGCAAGACCCTTAACCCCCAGCTCCCTGGGTGCTGCTACAGGTGGCTGCCCTTCATGGACAACTTACTCTACAAAAAAGAGCAAGTTAAGGGAGGCGTAAAGACAATTTCCCCCCAGGGGATTAATAAAGTGTTGTTTATTATTATTATATTGTTAAACAAATCTGCCTTTTAAGATCCTGGTTTAATCCTGGTTCTGCTGGCAGAAGGCTACACTGAGCAACAGGTTGCTTCCAGGTTCATAATTTCTAAGACAGCAGTACAGAAGAATAAGGTGAAGCAGGAGACACTGGGAATGACCAGAAATGACCAGAAACCAGCCAGGTAAAGGGCGGAAGCGGCATTCTAATGCCAGAGATGACTTGACTTATCCGACAGTTTCTCATGAATCAATGGATGACATTAAGTGCAGGTGTGAGGTGCACTGCTAGGACAGTTTGTATCAGGCTCCTAGAAGCAGGACTGAGGTCCCATAAAGCAAGGAAGAAGCCCTTCATTAATGAGAAACAGGGAAGAACCAGGCTGCAGTTTGCAAAAAAAATATTCACAGATACACACCCACAAATTGAGAAATGAATGAAACAAAAAATTCTGGTCTCTGGTTTCTTCTTGCCCTCTGCCATACAGCCCACTTTCATGCAGTGTGATGGATATGCCTGACTGATGCACATTTCCATTGCAGCCACTGAACTCTGCAGCTAAAGACTGGCACTGCTTTCCACCTTCCTTTTTGCTCAGCATCTCAGCTTGGAAGCATGTCTAAGTTCTCTGATGCTTCTTCCATTACTGGACAGGGAGGGAGACTGTGCCCACTGAGACATCCTTTTGTACCCTTCTGCTAAATTGTAGTTTGTGATAAATTGATCACTGGCTCGCTTTGAAAGCTCCTTGGTCTTCATGATGTCTTCAAATTTCATTACCTGAATGAGACACTTTACAGATACAGGTGTTTTTACCTTGAAATCTGTGATCATTTATTGTGAAGCACTGGAATGGGCCATTCCAAAAAGTGGGTATTTCTACAAAGTGGGTCATTCCACTAAGTGTGTAGGCAATTTTGTGTGGCCAACTTTGCTACTATGTCTCTCTTACCAGCATAAGAAGTGCATCTGGTCCCAGAAATCCATTGTTCCAATATTCCGCAGCGATAAAATTACCTGGCAAGAAGTTTTACCGCCATAACCCTGCCCCATCTGGTTAGCACATTTTACCGCTGGCACCCCAGCACCTCCCTACCCCAGGCAGTACTACGCTTGGGCAACTCAGTGGGCCTGAAATCAGAAGGTCGCCAGTTTGAGCCCCAGCTCTGGCAGAATATTCACATGTGCGTGGGCCGTTGAGCAAGGCCCTTAACCCCCAGGTCCCCAAGCGCTGCACGTTAGCTGCACCTGTGCTGTGACCCCCAAGCTATGGAGAGCAAGATGGGGTAGACAAAGAGAAGCATCCCAATGTTCCTGTACTCATACTTACGCAAAAAACGGATGATTATTATTAATACTGTTCTAACATTATACTCCAGTATACGGTATTTTAAAAAGCGATGCCACTTCAGTATTCCAGGTTAACCGAATCTCAAGCAACATGCATTCAAAATAACAGCCATTTCTGGCAGCACCGATATCTGTGAGCAGACCTTTTTGAGACTGAAACATTTCCATTTTTCAAAAAGATCCAGACACACTGATGTTCACTACCATCACCCATTACAACTGACAGTGTCAAACATGGTAAAAAGTAAGCCCACAGTTCACATTGAAATAATGCTAGGACTTCATATTAATGCTTTATTTACTCCTATGTTTGATTTAAAGTAAACTGTTACATATTTGATTCATGTGTAAACTGATGACACTATATGACAATTAGCAGTCAATAATATTAGGAACTAGTGTACATTGAATGAAAAATGGTTACAATGAATCTTTCTCTTTTTTACCCACAGACAAGCCTCCTGAAAGTTGAATGGCAGTGAACTGGCCCTTTGGTTAAAATATTTGAACATAAATGGCATATACAGGGTGTCCATAAAGTCTCTTTACAATTTCAAAAATGTATTATAATGGCAATTCATGAGATATCTTCATCAGATTTGTTCTATGTACTCAGTGGTTATCAAAGTTTTTAATCACATTGCAAACAAAGGTACAGGATATCACTAAAGCAGAGGATCACTGATGCCATTGTCACCATTGATGAGGGTATGATACAGCGAACATGGCAAGAAATCCAGTACCAACTTGATGTGCTTCGTGCAACTAATGGTACCCGTATAGAGGTGTATTCAATGAGGAAAAAGAAACTTAATTATATATATATACAGGTACGTCTCATTCTGTAATAATTTCCACATACTGTATCTGTTTCTTCATTTGCTTTTGTAATAAATTTTTGAAATTGTAAAGAAACTTTATGGACACCCTGTATATTTTTAAACATATATTGTGATATTAAATTAATTTTGATTATGGATATTCAATGAGGAAAAAGAAACTTAATTATATATATACGTCTCATTTTGTAATAATTTCCACATACTGTATCTGTTTCTTCATTTGCCTTTGTAATAAATTTTTGAAATTATAAAGAAACTTTATGGACACCCTGTATATTTTTAAACATATATTGTGATATTAAATTCATTTTGATTATGAATATTCTGAATTTAAATATCGCAAGAAAAAATATGCAAGCATTTTGTTATCCAGTAAAAGATGTGATTTTGTCATGGCTACTTTTGCGAATCACTGTGTATGATTAGGGAGAGCTAGCTGAAACCTTGCGGTAATTTTGAGATCTGCTTGGAGTGGAGTTGAAGTGAGACACCGCAAAATACTGCAGAGATCTATTTTTAGACCCAACCAAGCTTTCTGACAGAGTTTTAAGAATGATTTATCATGCAGAAAATCTGTGCAATGCGAACCAAAGCAGTCTTGTGTATGTGATACTCTGATCTAATTTTTTATCTAGAAGAAACCGAATTGCAAAGATTTTTCTGCAGTCTTCCTTTCCTTTGGGTAAACGTCATTCATCGGACCATGAACCACTGGTATCCAATAGGGTTATCAAGTTGATCATGTGGATCGCTACCCTCAGAAATCTCAACAGCATACAAGCTGATGCAACTGGGATAATTCTGTAAATCTTCTGTCTGAAGTTCTCAAAGCTGTGACCTTTTCAGCATCCTAAATATCAAAGCCAGAAGATTAAATAAAGTAGGTCTTTGAATGTACATGGAGGTGTGGGTATTTAGTTGGATAAACACTGACAGGTCGCTCACTATACAGTATCTACCTGTGCCCTCTTCTGAAAAATACCCGTAGCATGTTCAGATAAAGTCAATTAAACATAGTCATATGAAAAAGGTTATTTCTTAACAGCAAGATTTGAGTTCATATCAAGCGATGACCACAACTGGTGAAGGAGATATAACACTGCAACTGCAGGTTTTGAAGGTTCACAGGAACAGTGTTTGTGTGAGAAGAGCACAAAGTCAACGTGCTGGAACAAAACTTTGACAGCAAGACACTGAGGAGACAGTTATCTGTCGGTACTTGAAGGGAAGCGTAATGTATGGTTCCTGACAAGGATCCAACAAAACACACCAAAAAAACAGTAAATCTCCACAAAATCATTAAGTCTGATCCAGTGAACTGATGGGACAGCCTTTCCATATTGGGGAAGATTTTGCAGGTGTCTACTACAATTCAAAGGAACTTTTTCACTGGTGATGCAATAATTTTTAGATTCCAAAGATATACAGTAGATATGCAGGTAGCAATACTGTTTGAGTTTCCAGTTTAGCTTTTCCCACTGTTTACGATATTATGTGTCCACAAGAACAATAGCTACTTAATTGCTGCATAATTCGTATTTTCTTTTCACCTTTGTTGGTGTTTCAGTCTCAGCTCCTTTCATTGAAGACGTTTGACTTCAGTCGATTTGGTAATTCGATGTTGGATAATGTCTTGGCACACAATGAAAAACATGTTTTTTCTAACAATGGCTTTTGTATCTGTGGGGCAGATACCTAGCGTCTGGAAATCACTGCCAACAGGAATGGCAATCAGAACCATGTGATTGGTGGATGGGGGACAATGTTGTAGAGATAAAACCAAAACAACACAACGATTCATTTTACAGCTGCATCAACTTTTAGATTCATTCTTTCAATTGTTACATAGGATTTTTAATTGTCAGAATTTTTTAGACTGTATGTAACTGTAAAAACATTCTTACTCCATGATTCTCAATAAAAACAGAATGTTTCAAAATATGGGAAAATCCATATTTTATAAAAATATACCTTATTTTAAATTTCTTATAGGCCAAACCCATATGACAACATCCTTAAAAATTATTAATTAACACACACTAAGCAATTTATTTAGAATGCTATTCTAATACTGGGTAGAGCCTCTCTTTGCTTGCAAAACAGGACAAATTCATCATGGCATGGCTTCCACAAGATGTTGAAAACATTCCTCTAATATTCTGGTCCATGCTGACATGAGAGCCTCACAGTTTCTGCAGATTTGTGAGCTACACATCCATGCTGCGACTCTCTTGCTCCACCACATTCCAAATTTGACTCAGATGGTCACTGAAGAACACTAAATTCATTGTCATGTTCATGAAACCAGTATGAGACAAGCTTTGCTTAGTGACATGGTGCATTTGCATGCTGGAATTAGCCATTAGAAGATGGGTATCTTGTGGCTATGATGGTTTGCAGCAATTCCCAAATGGACTGTAGCATTCAAGCAATGATTGATTGGTGTTGACAGGCTCAGTGTGTGCCAAGAAAACATTCCCCACACCATTACACCACCACGTCCATGGATTCATGCTGTTGATGCCAAACTCTGACCCTACCATTTATGAGCCTCAGCAGAAATCGAGATTCATCAGACCAGGCTACAGTTTTCCAGTCTTCAGCTGTCCAGTTTTGGTGAGCCTGTGCCCACTGCAGCTTCAGCTTTCTGTTTTCGGATGACAGGAGAGGAACCCAACTTGGTCGTCGGCTGTTGTAGCCCTTCCGCCTCATGGTTTAATGTGTTGTGCATTCTGAGATACTTTAACGCTCACCACAGTTCTACAGAATGTTATTTGAGTTACCGGGGCCTTTCTGTAACCTTGAACTAGACTCCCCATTCTCATCTGACCTTTCTCATCAACAAAGCATTTCTGTCTGTCACTCACTGGATGTTTTTTTTTTGTTTTCTTGCACCATTCTAAGTAACTTCTAAAGACTGTCATGAAAATCCCAGTTCCAATCCCAGAATCTGCAGTTACAGAAATACTCAAACCAGCCTGTCTGGCACCAACAATCATGCTATGATCAAAATCACTCAGATCTATTTTTTCCCACATTCTAGTGCTGTGAACATTAAGTAAAGCCCCTGACCAGTGAGTACATGATTGTATGTACTGCGATGCTGCCACATGATTGGCTGATTAGATAATGGAATGAACAAGTGTTCCTAATAAGGTGCTCTCTGATTGGAAGTAGACATGATAACAAAAGCAGAATTACAATGGCATGTAAGATGTGTATGACATGTTTCCATCCAAATATGCTTATGAATGAAGGTTCTTAGAATATTTCAAATGAAGATTTTTTTCATTTCTCTGGATTAACAAGGTTCCGGATTTAGAATGTAGGTTATGAGAAATGCCTCTCACTGTACAGTGTGTATATATATAATATTTATTCCGTTGCCTTTTTCTTCTATGCCTTTTCAGTACGAGTGTCAGTAGTGCTTGGTCCATGACTCACTTCCTTCGCAGCTTCAGTAACACCCTCACAGAGCTTCTGTAGTCCCCAACTTACCCCCATCCACCGCCCCCCTAGCCCCCTTTAGTGTCTTTTAGGCCCTTGAAGGCCAAGCACCTCCTTAGCTTAGGTATTTAAGGTGTCCCTCTCATATGTGACTGCAGAAATAGTAGCAAGGTCCTAGAAATTTCACCCTGTGGGATTTCCTCTCCGGTCAGAGCCTGACCGATGGGAGCAGCTGACAAAGGTTCTGCTGAAGCTGGAGGCTGTGGTGTTCACAGGTGCTCCCATAAGGTCTTGAAGCGAGTTGGTCTCCTGCAGCTGAACGTTAATGAGCCCCCTCACTCTGAGGATCTTTGTGTCCTTTGTTCTCTACCACATCGATACACCTTGTAGGCAATTAAAATCCCCATTGTGGTTTTATATATCATCCAAAGCGGAGAAGGTCCTGCAGAATGATTCCTAGTTGATTCTTTTTGAAAAACCTTAAACCACAGCCTCTAGAGAGGATCTGTGATATACACCATTGACCAAATGCTTGAGAATTGTGAAAATAATTGCACTCGTCTTACTTGCTTCTTCCTCTAACAGAATTAAATAATATTTTACAGCCTTTTATTACTGAGTATGGGTCATTTCTACATGAATCCAGGAGAGCGCCCTCCTCTGCATCAGAAAGATGCTGTCTGTCTGGAGCAGTGTCACAGTGTCACAGGTAACCGGCGGTCAGCACTGCTGAGTGTCCCTCGGTGACAAGCGTACCCATCGCTGCAGCCATCTATGAGCACTCATGGTGTATTTAAATCTGCCTCTTCCTCCAGCACCTGCACCTTCAATGGGAATTGCTGTATTTTCAGCGAATTTTCATAAATCCAACAAAGCGGGTGATAATTTGTGCTGGTGTGGTGTGGCAGGCAAGAAGCGTGGGAATCCCCGTGAGTGGCGCTGTTTATTGCGTGGAGGTGGGGGGGGGTCTCTTCCCCCAAGCGGACAGGCATGGTCCCCTCAGGCCTGAGTGAGGAACCGTCGTCAGCAGCTTGCCAGCTCAGCTTTGTCCCTGAGCCTCTCCGCTCTCCCCTCCGGGCTATAAGATGCTCTAGGAAGCCGGTCCCGGCCCCTGCCTGGGCTAATTAGTGGCCGCCTCCTGTTAACTCCTCACATGTGGTTTCTGGGCCGACCGTGAGGATCCCGTTGCCGCCATCTGCGTTTCGTGGTGTTGATTGACATCTGCTGGTACATGGCTGATTCCCTGTGGGTTGCATGCCCCCATATACGCTGGATTGTTGCATAACTAGTTAAAAAGAAACGCGTGAATTTTGTTGCTCCCACCTGCAACGAGAGACAGAGATCTGCAGGTTTTTCACTAAATGGCTGATTGTGAAGGTCGCCGAGCGCTATGATCTCACTATTGCTACAGTACTGATGAAGCACAGTGACAGTGTAGCTATTAAGCATGATGTGATAAGCAATACAACACAAAGAGTGAAAATATTAGCGAATGAAGAAGAGTTCTTATTTCCTAAGGGAAAGGATTTACTTTCAGCCAGTTAAAGACCATGTTTTGGTCATGTTGTTTTTTGATATGCTTAATAGACCTTAATATTGATAAGACTCTGGCCATCAGTTTAAATATTCCCACACTAAGTGACAGTGACATATTAAGCATCAATCATTTGACACCACCTCCAACAGACATGCTGAAAAGGAATAAAATCACGCACAAGCCATGTGACGCAAGCCAGAGCTGGGGGGCGTGGGGGGGGAGGGTTCACAGAGCTTCACCATCCTGATGCAGTGTACCCACCCTCGTTATACCCATACATTTTCCAACATAATAATAAGCCCAAACAGCTCACTGTTTTTGACAAAAATGCCCAAATATAGATGCCAATTTTTCTTTGCCACTCCAGTCTGACTGTGTCTGTCAAATAAAAGTCCCTCTGTATCTAACAGGAAGTGCAGGGACTGAAGCAGGGTTCGCTCTCAGTCATCTGTAAATTTGATTGGCCGATTGGCACGTCTGTCATTTCTGATGACTGCTAGCGTGCACCCAACAAAGTCCCTGGGAGGTATCAACATCCATCCATCCATTTATCCATCCATCCATCCATTTTCCACCACTTATCTTGGGTCGTGTCACAGGGGCAGCAGTCTAAGCAGGAATGCAGAGACCTCCCCTCACCAGCCACCTCCCCTAGCTACTCCGGAGGAATACCAAGGTGTTCCCAGGCTAACAGACAGATACAATCTCTCCAGCATGTCCTGGCTCTGCCCCAGGGCCTCCCCCTGGTTGGACACGCCCAAAACACCTCACAGGGGAGCCACCCAGGAGGCATCCTAGATAGATGCCCAAACTACCTCAACTGGCTCCTTTTTGATGTGGAGCAGCAGTGGGTCTACCTTGAGTCCCTCCTGGATGTCTGAGCCCAGCCAACTAGTAGAAGAAGCTCATTTCATTGGCTTGTATCTGTGATCTCATTCTTTCGGTTACTACCCAGAGTTCATGTCCATAGATGGTAAGAATGTAGAGTAAGAATGTAGATCAACTGGTAAATATAGAACTTTGCCTTCCAGCTCAGCTCCCTCTTTGCCACGACAGAATGGTACAGTGTCCATATTACTGCCAACACTGCCCCAATCCATCTATCAATCTCCTGCTCCCTTCTTCCCTCACTCCTAAACAAGAACCTGAGGTACTTAAACTCCTCCGCTTGGGGCAGCAACTCATACCCCACCCCAAAGTGGGCAATCCATCCTTTTCCGGTCGAGAACCAGATTTGGAGGTGCTGAACCTCATCCCAGCTGCCCCACAGTCAGCTGCAAACCACCCCAGTGCATGCTGCAGGTCACTGGCCGACGATACCAACAGGACCATGTCATCCGCAAAGAACAAAGACAAGATCCTAAGGCCCCTGCTCTGGACCCCCCTCCACCCCTTGCCTACGCCTAGAAATTCTGTCCATAAAAATTATGAATAGAATCGGTGACAAAAGGCAGCCCTGACGGAGTCCAACACCCACTAAGAAGGAGTCTGACTGCTGGCAATGCAAACTAAACTTTCACTCCATTTGTACAGGGACCTGATGGCCCCATACTCCTGAAGCACCCCCCACAGGACCCCCCGAAGGATACGATCGTATGCCTTTTTGAAGTCCACAAAAAACATGTAGACTGGTTTGGCAAACTCCCATGAATCCCCCAGTACTCCAGTATCCTTGCGAGGATGTAAAGCTGGTCCAGTATTCCCCGGCCAGGATGGAATCTGCAAGGCTTCTCCTGAATCCGAGGTTCGACCAACGGACAGATCCTCCACTCCAGTACTCCAGCATAGACCTTCCCACAGAAGTTGAGGAGTGTGATCCCCCTGAAGTTGGAACACATCCTCCAGTCCCCTTTCTTAAAGATTGGGACCACCACCCCAGTCTGCCAATCCAAAGGCACTGTCCCTGACATTAACGCAACATTGAAGAGGCGTGTCAGCCAAGACAGCTAAACAGCATCAAGAGCTGTCAAGAACTCAGGGCAAATCTCATCCACCCCCGGAGCCTTACTACCAAAGAGTTTTTTAACTACTTCAGTAACCTCAGGCCTAGAGATGTCCCCCCCTGAGTTTTAGAGCTGTACTTCCTCCAAGGAAAGTGTATCAGGGGGGTTTAGAAGAATCTCAAAGTATTCTTTCCACCGCCAACTATATCCCCAGTTGAGTTCAACAGTTCTCCATCCCTGCTGTAAACATCATGGGTGAAGTCCTGCTCCCCCCTGAGTCGCCTGATGGTTTGCCAGTACCTTTTTGAGACTGAATGAAGGTCCTTCTCATAGCCTCACCAAACTCCTCCCACACCCCAGTTTTTGTTTTAGCAACTGCTAAAGCCACTTCCTGCTTAGCCTACCAGCACCTGTCAGCTGCTTCAGGAGTCTTACAAGCTAACTAAGCTCAGAAGGCCTCTTTATTCAGCCTGACAACTCCCTTTACATTTGGTCTCCAAGAAGGTTGGATACTCTGGACTGGTGTTTGGCACGTACGCACAAACAGTCAGAGCCCTTCCCCCGACTCAAAGTTGAAGTGTGGCGACCCTCTCCAACACACTCACACTGAACCGGGGGTCTATAAGCAGACCCACCCCTGATTGGTGCCTTTCCCCATGAGCAACTCCATTGTGGAATAGAGTCCAGCCCCGCTCCAGGAGTTTGGTTCCAGAGCCCGAGATGTGCGTCAAGGTGAGCCCTACTATATCTATTCGGTGTCTCTCTCCCTCCCACACTAGCTTAGCTCAGGCTCCTTTCTCACCAGAGAGGTTACTTTCCATGTACCAAGAGCCAGTTTTGGTAACCGATGAATGGTCCATCGAGGCCCCTGCCTTCCACTGCCACCTGATCTACACTGCACCTGACTCGCACAGCTCCCCCTGCAGGTGGTGAGTCCACAGGGGAGGCAAACCCATGTTACCTCTTTGGGCTTTGCCGGGCCAAGCCTCATGGGTGGAGGCACGGCCCTCAGGCACTCGCCTTCAAGCTCCCATCCCTGGCCTGGCTCCAGTGCGAGGCCCCAGTCTCCCCAATACTCTCATGAGGATCGATATGAACCACACTTAGTCTGACCGCTGACCTAGGCCCAATTTGCCTTGGGAGACCCTACCAGGGGAAATTGCCTCCGATAACATAGCTCCTAGGATCACGGAGGCACGCAAAACCCTCCACCACGTTAAGGTGGCAATTCATGGAGGGGGTGATACCTACTTTAGATATTCACTACCAGCCTAAATTTCACTGATGCTATTACCATTACATTATACAGTATCTTTCTTTATACAGTGTGAACATTAAGTGGGGGTAGTTTAAACTCTTTGTGTGTTTGAAAGGCTTATGGCAAATTTTAATGCAATCAACTGAAATTTAGGCCTTCAAAAATAGCCATACCCTGCAATTGATTTATAGCTGTGACAATCACCGGCTGAATGGGCTGTGGCTTTTGTCATTGAAGCAGGGCTGAATATAAGTGCTGAGACTTTTGTTCTGGCTAATTTTGAATGAATGCACTCCTGCGAGGGTGTCAGTTATATAAGTTAACAGGGGGAAAATGTTAAGGAAAACAGCAAAGTATAAAGCTTAAGTTTGCTAGAGAAAGTTAAGGATCTTGGTTACCTTGAGTTTCTGTTACAGTATGTGTGGTAAGTGACAGTGGGGCTTAAAATGCCCATTTCATTTTATCTGGAATTGACCCCTCTCTCCCTTGAATACTTCAGAACAGAGTTTTTACCCCCCGAAGCAAGACAGAAATACACAAACACCCAATCATTCTTTCGGTGTTTTCCATCTTTATATAGTCTCAGACAAGCATGTCCACCCTAGGTTGGTCAAGAAAGCCCTTAGACAGGGACCACAGACGTGATAATGAGGGCTAAGTAAGGCAGAGACCAAATGGCACTATTCTTGTCTTTATCATTTGTTTTTTTTTTGTGTTTGATCCTAATGTCATTTCATTCACATAAATTATTCTAGGCACTGATTGTAGTCAGTCCTGAAACACCCCAGCCAGCTCTATCTCCTGGCAACCTCGATATTTTACACAGTCAGCAATGCTGAAATAATTGTCTAGATAATTAAATAGTTTTAGAATAAGAGAGATGAATGCGAGGCTTTAAGATTATGGACTCACCGCTAAAAATATCTCATTGTCAGTTCTGAGTTCAAAATGACTCCGTAATTAGGATCAACACATTAATATGCAAACCGCTGAATGTGTATACATGCACACCTATCAAGTTAGCATATGAACAAAACACAACTCAAGGTCAGGGAAAAGCGCTCCTTTCTGGGCATCAATTTATTTTTGATTTAACAAGACCATGTGGGTATTGGTTGCAGAATAAACAAAAAGAAACGCTTAGAAAAGAAGTGACATTTGATAAACAAGTCAGGATCTGACCTCGTTTAGAAGTCAAAGAAAAATTCCAGTTATGTCTGTTTTTTTTTTTTTCTTTTATTGCGGTCCCTTATTGTGGAAGGCTTACTTTAGCTGTAGAATCAAAGAAGTCATGCTCATGTGCAGTTTTTTTTATTTCTATTTTTTCAAAATAAAAACTGAAACAGGTCACTGAGGGCACTCACCCATGCCAGTCTCACCAGGTATATTTAACCCAGTCTCTATTTCTTTTAGATTTGTATACCTATGTCAGAATCCGAACCCAGAGGTAAAAAATAGACCACGGTTAGCTTGTGTGTTAGCCAAAGGCAGGCCCTAGGCGAGAAGCAGGGTCGTATGAAGGTTGCGGAGATACCCGGTGATGCTTGGGTCATGATCAGCTCAGAGGGTTGGCAATCCTGACACAGCCACAGTGTTCTCAATATCACCGCCAACTCTGATGTGTCTTAGTACTCAGAGAACTGATTAGGTAAGATCGTGTACGTGTAGGTGTGCACGTGTGTGCATGTGTGTGTTAATTTTTGTATGGATTAGGTTTATATTACATTATGGGGACCAAATGCCCCTCACAATATAATAAATCCTGTTTTTTGACATTGTGGGGACCACTTTTCAGGTCCACACAAAGACCTACAGTATGAATGCAATCTAAAAAGTAAAAATGCCAACAATCTCATATTTTGTTGGGTTACTCATGGTTAAGGTTAGGGCTGGGTAGAGGTTAATGTCATTTTGTTGTGATTACCCCATAAAAATGAATGGAGAGTCCCCACAAAGGTAAAATTACAAACCCGTGTATGTATGTCTGTGTGTGTATATCTTTTTGTATTTATTACATTGTGGGTGCCAGATTTTTGTGGTAAATAACATCAAGATAAAAATGACACATTCTTGTCTGTATTTTTTACCTTTCAATCTCTGGACTTACTATGTTAATTATGAATGAAATGTGAGGATTCGCGTACTGTTGATAGCAATAAATCTGTCATTTACAGTTTTTCAGGCAAAATCTGATCTCTTGCAGTATCATGACCCAGCGTTTTTTTTTTTTTTTGCACATGGAGGAAAGCAAGCAAAAACAAACTTAGCGATTCAGCTCTCCTTCTTATGCAATGACTCTTTGAAGAGCAGGCCTTTGTGGGCCTCATATTAATAACTTATCAGGCTCATTTCTTTGCAGCAGCATATTGAGGGGAACAGAAAAAACTAACAATGCGTATGAAATTCAAACTTAGACTGACAGCTGGCACATCCCTTATGAAAATTCACTATGGTTTCCTATGGTTTTTATGCAGTAACCATAGTTTTACTATGGTACCTCATGGTACTTTGGTACTACCCATAGTACTTTGTTTGTACTCTACCCAGAGTACATGGTTTAGAAAGACCATGGTAAAACAAAAACCATGGTAAAGACCATGGTAAAACAAAGATCATGGTAAAACGAAAACCATGGTAAAACAAAAACCATGGTAAAGACCATGATAAAACAAAAATCATGGTTTATGACCAAGATTATACTAGGGTTTAACTGTAGCAAAACCATGATAAAACCATAGTCATGGTTTCTATAGTTACCCAAAAAAAACATGAAAAATGGCAAACTATTGTAAACCATGGTAATTTAATCATAGTAAAATCATGGTTAATTTTCGTAAGGGATGGTTTCCTGTTTCCTGGTTTCCTATCTGTTTTGCCTTTAGAGCAGTTAGCCAACCAGGAGCCTCGCTGGGGTCATGTGAGATTTCGATTGGCCACTGTGGTAAGTGAGGTGAGCCATGCAGGTATCCACAGCCTGAGGGGGTACATGGGGCCAAGGAAATGAATAATAAAATGGCAGATAGTCAATGAAAGTTTGATTTGATACATTGCATGTGCCGTTATACCTCTTTCCCAGTGATTGTAATCTCGGCACGGTTATATAAACGCTCCGAATGAGTTACAAAGCTCGTACTATGCTACCTAAGCATTGACACCTACCCTTTGCGATATCAAAGGGAGTCGATCAAAGCGACTCTGACTTCTAAAGGGGCAAATGGAAGTGCGTTAAACTTAAGTAGAGCAGCGTGTTCCCAAAGAGGGATGGCAGGGGCCCAAGACCTGCAGTGCCATAATGAAAAAGGGCTCAAAGTTGAGAGAAAGATGTGTGTCAGGCCATTTTACGCAATTTCGTGAAGAAGGCTGGTCTGAGATGTATCAGAAGGAAGGCATAGTCGTCAAAAATCGCGGGAAAAGGGCGGAAATGTCAAGGACATGGACAAAAGGCCAACAAAACAGGATGACACGAATTCCTGAGCGTCCAAAGGGCAAATGGAAATTGCAGTGATATGCGTCTGTCCTTTTGGATATGCTGGAATATGGGATATGTTTGCAGATAATATTATTCCAAGAAAATATTCCTGACACCTTTATACATATTCTTGCATATGTTCTGAAATCAGCTGCTTTGTTCAACAAATGTGCACATGACTGTTGTCATCAAACACTAGACGGAAGATTGATGTTCCCAGTGTTTCCTTATTAAATTTTAAAGGCATGTGGGTTAGGCTGTGAGATCAAAAAACAAAGTTGCATTTCGAGGGCATTTTAGCTGCCATAACCATCACAGACTTCAAAGCAGTTTTTTACCTGGGATGATTCCTATAATCTCTCTTCAGCGCACCCAACATCGACAAGCCGTCTGAGGAATTTGCTGCTGTACTGGGTGTTGCAATGAATATCGGCAAAACCCTGAAAGAAGCAAAATGTTAAAGTGTCGAACGAGCCGTGACCACATTTTAACATTAAAGCAGATTATTGAGGATTAGAACTGAAATGCTGCTGGACTAAATTAGTATCTCATGATACCTGGTTAGAAAGTCCATCCATCCGGTTCCGTAACAAATTATCAAATGCTGGGCCATTGTGAATATGTAGCCTTTCCCAGGATGCACTAGGCCGGAATGACTGTCAGTCTACAAGAAAATATAATAATGCACTCTTCATGATTATGTAAGATGTTTACTGATAACGTTAAAACTGACATACTGTCGAGAATCAAAATACAACAAAAGAAATCAACATATCCACTTTTCGTATAGCAACTTTCATTCGGTGCCAGTTTCATTAAAAACATCTTAAGATCAGATTCACAGTACATAACAATAATTAAGTAACATCTACTGTTCGTGTAGCTTTTATGACTGTTAAACACGCTAAGATCCGGCTTCGTTGCTTTGAGTGATTTAGATACAGCCTCCTAACTCTTTTACATGACCTCATACCCTGAAATAGTGTGAAAGCCTGTGCTGGAAACTGCAAAGCTCACATACTGAAAGGCGATGTATCCCCACAATGTTCTCCTAAGATGGATGTAGTCAAGCTAGAAAACTCTTAAAATTTTTAGAGAAATCTAGTTTCCGGCAGCTCACAGCCATCCCGCGGTCACAAAATATCTCTGATCCCAGAGAAAAAGCACAGGACTGAGATGGCCCCTGTCAAAATATTGGATGGCTTCATTCCCGTTCCTGATTGCCATAGTGCCTCTTTTCTCAAACCGCAGCTTTTGACACAATAGATCTCCATATTCTCCCGGACAAAGACTTTGGATCAGAGCATCAGAGCTTGCTGGCAGAGCATTAACAAGCTTGTCAGAGTAAATATGTCCTTCATATGTAATGACCGCAAAGAATAGGACTCACTACCAGTTTGTACAACCCCAGTTATCATGTGTTCCCCAGAAAATGGATGCTCCAGCATTTATCGGGCAGCTTGCAGCCATGACAAACTGACTGCCATGGTTTTCAATAGTAATCTGTCACTTTCTTTTATTTATCCATACTGTTTTCCTGCAATATTAATTTCCCTCCTTGGGATCGTTAGGGATTAGCCATTAGTTTTCCTCTCTTTTTTATACCCACCAGGATATCAGTTGTAAAGCTCTTGAAATAAAATGTACTCTTGACTAATTGATTGATATACTGGCTTACACCTTTATTTACTATTCAAACATGGAAGAACATGAACACATTTATTAAATATATTGGTCAATGTTCAAACATCCACAGAGTTAACCCACGGAAGGCTGCTGGTCCAGATAACATCCCTGCTCAGAGTGCTCAGAGAATGCGCAGACCGGCTGGCAGATGTCCTCACCGATATTTTCAACCTCTCCCTGAGCACAGCTGTCGTTCCAACGTGCCTCAAGGCCGCCACCATCGTTCCCGCACCAAAGAAGTCCTCAGTGTCCTGCCTCAACAACTACTGTCCCGTTGCACTAACACCCATCACGATGAAGTGCTTTGAGAGGCTTCTCATGAGGCACATTAAGACCCTTTTACCCCCCTCACTGGACCCACTGCAGTTTGCCTATCAACCCAACCGGTCAACAGATGATGCCATCGCTACCTCCCTACACCTGGCCTTCACCCACCTGGACAATATGGACACATATGCAAGAATGCTGTTCATAGACTTCAGTTCATCATTCAACACAATCATTCCTCAGCACCTGATTGGAAAGCTGAGCCTGCTGGGTCTGAACATCTCCCTCTGCAACTGGATCCTGGACTTTCTGACTGAGAGACCTCATTGGAAACTGCATCTATAACACCACCACACTGAGCACTGGAGCCCCCCCAGGACTGTGTGCTCAGCCCACTGCTGTTCACTCTGCTGACTCACGACTGTGCAGCAATGCACAGCGCGAACCACAACATCAAGTTTGCCGATGACACGACTATGGTGGGTCTCATCAGCAAGAACGATGAGTCAGCATACAGAGGGGAGTTGCAACAGCTAACGGACTGCAGTAAAGTGAACAACCTGTCTCTGAACGTGGACAAAACAAAAGAGATGATTGTCGATTTCAGGAGAACACGGAGCGATCACTGTCCACTGAACATTGATGGATCCTCTGTGGAGGTCGTCAAGAGCACAAAATTCTCCTGGTCTCTCAACATCAGCTCCATAACCAGAAAAGCCCAGCGGCGTCTCTATTTTCTGCCAAAGCTGAGGAAAGCCCATCTCCCACCACCCATTCTCACCACCTTCTCCAGAGGGACAATCGAGAGCATCCTGAGCAGCTGCATCACTGTCTGGTATGGAAACTGCACCGTATCAGATCGCAAGACCCTACAGCGGATAGTGAGAACAGCTGAGAGGTTCATTGGAGCCTCTCTTCCATCTATCACAAACACCTATCGCACCAGCTGCATCCACAAAGCCACCAGCATCGTGGACCCCACACACCCCTCACACACACTCTCCAGCGTCGTGGACCCCACACACCCCTCACACACACTCTCCAGCGTTGTGGACCCCACACACCCCTCACACACACTCTCCAGTGTTGTGGACCCCACACACCCCTCACACACACTCTCCAGCGTCGTGGACCCCACACACCCCTCACACACATTCTCCAGCGTTGTGGACCCCACACACCCTTCACACACACTCTTCACCCTCTTGCCCTCTGGCAAGAAGTACCAGAGCATTCAGGCCCTCACTGCCAAACTGTACAACAGCTTCTTCCCCCAAGCCGTCAAACTCCTGAACAATCAGAGACTGGACTGATACACACACACACACACACACACACACACCTTTATACACTCCACTACCTCAAGAGCTTTTTGTACAACTTTTAGTTTTTTGCACAACCTATTGCACTATTACACTTCACACTTTACATCCATCAGGACTGTATACCAGTAGCACTGCTCTGCTCTGCCTGTCTTATCCATTATCATTTCTTTATTCTTCTATTGCACTGTCTCTGTCTTTGTGTCTGCATTGTTTTTGCAATGTTTGCACATTTTATGTAGTCCTTTGTTGATGTAGTGTTATATGTAGCGCCATGGTCCTGGAGGAACGTTGTCTCATTTTACTATTTACTGTATCGCTGTATGTGGTTGAAATGACAATAAAAGCCACTTGACTTGACTTGACATTGAGTAAATTCTTTATAATAGTCATTTTCATTTACTTTTTGCTCTGTCCTGTAATGCATCACAGTATGAAGCATCAGTTTCTTTTCCTGAAACTAATACAAGATAAATTTTAATAAAAATTGCCTCTTCAATCAAAGGCTGATATTGTACTGTTAAACAGCATGTATAACACAGCTAGCTACTCCACAGAACATTTTTCACAGTTTAACGCAGCCCTTGATGTTGACCTTGTATCTGATTTAATATTTTAATATTAAAGTGTAATAATATTGAAACATTCCACTTAAATATTTTAGTTTTTGTTTGAGGTACTGCACCAATGGTTTGTGTTATGTGCATGACAAATACAGTTATTTAATATGACAAATGTTTTATGTGGTTGTTGCAAATCTGTGCTGGTTATTATTATGGTCACATTTTGGCAGGGGTTCTTTATTGATTATTTTGCTTTGACTAGTGTTGGATATGCTATTTATTTTAATTTCTGTTAGGCACCCCTACGATTTATGCAACTATCATTATCATTAAGGCCATCATTATAAGCACTATAGATAGGATTTCACTTATAAGACACTGAAATGGTATATAGTTGATACCAATATCTCAGCTTTATGGATCAGGGGTGATGAACAGCAGAGGAACTATTTCACAGGGAATTGAGTAATCCTGCCTAATGATACATTTTAAGTTTAAGAAGCAAAACAGTTACCTAAAGTTCTAACTTTGATTTATGTATTGATTCTAATTTGGAGGAAAGTCGTTATAATTGAGTTTTTTTACTGATTGGTTGATTGTGTATATAAATGTGTGCTAATTGTCTGGCAGACTAAGTAACAATACAAAAACTGCAATCACTCAGCCTATGTATGAAAGCTAATAGATTTTATCAAATATGCTACAACGAGTACTGTATTTTGGGGGCCAAAGCCATGCTTTTAACCTTCTTGGTATAAGGGTTTAAAATCCACCAGCTGAATGCTTAATTAGCCTTGCATTTCTTCTTCATGTTATGTTTTATGAAAAAGATGTAAGGACTGGCGTAAATTTTAATGCTGGTTTGAGATCTCGTCATTTGAAATATGAATATAAATCACAGGCCATAAACTCACATGTCCCGAAATGTCCCTTCGAATGAAAATCTCTTCCAAATTATTTATGTCTTCTCCACAGTGTCCTTGTTCTGCCTGATGCTGAGCGCTGTGGCACTCTCGAACCCAGACACCGAGCCAAAGCCAGCAGCCACTTCTTCACTAAGGTATACTGAATGTGCACAATGGAATGTCTCTATGCTGCAGGGTGAGTACATCTGCGGAATTGATTTCAAAACGGGAGACAGTTCTACTCAGCTTGTTAAATTACAGACTTCACCTCCTTGTACGATATTATGATGCTAAGATTTTTGAAATAGCTGGCTTTGTGGGTAGGGCCTGTTCTTCAGTGTCACGTGCGACGACTCTGGATCTGGCTTGAACATTTTGCCCTTTAAAAGTGAACAGTTCCTCAGATTTCCGCAGCAAAGTCCCCATCTGGGGAATAACACATGCATATAGCAAAAAGTAAAACTGATGGCGAAGCAGAGTATCCAGAGAGAACCTTCTGCTCCTGTGTGACAATTAAAAAGGTGGTTTTGTGTGCATTCAGCTTTTGCTGACCATAGGAAACACACCCATAGTGTTTTTAATCATGAAAATCTAATGATACAAATATTTACCCATTTACATCACGTTAAACATGATAAAGTACTGACTATATAATTGCTGTAATATTGTGGTTTTAGAAATAAAATAAAAACCACTTAAACCGAAGCAACTAGACATATTAATAGTCTGCTGTTACAACCAGGACACATTATATATTCATTAAAATCTGTGCTCAAAAAAAAACACCAGTTTAACTGACTAAACCCAACCCCCACCACCAAACAAAATTCCCCGAACTACGTGACGCCCCAGCCACCGCTCATTGCAGGAACCGAAGGTCCACCAAAGTCTAATGTTCCCTCCCCATAATCCCCAAATTTATTGCGGCACAATTAACAAAGACCCTCCCCCCAGCGATTTCCTTATTATTTCACACAGTCTAACATGTATAGTATTTTTCTTTTCTTTTTAGTCCACGTGCATCAAAATTAATTCATGTACTAGTATATTTTGCAATGTCACATCAATGTTTAGCAGCCAAAAATAATGTTTTTAGAATATGTAAAACACACATCTGAAATTTACACACCAGTAAACTAGCAGCACTTGTGTTTGCGCTACTGAACACCCTCTCACTGAGCATGATGATTGGCCACTATACAGCCATCATACTGCCAAAGTTATATCTGATACCGTAATCTTAACTGCTGTAGTGGTTCCCCAGTATAGAACGAGTGGAAAACAAGGAGATGTAGGAGAGGAAGATAATGAAGGAGTAGGGAACTGCTTCAGATTATTTTCTCTCTAGTTGTTTTCCTTTGAGAGTTTCTCTCCCATTTTTCGATAACGTGTGTGTGGCCCGTGACCACCTGCAGTGTTGGGAAGGTTTCTTTTGAAATGAAATAGGATACAGATTACTCGTTACTCTGTTAAAATGTGTTAAGTAATGTAACTTAATGTATCTTACTTCATGAAAGTAATTTAACTTTGGATTAATTTTCTAATAAATGTTTTATGCTGGACAATAAAAGCTGAAATGTCCCAACAGCTTCGCTGACCCACGTTATCTGGAAATACGCCAGAAGAAGACATTTCTGCACGGTGGATAATATGCAAAGCAACAGAAGCTTTTTACCAAAATGAATATATTCAGATGTAACCCCTTTGTAATCATACATATATTTATATTGTATCCCGCTGTTATTACCATGTTCCACAAAATGCTCCTGGACCCTCCGGTTCTACTCCGCTAGCTCCTCGGCCGCCTCACCTACTTCCCAGCAAAAGAGCTCACACTTAAAGGCAATTAGCAGATGATCACGCAGGGTGAGGCTGGTGGTGGCTTTGGGCGGATGGACAATGCTGCGTAATGACCCGGGGAGCCTGGGACCCCCACGGCGTGGGGGCGTCCTGCCACTCACGGCCCTCCGCCGGGAAGGCTAATTGCAGCCCTTGCACTACTTCGCCTCGTCCTGCTGACAGAATGCCGATTCCGGCCTCCCGCTAATTAATCAATGGGGCAGGCTGCTTAAGGGAATGTGCGGCTGTCATGGACTGGGGCCTGGGGCATTCTGCTGCACGATCTGTGCCTCGTAACTCTAGCCAGAGACATAAGTTCTGTGATGAGGGAAGTCACATGCACCTGGAAAATATTACAGAAGAACGGCATTAATATTTAACGTTTCCTTCTCATTTTACTATACTGCCACATGCATACCGGCTAATACACATTCCAACCATCTGGTGCTGATCTCTGATTTTATGGGGCTGTTGCAGATCTGAGCTACCATCCGTCCATAATCTATGACTTAGGTGGGTTTCTTGTTTCTTGGGCCCGAAAAGTCTCTTTGGGGCCCCTGCCCTGCTCAGAAGGTTGAAAATCTAAATAAATAATAAGCGAGTAAAGTCAGAAGATCATAGCTAGCTAGCTGGTTATGAGAACATACTGCTTCAGTATCTCCTAAATAAGCAACGTGTTCATTTAATATTTAGTGTAGTGACTGTTTGTGGCCAACAGCCCCCCCCCCACAACACTGGGGGAAGCAAACATCACCACTGGTGATAAGGCAGGTCATACCCTGGATGGGCAACTTAGAAAACACCAATCCACCAAACTGACATGTTTTTGGGATGTAGAAAGGAGGAGACTGGAGTATGTGGAAACCCCCATACATGCAGGCGATGCCAAACGCAGGAACAAACTCGCCAGGGAGGCCATATCTGTCAGAGGACTGACCCGGACTGAGGTATCAAGGTACAAAGATCAGTGTATTTGTTACACCTACATTCTTACTTTCATCTTTTCAACCTTTGCAGATGCATTTATTTTTGCAAGCTTTGGCCTTTCCCTTTGGCCACTCAGGCTTTAAATCCCATATTATGCTTAAGAAGCATTTTGCAGTTTCACAAAATGGTACTGCTGAATAAAGATCTGCGCATAATACGGTGAACGTTAGCCAATTATTGTGATGCACATATCAATATAATATATATCATTTGTATATCCATCCATTCATCTTCAAATCACAAGTGAGAGTCACAGGGAGCCCGTCACCCATCCCAGGCAGCATAGGACACACGGCCTGGATACGCCCTGGACATGATGCCAGTCCAAAATCAATAACTGACACCATATAATAAGGAACAAGTTGCGATACACATAAAAACTGTCTAATATAATTGATCAGGCTGATATATCTAAAGGAATACATTTTATTATGACCACATTTCCTGTGTCCAGCTTCAACCTTGCTCTGCGGACCTGGTGAAAACATCGGCAAGCCTCTCCGAGAAGGGCAGCTTCGCACCATAGATGCGGAGCACTGGGCATCCATCTCCCCGTCGCCACCAGCCCTGCGGATGAAGCGATTCCTGGAAACGAGATCGTCAGACATTTCTGAATGCGTGCCGGTGCCTCTTTCCCTGGGGACAGGAGGGAGTGTGTGGGATCAGCAGCTGGGAAAAGCCCTGCATCGAGTTTGAGCTTCAACCAGATAATTTGCTACGTAAGCTAGGGGCAAGCGGACGGCGACAGGAGGGGAGGCCAGAGCAAGCCAGGAGGGATCACGCGGGAGGCATGCAGACGAATACAAAGACACCTTTGGTCTTCTGCTTAGACAAGCAGTGAAACGCAATGAAAGAGAAGCAGTAAATTTGCTTTGGTCTTAGAAGGCTGAGTAAGGCCTCGGGTCGATTCGTGTTTGCACATAAAGGGTCATTTAATTGAAAACAGTGACATCTTGAATGAAACCAATATAGGCCACTGATTCCGGTTTATTTTCATACCTCAGATGTATTTTCTTTGGGCAGAATCAACTCCATCTATCTCCCCTCTCTGTTCACATATGAGCTCATCGCCAGGATCATAACCCTCATTTTTTATCCCTTATTCCCAAGGTTGAATTTATTTCAGTTTTATTTGGCTGCAAAATTATATTGAGAAGAGTTCTGGTGGATCCACATGGATGAAAAGTATTGCCTATCGATGACTGCAAGCTCAGGTAAAGCTAATTTTCAATTATATTATTTTAATTATTCATACCGGTAACTGTTAATTCATCATCAATCAATGATGACAGACCATGTATTTCATGCAAGAACTATTAGCTAATTATTGAGTCTTACACAGCCATACTGTAACATTAACTTCAAGTAAACAAAAAGCCAGGTTTTTGGCTATTGCAGTCACAGATTTTTATAAAGTTGAGTTTGACCTTGTGGGGACTGACAAAAATGTTCCCACAAGGTCAAAATAACAGGTTTTTATCACATTGTGAGGGTATTTGGTCTGTCCTGTAGGTAAGGAAAATGAATGGATGGATGGATGACTAAACGAAAGACTGTCCTCAAACATTTAATTAAGAGCTTGAATAGGAACACCTTTATACCCCCCCCCCCCACACACACACACATAAATATATATATATTTTTGTCTGTCTAGTTTTGTTTCTGATTCATTAAGATCAACTAGCCAACCACTTTCCTAAAGTATTATCCCCAACGCAGATTATCATACGTAAACTGGAAATAAAAGTAGCAAACAAGGCGTAAAACACGGATATGGTACCAGTCAGCATTTATTTAATGATTCGAATGGCAGTGTTCCACCCGTCTTCTGAGCACTTATCCAGTACAGGCCTGGGGGGGGCAGGGATCCCAAGCAGCATTAAGCATGATACTGTGTACACCCGGATGGGCCATCAGCCTCTAACAGGCCTCACACACTCTATGGCCAATTTAGAGGCACCAGTTCAGCCACCATGCATATATTTCGAAAACCACACAGCATAGTGAGGACTTACAAACCCCACATACAGAGCAAGTTCTGGGTGACAGCACTACTGACCATGCTGTCTCGCTTTATTCAGTGTCACTCTTCTAAAACACAGTAGTTCTTGTGCATTATAATTGAAATTGGATGGCTTAAACGGTGTTAATCATATTTAATATTCAGATATTAGATTTTTTTATAAAAAAAAAATCTGCACCATTTAAATTGAAATGCAAATTCCTTCATGGTGATTCCAACGCTTGATTTGCACCTCATAAATGTCAGCAAAAGGCACATTTGCAAGTGGCCTGTCGAACGACGTTCAGAAGTCGATGCATGCAATGTGCCTTGCAGGTCTTCTCTGCTTGAAGCAGGAGGAAAAGTGTATTAAACCCTAGTAGGTCAAACACACTTTGGAAAGGCACTTACCTAGCTGGACTCGAAGAACATATGCAGTATGTTATATATGTGTATTGTAGTTGTACACTCTTGCTTAGTGCATTAATTATCTGATAACGAAGAATTAGTTAGGTACTGATCCCATGTTTTTAACCATTAATCAATCATGAAAATTCATGTATTCCATGCAGGCGCTATATTAGATGACAGTTAACTAATTAGTTAAGGTTGTCATACTTAAGATTGGGGTTTTTCCCATAGAAACGAATGGACAGTCCTTACAAAGATATGAATACAAACGTGCGTGTGTGTGTGTGTGTGTGTGTGTGTGTGTGGGGGGGGGGGGGGGGGGGGGTGGG
>JAODLC010000028.1:3339700-3350818 GCA_026781145.1 Hippopotamyrus pictus | reverse complement strand
TAGTCTTCCTGCTAGTGTAGTGGAAGCTAAAACCCTGGGTTCCTTTAAATCAGAGCTAGATAAGATTTTAACAACTCAGTCAGTTAAGTTCTCCCCAAACGAGCTTGATGGGCCGAATGGCCTAGTGTCATTTGTAAATTTCTTATGTTCTTATGTAATGGAAAATCAGCAGGCCAAACACCATCCATATCTTTGAGGTTCAGTTTCATGGCGTACAGCATTTTATATGTAAGTAGCCTCCAAATGTTGTGAGGTAGTGTAACAGCACCTATTACGTGTTAAAATCCTGCCAGGACCTTGTGACCAAATGACAAGAATCACATCTGTCTCTGTGATTTATAGCATTAAATTAGACATTTACATAGTACACATCTGCATTAGCACAAAATGTTCTATTAATTATATATTTTTATCAAATACAATGTGATGATTTCCCTATGACCCTGTATTGGATGTGTATGGATACTGTATACTGGATGGATGGATGGATGGATTTATGCGACAAACATGGGAAACACTTTGTTACTGTCATGCATAAGCATCGTATGAAAATAATCTTGGAACTTTAAGCTAGACAAAAATGAACAACTTTCAGTTTTGCTTGAGCCAGTTTGGAGTTTAATATGAGGATGCAGAGACCGCATATTTACACACGTTCTGAGCCTTGTAACTGACTGCGCTGCCTGGATATGCCCGATGTTTGTGTTGTTCTTGTAAACACAGCCCGTGGTGATGAAAAGTGACTTTAACGGTGCGGATGCGTGAGCACTGCCTGCTGTGCCTGCTGTGCCTGCTGTGCTGTCACAGCTCCCAGCAGTAAGGAAGCTGCAGCCCCTGGGTTGACACATGCGCCTTGAAGAATTAGACGCTTTGATTTCCCCCATAAAGCCCCCTGTCTCCTCATCCCGGATGAGGTGAGTGAGTGCATGGGGGGAGAAGAAGGGGAGGGGTTTGGCAGCAAAAAACCCCCCCAGGCAATTATTTATTTGCTGGAAAAACTGAAATACAACACGGATCCTGACTGAGAGCTTGACAGATCGCTCAGCGCCGTCTTTTACCTGAAACGTGTACCTCTCAAAAATTCTTTAGCATCTCTCTCATTGCTCCGTGATGGTTTTCATTTCTGGATGAATTCTACCATAATTATCTTATATAACATGCAGAAAACACTGGCACTGAAAGTCAACATGAAATATTGAGTTGGACAGACTAAAAACATGTTCTGAGCTCTTTTTTTAATGTTTTAAATTACTATATATCTTTTCACAATGTCTATCAAGTTACACTTCGCAAATCAGCATGTAAAACGTTTAACACTTAAGGAATAATTTGCTCAGACAAGTTCTTAACAAACTTAATAATTATCTGTTTTCTTGTTTTGCTTTGAACAAGCTGATACCCCCCCTTACTCCTCCTCCTTATAGGCCTGTCACACTCACACTCTCATTAACAACTCGATTGATTAAAAAAATAATCCGATAATATAATGCAGCTGTTGTTAAACTTAGTCGTGGGTAGTGTAGCTTAACAATGCCACTGTCTGGTATTTTAGTACACTACAATATTTATCCACAACCACCCACCCATCCATCTTATATACTCACTTGGCCTGTGCAGTGTCAAGACCATCAAAGGGCACAGACTCAGTAACTCCCCTTCACCTCAGTACGTTTTTGAACTGCAGAACACAGGGAGAACATGCTGAATCAACACACGCAGAGTTGGTGGCAGAGACATAAACCCTGGTCTCCAGAGGTGTAAGACAGACATACTAACCACTGCATCGGCAGGCTGCTCCTTCTCTGGAACCATTCTTCATTTATTAATCTAAAAGTCACATTGGAATGCTTATTTTACCTCATCGACAATCCATAATTTCATCAAGCACATTTCTGTACAACACTTTAAAGTACAGAACCTATAAATAACATCACAGAGTTAAAAGTGTTGCAGTTAATGCCTGATCTGAAGCTCCAGCGCAGTGGTAAATACAGACTTAGACAACATTTTATCTGAAGTGTTTCACCGCTTGGTGTTCCTGTCAGGACCGAACCGTCTCTTCCAATTAATCCCTTTACTCAGTTACATAAGTATGTAAGGCCAGGCTCCAATAATTATATAAAGAATGCATTCTGAATTCAAGTACATACACACAAGTGCTGAAAAGAGTATAGAGAGTTTAAGGTGGCTGTTACACAAAGCAAAGCTACACAATACCTACCGTGTGGTAGCCAAGGGAACCGAGGGGGGGGCACAAATGGCACAGACTGGTAAATTATACACGCTTCCCATTTCTCCAGCAGTGCGCAGCTCTGTCCAATCACGGAACCAGAACCTGGTGACGTCACCGCCGTGCCAAAGCGGCCTTGGGAGGGATGACTGTGGGGTCGAGAACGGGGCTCGGCGCCGTCTGTCAGTTTCGGCGTCGCCATGGAGAGGGGCGTCTTCTGTCCGTGACGCACGCCGCTACCATTTCCTGTCTCCTCAGCATCCATGCGTCACTGTCACGACACTGCCGCTGGCCTTTTGCGTCTTCCCTCCCCAGCGTTTTGAACCCGGACCCGTCCGTTCTGTCTGTGACATATTTCATTCGGATTAATAACCCCGGGCTCCCGCCTTTGTAGCATATCCTGCTATACGCTCAGTTCGGAAAGCATGAATATTTAAACACTATATTTGAAGAATGTGACAAGAGTAATGTGCTTTCAGTGCTCAACATGTCCTGTCACTGAACATATTCATTATGGGATACCCAAGACTAAAGCAATATCTATTTGCTGCACACTTTGTAGCCACATCGTTAGAACTTTACTTTCCTCGGCTTCAGCGCATTTCTACGGCAATCTCTTTTTTTTATCCGTTTGTCGCTGACTTGTGCACCAGATCCTGCAAATTCTGCAGAAAGGAAATCCTGTGATCATTTGAACAAACCCGTCACCTGCGCTGTCGCTCTGCACCCACTAGTCGACTGCCTGTCAAGCTCGATCGCTCGCCGGCGCATTTTTCAAGTTTTAGGCTGCGTGCATTTTAAATTAAAGGCTATTCATCTTGCTTTAAAGAACTTCCTTCGTGACATAATTGCCCCAAAGTGCTTAACAAAGATTTAAGAATAGCGGCATGATAGATGAATATAGATTCATTTATCGTAAAACAGTACTACAGACATGAGTGGAAAAGATATGGCATTACAAGGAAAAAAATAAGGATTGTGGATGGAGAAGAAAGCAATGATCTGGCAGTGCATCCATACCCCACCCCCTCCCTGTGACCCTACCTCACTAAAACTCAGTAGCATGCTAACCTTATGTAATGCAGAAATCAGTGTGTTGGTGCTGTCTGACGTAAAGACGAATTGTGGTCTTATGCGCAGCCCTAGCGGTCTGGAGGTCACCTGTATCCATCATTGATGCTGAGCTCGCTGGCCCCACAGCCTCCACTGCTGACGCTGGCCTGAGGCGTAGATCGCAGGAGGCGACAGGGGAGAGGAACAGAGAGGTGGTGTTTATTGCTGCGTTGTTTTGGGAATTTTTGGACAAATTAAATAATTAGGTGCAATGAAAGAAGCGGGAAAATTTCCCTGTGATCTTGGATGTATGGACGGATAGATGGATGGATGGATACAAAGAATCTGTTTAACTTCATCAGCAGCCAATCATCAGTAAAATAATTTATCTGCTGTAAAAAAAACGAGGACCTAAAGCACAGTGGACTCTGTCAAACATACATCAGCTTCTGAGTGACTGATATCAAAAATTGAAAAGGACACTCTGATTACAGATAATAGGACCAATGACATTAAAAACGTTCATAATTGGTGTTGAAATCAGAGGTTATGTGTTAACAGCTAGATACAATTAGTAGGTTTACAATTTGTGATTAGCATTTAGGTCAAAATTTGCATTTATTTCCCCTGTCTGCGATTAAGCTGTAAAAGGACATTGATCCAAAATTACAGCTACCTCCAGGGCTGTGGGGAGGTATATTCCCAGCTCTGTCAGTGCTACTCTGTGCATCATGCTTTACGATTACGGTGTGTGCCATCACACCACTGAGTTCATCACACTGAATTAAGCCACGCCAGTGGCTCAGAATTAAGGAGTCCACCAAGCCGCCCCCGGTGATTCTTGCTGCTCCCTGACATTTTCCAGCAATCCTGCGACTTTCGGTTACATTACGTAACTCGCTGCTCCAACCCAGCCACGTCGTTTCGATGAGAAGCAGTGCGGAAAGCTCATTAAGTTACGTGCCGCTTTTTAGGGAGCGGTTTTCTGTGCCGTTCTCAGGGCACGTTCCTTCAGAGGTGCCGATTCCTGTCTCTTTCACCAGAATGAAGCCCAGTAATGCAAATGATTAAGTTTTATGCGGCTGTGATATACTGACACTTGTTGAGGCATATAGTTTTCATTAAAGCACTGGGGAGCTGGATTGCAGAATGCAGTGTCTGAAGAGGACACAGCTGCTCTTTGAATATACTGGGAAGAAAAAGCTGAACTGAAGATTCTGAATTCCTACCCATGAAAGAGCATCTCGCAACCAAGGCGCTGGGAACACGTGCAAATGTGGGCGAAGGCCATTAAAAACACTGCACTTAATTTATTTGAGATTCTAATGTAAAACTGATGTAAACTGGAAAAATACTGGATCAGATATGTTAGTATACCATTGTTAAATACATCCATACACCTTCTATAGCTGCTTATCCAGTACCATCCAGATGCAGGGGCATGAGGTGGGGACTCGCTGGATGGGATGCCAGGCCATTACATTGATTGTTAAAATGATAAAGATAAATTATGAGTCGCCAAACACTGTATTTCAGCTGAAGAAAACAGTGCTGGTACTGTAGGTAATGTACTGAATAATAACACTGACTCCTTTTGTACCATAGCTTTTTATTGTTGACTATAGTTAGTGTATTTTAACAGGAATACTTAATAGGTTGTATGGGGGTTAACAAAATAACATTTTAATGTTGTCTATTCCCAGAAAAGACAACATTTTCATATGAGAAATGTCAGTACTTTGGCCTGCTAAGAGACCATTTCTATGTGGTGGTGTATATTTTTACATCTCAAAAAACTTTTGGCTGCACCTTATGTAAGAATTTCTACCAAAAACACAATTTTGTGGAGGTCATTTCAGTTGTTCTTGTAGAAACTCCTATAAAGCAGACCCAGGTCTCTCCGCACCCCTTTGTCCTACCCTGGAAAGGCCTGTCACATGTAGTATTAGAGGAGTCAGACAGTCAGCAGGAAGAGTGGCGCTGATTAGGACACGGACAGAACAAGAGGCGTGTGGGAGCGGGTTTGGAGACTGGAGAATGCGACACAGAGCAGGGCCTGCACTCCAAGGGCCCACTGGAGAATGGGAAATATTTTTTTTATAAGTGACAAATAACATAAAAATTATGCATTGCAACAAGGGAAAATATACGAACAAACAAATGAGATCATGATATAGATTACTGTCAAAATAAAAACAGAGGGCACAAATATATATTCATACAACAGGGGATTGTTCAGGGATAAAGTGAATAACTGCTTTCAGCTGACACCCCCTTTCAAGATGCTACCCTGCATTTCTCACTATGGGACAGTACACCACCCTGCAGAGGTACAGGGTTACCCATAAAGCACTGCAGCGTTCCAAAGGTTCATGGGGTAGAATGCAGGGAGCCGTCACAGGGACAGGGAGCTAGACTGGCAGGAGAGAGCGTTGATGTCTTTATCCAGCCGTTTCTGGTTGAAAGGGCTTGAATATCAGCAGAAGCGGGACGGCCAGGTGACTGATGGCAGCTTTGGCCTCTGATGATACTGAGGCTGAGGTCAGCTTCAGGCCATGAGCTTCAGGCTATGGAGTCATGGAAGCGGAAGCCTCAAAATAACGGCAGCGGCCAGAGCTGCAGAGACTGGTGAGATATTCCAGTGAAAGGCAGGTTCTGGTAACCTTTGGGCGAATTGCTATTGCTAGAATGGAGCTGGGCAATCCGATCACCACTTCTGCCCCCTCTTAAGTAATATCCAACCATCATCTAACTTCTAATCTTGGCCAGGGTGGCTGGGAGGGTCTGGAGCTGATTCCAGGCAGTGTAGGACACACGGCTGTGCCATGAAACGGAAAGGAACGACCCGAGGGCTGGTGTGAGGCGGACAGAGAGGGGCTTTGTTAAGCATAACAGAAACAGTAATGGGAAAAACAGAATGAGATCGCGAGGGGGCCCAACGTAGGAATAAATGGGGGGGGGAAGCCCAGGGTCAGGAGATCCGGGGAGACCAGCACAGGGATGGACACAGGCAACAAGAGTGACGACGTCAATGACCGGACCCATAGACAGGCACCCATATACTGTACAACAACTAACGAGGGTACAACAAGCAACAGGCGTGGCTCATTATGGCCACGTCGGGGGGGTAGAAGGGTCAGGTAGACATGACAGGCAGGCTGGGGCACACCCTGGCAGCCCATTATAGGGCACAAGCACACGCACTTAAACATACTATCATGCACAGATAATTATGCACAACTGAGATGGCAATTAACTTAACTGCACATCTTTGGGCTGCGTGAGAAAACTGGAATACCCTGAGGAAACCTATACAAAACTGGGAGAGTGTGCGAAGACGGCGCAGACGTGGAATTCGAGCCCACAACCCCACAGGTGAGAAAGTAGTGCCATTTTATGACTAAAAAATGTAATAAAATTTGAAATCCTGGTCATAATATTATACATAAAACATTAATAAATGCTTATGTGAGGGACAAGTGATGGAAATGACCCAGAATATGCTGAACTGGAAGTCAAGGAGTATGTGTTAGATGGCAAATAGGCAGTGATTGGCATTTAATTCACTGCTGCACTGGTAACGTAAATGAAGTGAGAATCTAATGGGCAGTGCCAGCAGTTTCTCGGGGGGTGGCTGAGGAGGCTCCAGACAGACAGCAGAGCTCAGCATTTTGGGCGGGGGGGGGTCTTACTCATCATTCAGGTTCATCATGCAGTGGAAGAGGCAGTGTGACAGTCAACCTCAGTGCCCCTCCCCCCGACATTGTCCACGGTGTGGAGCGGCCATTCACTGTAGCTCTGCAGCAGGCTGTCATTTCCAAGCATAGTGAAGGCCGACGGGCACCATGACCAGTGCTGACTCACATAATACACACGGTGGCCGCATTTGACATGGGGGTGACATTTCTGCAAAAGGCGGAAAATAACATTTCTGACAAAGTATTCTCTACAAGTTCTGACAAAACGGACTGTTCGGAGAGAGAAAACTCTCTGGCAGATCTTAGAGCTTTTCAGAGAGCTTCATCTCAGGATACTTACAATAAACTAGTGTCAGACTTTTGTTGGATCATGCTCTGAATTTTTCATCACAGAAGGTCATCATGTCGGTTAATCAGTGGAGTTGTTTATTATTTTCAGTAATGGTAACTGAAAAGGAAGCAAAATTCCCTGTTGTATTTCCCAAAACAAATATTAGCTTCTTAATTCTAGATAGTAAGAATAGCAAACTGCATAATTAACAGTGTGAAATCACTATTTAATTTTTATCAATAAGTGTAAGAATAAAATAAAATAATAAAATTAAAATAAAAAATAACAGAATTGATTTTGAGAAAGGGTATGTGTGTATGTGTTTTGTGTTCAGCTATAAGAAACATTCTGAAACAAGTTTTCACAGAAGCCTTTGAAGCCATGCTTCATGGATATTAACACACAACAGCTTCAGAATGGCAGTGCGCGAACTAATGTTGTTGCACAATGCTAGTACTTAAAAGTAGGAACAAAACTTAGGTAAGAGCACAGCAACAGCTGTCATTGTTCACTACACGGTTGAAGGGGATGTATTTAGAGGCCTTTGTTGTGTTTCACAATGCCTCGCCTAGAAACACAATCAATAGACATTTTTTTTTAGTTTCTTTTTGAATGCAGAGCCCTAAGAGATTGTAGGGACAGTTACTACTACCTAATGTACACATCTCCCAGGTTCCTGTTTTTGAATCAAAGGATCAATGAATTTTTATTTGGCACAGTACAAGTGGTTTAGACAAGTACAGCAAAATTTACATACATACATACATTCAGTGTTGGGAATTTCTGGTCCAGAAGCTACAAATCCAAATGAAGATTGTGTTTTGTTTCTGACTGTGACTCTATGCTCAACTGGTTGGTAAAAAGAAAATAATCTTCTGGACCTGAAATGCCCAACACTGCATACACCCATACATTCATACATACATACATACATACACAAATATATTACACAACAATGAATGCTTTACATTAACTGCACCTTCATAATGCCTTCATAAAGCATTCATAGGACATTCATAAGCAGCATGTAAGTAATACTTAACATCCTAACATACCTTAACAGCTTTAATATACATTATTAACAAACATTATATGATTATAATGATTTGCTATCATCATATAATGTCTGTTATTAATGTATATTAAAGCTGCAAAGGTATGTTAGGATGGTAAGATGTACCCAGACAACATAGTAATGGTCAACAGCTATTAATATGGCTCCAGCTGCCTTCCCATTATCCTGTATCCCAGCACCAGTGTCAGGACAGGAATACAGCTACACAAAGGAGAATTAACATCCTCAGCCACAGGAAATCAGTGATGGTCGTCAACAGTAATTCTGAGAATGCGCGCATGAGGCTGGGAAGTTTTTATGGCTTTAAAACTACTTTCTGTTCTATGAATATTCAACATCCATAAACAAAGACATTTCTGCAAATCCCCAGATCTTCTTCCCTTTTCAGTGGAAATATCCATTATTGTCCCTTTGTTCATATTAGCAGCTAGTTAGAAAATAGCAGCCCTTTACAAAGTCTTCCTTCAGCTGGAAATACAGTGATAGTGCACTATAATTACAAATAACAAAAGCCATTGATGGGCAAATACAGTATTAAATTCCAGCACTATCAACCACCCCCCCCTCCCCCCCAAAATTGAGGGTTAATGTTTCATTTGTGCCTGCCAAGTGGAATAATCCATTTGTGCAGTCCAATTCTACCTTTCTAATTCTGCCTTCGGTATGATTACTGCATCTTTACATTTTATCAACAATATTATGCTAATGATCCTCAGACTGAGTCTTAATTAGCTGCTAAATCCATTAATGTGAGATAATGCCTTCACATGAAATGCATTCATGAAGAGAAGTGAATCGTTCCTGATAACATCTGAAAGTTGTGCTTTTCCAAGATTTTTTTATTCTGTAATATTTTACCTCATATTAGCAAATCAGATAAACATCTAATGTCAACTAGCGATCAATATATCAGTAAGATATGGGCATGATTTGACTAATAAAATACTAAAAAATCTTAGTGACTGTACAGTATGAAAAGATATTTTTATATTATGCATGTTCATTTTCTTTAAAATTATTCTGTGCCTCTTCATTTTGTTCAAATTCAACAAAGGTTCAAAGGACTAAAATATATTTGTACTCATATGCTCATACTTCCATTAATATCGATCCATTTTTCCTCAACATAGATCCAATGATGGGTCACAACAGGCCTGAAATACTCAAGTAGCCTCAGAGTTAGGTTAGAGTACATAGTGAATGTGAACTTTGTTTATCACAATCTAGTGCAGTGACTGTGAAAATGACTACTTAGTTACATTAGCACATTGCAAATTATCCCACCATATACAGAGTAGGAAATGCACAGATATATACAGTACAGGAAAGAGCAATATGCACTTTAGTGAGGCGTCACTGGGTCTGGCAAAAATAATCATCAATCAAGGAATTAAACACAAAAAAATTTGTTCTGGCGCCGCACCTGGAAAGCCCATTTCCTTGTTTCCTTTTCACGCTTGTTGCCGTCTACAGTGTAGTTCCCCGATTCAAGGTCTCCAAGAGAAACCAGTTGCTTACTCCGACAGCATCTTGCAAGCTTCTAGCCTTGAAAATCCCAGGGCGCTTCAAGGTCAAAGTGTTCCTCAGCTGTACTGTAGAGCTTATTAAAACAGTGTTATCTACTCCTTGTGTGGGTGAGTGAAGCTCAGGACTGCTACTGTCTTATTCACTCCCCCATTCTACACAATTGGGCCACATCATGTCCTAACCAAAGAAAAATTAAACATTACATATTAACATATTAATTCAATTTTTTGGGTGACATTTCTTTTTTGAAATACTTATATGTACTAATATGTATGTAATTACTGGTCTCCTTTCATTGTTTTTACCTCCTTAACATCCTTGTCCCAGACATGACAGCTTCGAACAATTTAAAAAATGTTAGACACCTTAAACATCTAAAAGTAACGATACCTACTGATAAAATGGGTGTAAAATAATAATGAGCTTTGTTTTAATATTGTTATATATTTGGTAACGCTTTACATTAACTGAACCTTCATAATGCTCTTATATTGCATTCATAAAACATTCAGTAAACCTTCATAATGTATTCATTAAGTATTCATAAAACATTCATAAACATCATGTATTTCTGGGGATATACACTTTTTTTTTTTTGCGCCAAGGCTATATTTTAGTTAAGTTTATTCTGATGGAATTTTAAGAAAAGTTACAAGTTATATAATTCCCCAGAATTAACCCCTTCTCCCCTCCCTCTCCATACACATACACACACTTACTTTTAGCACAGTGACTACTTATCTGCAGTGTCCCAGTACTGTCTCTTGTAAGTCACTTTGCATTGTCTCTTGTCTGTCTGTTTGTCTTCTTGGTCTGTCCTCACTGTCGCAACTTGTCCCACTATCTTGCCTCCTGTATGCTTGTTATTTGTTTTATGCTGTATTTCAGTTTTTGTATGTTATATATATAAGCCTCCCTCATCTACGTCTGATATAAACGTGAATGTAAATACTTTTGAGAACATGTATATAAGTTGTAATTAAACATAAAGTTGTTCTCCGAATGGGGGGGGTGTTGGTGGGTCCCAAAAATTTTTTTAATTAAATAAACAAACATTATGTATGTATACCTTACCATCCTAACTAGGGATGCTCATTTCGGTTAATTTTCCCAACCGACAACCGCCATTCGTTAACCGAACATTAATCCTTAACCGATCGGATTAGAACATTAAATTGGAATTGAATTAAATCAGAACTGAGGA
>JAODLC010000028.1:3289339-3309904 GCA_026781145.1 Hippopotamyrus pictus | reverse complement strand
AATAAATGAATGCTTAAATTTTATTTAAACTGCTGCATTTCTGGCTGGTTACAGAGCAAATACACAATAATTCTTTGCAATTATTTCATTAATCTGGTCTGCAACTTCTGTGTGAGACAGTACTACTCTGACAGTGGGGATCTAAACTTATATATACAGAATATAGTTAAAAGTTGTAGAACTAAAAAACATAAAGTGAAAATTTACTTTTCACTCTACAACACCTGAACTTCCCATAAAGGTTTAATAGTGTTTATCTGATGGATGGGTAGGGCATGGAAAACGTTTGGCTTCATCCTGGTGTTCATGAAACCCCTTGTGGATTTATTTATTCGGTTATTTATTGGTGGGGGTATCACCCTGTTGGAATACAGCAGCGTTTCTCAATTCAGTCCTCAGGAATCCACAGTCAGTCCATGTTTTTGCTACCTCCGAGCTCCCTACCAGACAGTCCACAATTTTGCTCGGTAGGGAGCTGGGAGGGAACAAAAACATGGACTGTCTGTGGGTCCCCAAGGACCGGATTAGGAAACACTGGAATATAGGAACATCATGAGGCAACAGTGTCTGCACCGTAGGGTGCATCTGGTCCTGTAAAATATCCTCATATTCCTCAGTCATTATATGACCATGCAAAGCAATCACCAGACCTGATGACTCCCATGAGCTAGCTGCCCATATCAAAGATATTATTGTTGGAAGGCATCCCTTTTCTCCATTCTTCCATTACTTTTTCATTTGAGGGGTCCTGTTTTTGTTGTACTTTTTTGTGAAATGGCCTTAGATGCCAGCAGCTTTTGAATGGCAGCCCTGCCATAATTTCCAGCTTTGTGAAATTCTCAGTGTACAGTTTGCTTTTCTGAGACTGGGTCACACAAGTGCTTTTTCAGTTCTGTGGTATAGTTCTGTGATTGAGGGCATACTTGTGGTATTTAACAATTGTCCTGTTAAGTGCTCATCTGCCCCCTTGCGTTGACTCAAAACCAAAGTTCATGTGGTTTGTCCATGTTTAGCACGTTAAATCATTTTTGCAGTTTTTGTGACTGATGCATCTGGATTTCAAGCATAAGCTATTTGGCTGCTTTTGAATTTGAGACATATTGCTTTGAAAACTAATATATCAAAGTGTTGATTGTCAGACCTCTTTTACAATTGACATACACTGGTAATTGTCATTTCAACCTAATATTCATCCAGCCATCCATCTCCTAATCATTTATCCTGGCACTTAAGGCCATACAGAAACTTCATTAAGACATTTGTGATTTATATGTTTAATTTTTACATAATTTTATGATATTTACTGTATACATACCTTTTCTATATCCAGCCTTTTGGCCTTTTGGAGACCATAGTCTCCATGTCTATTCAAAGTGTAATTAATATCCGGCAATGAAACATTTTCACTAAATCGCACATCAGTGCCATGCAGAATCCCAGACTACCACGATGGCTGATGTCTTACTGGGCACATGTGGTATGGAGGTGGGAAAAATAAGCAGGTGAGTTCTAGCCACAGACAAAATATGACATTATGATCAATTATAATTTTTTGTGTAAACACTGTTAAAGGGTGGTTTAAACCCAGAGAACTTCAAATTAAACATCCCAACTATCATGGACTGTGACAATCCAAAAGATTTTGAATGGATTCCTGTATTAAATATTTTGGGTATTATATTGACAGCAAACAGAAACGATACGAAAACCAGGATGTCGATATAAGATTATTACTATATTACCAAATTATATTAGTATTATATACTATAATTATATTATAATAATATTTATTATAATATATTATAATAATATCATAATAAAATATAACATATATGTGTGTGTGTGTGTGTGTGTGTGTGTGTGTGTTTCATTCTGAACAGGGTTGTGGGGAATCTGAGGTGCGATGATACACAGATGTATACTGTCCTCCTCTCCTGGCCAGGAAGTTCACATGTTACTAAAATCATTTGATACCAGCAGGAACAGACTTTTTCTGTCACTCTCCTCTGTATCTGCCATGCACACTGTATCCCATACTCACCCCTTACTGCATCCCTCATTTTCTTCCAGTCCCTTCCTACAGGTAATAGGCTCTAAGCCAAGAGTAATTGATTGCTATTTTTTAGGCTCAGGGGTCACAAGATCCTAATAGTGTCATTCAGCTGGGAATACATTTAAACCTGATGAAAAAGATTTCGCTTCCACTGTGAATTAGGAAATCATCACAAAGACAAAAGACGCGTGCTTCTCCATGCACTGAGAGAGTCTTGTTTAATGCTGACATTACTGTAGATTATGCTTCAAATCCAAGAAGTGGAAGGACTGGGGAATTCATCCTATCGATGGCATTAAACGGTTATTTGATCAAATGAATTATCAAGCATCCCATGTGTAATATCAAGGCCAAGAACAGCTCAGATACTGATAAGCATATCAATGTTCCTCAAGCAGTATTAAGCAGTGAGGCATTTAAAGTTGTCTTAGAATGCTCAGAAGCTGTTTGGGGGGGGGATTTATATAATGTGCTTATTGCTTTGAACTGAACTTTTTATTGGTTAATGTGTGTTTTGAAAGCATAAATAGCTCAAGGTTGGGAGAGAATCTAAATCTGTCTGAAACACGCACCATCAACTGTGAAACACTTACACGGTATGAGTCGTACATAATTATAAACTGAAACTGTTTTTATTCCCGGGTTTGGAAAACTGAAACACACCGATGATTCAAAGCACTAAGACCACCCCCATGTGAAGTGAGTAATTGAGTCCTGCCGCATATAGGGACTCATAGCTGTTGATGGGAGTTGTCGGTCCGGCACATCAGGGGTTAATGCACTGTGTATCGTGACACATTACTCCCATAACCATGATTAAAATGAACTGCCTTTTGTGCCATAGTAGCCCTCCTGTTGGTTTGTACCAGACGCTATTTCCTTTGTACACATCCTGCATAAACAAATCTTGGCCGCTTAACACCGTTTTGGCAGTTCGTGGTTTTCCCTCCTCGTACCACTCTCAGTAATTACTCACCACGGCTGGCCATGAGCTCCCCACAAGCCTTAGAGGTCACCCATAAGGATTTAGCCCTTATCAGTGTCACTCAAGTCTTTACCCCCTGCTCGCTTCTGCATTCAACATGTCATCTATGAGTACCAAAAAAAGAAAAAACTTACGATTTAATGGATCCCAGACTTTATCATTCGCCATTTTTACAAGATCAACATTATTCGTGATATGTGGGAGTGGTTGTAATGATTTGGCTCGTCTGTGTGGATATGTATGCTCAATACAAGGATAACAACGATCATTATGGAGCTGTGTCTCTCTTTGCTCTCAAAACAGCCCATTCTACCAAATCCCAGAGGTGTTCTATTGGATTCAGATCTGGTGACTGGGAAGGCCACTGAAGTACGTTAGCATGCTGCAAGTAGCCATAAGAAGATGGGTAAATTATGGCAATGAAGGGATACACATGGTTAGCAACAATACTCAGGTAGGCTGTGGCATTCAAGTGATGATTAACTGGTATTAACTGGTACAAAGTGTACCAAGAAATACAGGCCCCTCACCATTACATCATCACCAGCAGCCTGACCTGTTGACACAAGGCAGGTTGAGTCTATGGATTCATACTGTGGACACCAAATTTTGACCCTACCATCTGTGAACCTCAGCAGAAATAGAGATTTGTCAGACCAGGCTACATTTTTCCAGTTTTGGTGAGCCTGTGCCCACAGCAGCCTCAGCTTTCTGTCTTTGGCTGACAGGAGAGGAATCCAACATGGTCGTCTCAAGGTTTGATGTGTCACGCATTCTGACATACTTTTCTACTCACCGCAGTTCTGCAGTGTTATCTGAATTACCGTAGCCTCGAAAGAGTCTGGCCATTCTCCTCTGACCTCTCTCATGAACGAGGCATTTCTGCCCACAAAACTGCCACTCACTGGATATTTTTTGTCGCAACATTCTGAGTATACTTCACATTGTTGCATGTGAAAATCTTAGCAAATCAGAAATGCTCAAACCTGCCCGTCTGGCAGAGACAACATTTTCCCCTCATTCTGGTATTTGCTGTGAACATTAACTGAAGCTTCTGACTTGTATGTGCATGATCTTATGTAATGCCCTGCCGCAATGTGATTGGCTGATTAGATAATTGCATGAATAAGCAGGTATACAGGTGTTCCTAATGAAGTACTCAATGAGTGCATATAGATATAATTGTGCCATGACTGAATGCATTCTTTATTTATAGATCTTTAAATTGTTGGATATAATTTATGATGGATGATAATGAAAATAAGAAAAAATAAGATCTCTAGACATCAAAGTGGTTCTTTAGGTTGCCTCAGCGCTAATTAGAATTCTTATGTATGTTGATTATCACAGCAGGCAATAACTTTTCATAATTTCAATAATTCATAATTTATAGTTTGATTAGCGAGCAAAAAATCAAACATCAATTATCTCTCATGAGTAATTAAAGCAAGATCTGTTGTTTCACTTTTAAGTAACCATTAGCTGGGGGTACTACCTCCATTTAATTAATAAATAAGTGTTAGGAAATTTTGAATTAATTGAATAACTGATAATGCAGTGATCATGCAGCCAGGTTGGTGCTGTGTCTGTGGTTTTATATGTCAAGGATGCTGTATATATTGCAGGTTCAGCATTATCATTAATCAACAATTTATCACATTCTCTTTAAGAACTATGGCATGTTTTTTTACACTTGACTTTTACACTTAAAATTTTTTCCAGTTTTTATAAAAGGATTGAAATTATCCCTACAGAAACACGGGGAGCAAATTCATCAACCATTCCATCTGTGAAACACATTTTACTAATGGCAGTTACCTCAAACTGTGGTTTCAAAAACTGACCTGCATGTTGACAGGAGATACTGTAGCAGGTGGAGGCTGGACATTTGTTCTTTACATAGTATGGACTCATTTTAGTGGAATTTAGCAGCACTTAAACACAACTGCATCAGCCAATGATTGGGTATAATTGGTTAAAAGCTGTCACAATAACTATGAACAGTCATCAAACAAATAGCACCAGGAAATCAACCGGAAAAGGGCAATTTTAGTATACAGACCAGGGAGCTAATTATGTCCAAAGGCAACAGGGCAAAGTATTTTGGGTTAATATGGGAAAGTAAGTTTATCATACGACGGCAGTGCGTGCGCTTAATTACTCCATAACGTAATATTATTGTTCTCCAGAACAGCACCAAAGAAGCAACAGGTTTTTCTTTTGACATTTGCTGTTGTGTTAATGCTGTGACATCTGGAATTGGCAACCTCATTGAAATACAGCATTTCATGTGACGCCCATTGAATCACTTAGCTAGCTAATCTCATAATCTAAGCGCTATGTTACGAATATAAGTAATGGCTTTCGGCAGCTTCTTTCAGGCCGACCCGGTTGAGAGCTGCAGCACAATCCCAAAGGGGAAAATAAGCACAATGAAAATGAGCACTATAATACCGTGGATGAATATGAAAGGACATTTTGTATCCATCAAAATCCAATTAGGCCCGTCATGCTGTGGGCTAACATGGAATCTTTAGTAATATCTGCATTGTCTGCATATATCACTGCTGCAACATGATATCTGCCTCCCTTTCTTGTTATGGCTAAAGCAGCCCATGATAACAGTAACGACAGCCTGTCACAAGTGACAGCGTGACGTCCCCGGCGATATTTGTTCGCCTATTTATTCCTTTTTCAAAGGCTTGCCAAGTGACAGATTCCTCCAGCTGCCAAACCCTTGTACAATAGTTGCCCTCATAAATTAAATTAATTAATTAACTAAGTAATTATAAACAAACAAATTAATAAATAAATATGTGAATTCTTAACTGCATAAGTGGTCATGTGATGAACTGGATCAGGGTCTATGTGCTGGACCCAAAACAGAGCCGAAACGGAATCAAAGAATCAAAACCGGGAAAACAGACAGGGGTCGTAAGAGCATCAGAGAGAAAACTGAATCCAAATAGCTATCCATAAATCTAAGTCAGGAAGCGCAGGCAAAAAGTCGGATACAGAGAGGAAGTTAAAAATGGCAATGTGAAGAACGGTCAGTATGGAGAAACTCACAAGCCTTGATAAAGCCCTCATAGAGCAGCAATGGTATTTCAGTTATATGCTGTTGGTGAATACAGTAGGTGCATTTAATTCACCAGTTCTCTGGAAACTGTGGAGTGGAATCTGGATGCAGAGGCTGACAGACTGATAGATGTGACAGTTGGATGGATGGATGGATGGATGGATGGATGAAGCAGGCCAACAGAATTATCAAATATTTCCATACCAGATGATTAATAATCATCAAGGCTGACTATTAAATAAAAATGTTGTGATACCTACCCATGCAGGTTCTGGGGCAGTATATTCAACTATACTCTCAAGTTTTAAAGTGAAATGTATTTGGGACAGGGCTCAGACTGCAAACTGCAGATTCTGCAAAGGTTATACTGTCTCGTCGGTGGGACTCCACAGCAAAGCCGCAGCCGTCACACTGGGGACTCGCTGGGAGTCGTCATGCCATTGTGTGCAGACAATGAGCTGGACCCTCCCTCCCTCGACTGTCATGTTTGATTCACACCATGCTGCACGCGGCCGGGGCATAGTCAGGTGGTGCAGCTGTCAGAGCTGCTAAACGTGGCAGCCTCCAGAGTTCAGTGCAGCAGGAGATCCAGGAGAGCACCCTACTGTACGTGTGCTTAGCTTACCTATTAAAACCTGATGCCGCTATGGGGCGATGGGCTTCGTTTTCTTGATATTGTTCTTAATATCGCCCTGTACAGTAAGTGTTCTTGGGTCACGCTCACATCATTGCAAGCAAAATATTCCATGCATGTCGATGGAATGCGATACTTTCCAAAAGCTGGGTTTTCACAGCACTGGGCCCCCTGGAGTCACAAAAATTACTCAATTATCCTAATGACTAGAAGTCCCCAAGCTAAATGAAACAGGTTTCTTCACTTAAGATTGCGTCCAAGCAACACAGGAGTTTGATTTCGCCACCATGATCATTTTGATATAAAAATTGCTATTGGACTTTGCTGGTAGAAGGTAGGACTGATTTAAGTGTGATTATAATTTCAATCACTGCTCAGCGATGAACTGGAATTCCTTCCAGAGTGTTCTCCTGCCTTGTAACCCATGCTGCCTAAGACAGGCTAAAAGCCCTCTGTGACCTTTTCCTGGATAAGTGGTTGGAAGATGGCTAGCTATTAATTTTGAATGCTGAATGTTCAAGACATATAAAAAGGGATTTCAGCGTATGCAAGTCCTTCCCTTGATGTATGACTTATGTGCCATATTTGCTCTAGCTACTGTGTCAGACTGAGATTTTCACCCCAGGGGGCTTCTGTTTCCTGTTCTCTGCTGTCACTGGGCCAGTGACAAGTCTGTTGATCAGGTGCGTAAAAGTCTGTCTCCATTGTCTGGTGGGGAGCCAGTTGTTAGAATGACATTGTTATTGACATGGTTAGAATCGTTATTTTTTTCACTAAAGTGCTTCTCAATCTGTCAGAGAGCTTTCCTGAATGGGCTGTAGAGCATAAACGTCTTCCGCGGCCTTTTAAATTTCATGCCAGAAATTGTGAGGGAGCCAGTTCTCTTTTTTTGTATAAGAAGGAATCACTGTCATTAACTTAGAAAAAAAGTTGAACTGTAGGTCGTGCATTTTCATAATGCAGATTAATGTTAAGAATGGTTCCACTCCTGGCTTCTACCACAGCCAGCAAACTCTCTTCGGATTGCTTCAATAGCATTATTTATTTATGCAGAGTATTGGACTGCGGTTGTACTGTGTCCCACACAAAGCGGAGGCAGACCCCCGAGACAGTATGCTTCTGATCAGCATAATAGGCAAGGAAATTTGCTGTCAATGGACGACTTTAATAATAAACTTTTGTTGTGTAAGCTATGTCCAAAAATATCTGATCTTAAACACATGAAATCCATTCATTCATTCATCATTCCTGCTCAAAAGAACAGCTAAAGCCAGCTTGTGCTGGTAGCTGGATTAACTGGGCTAAGATGGTAATGTCCCAGCTCTTGTTGCTCTTTGATGGTTCAGCTGGGTGGGACACTAGTTGGTCATACTGGTACGACCAGCTAATCCAGCTAGAATGACCATCATAAGCTGGTGTGACCTGCTTATCATGGTATGACCATCAACTGTCATAAATGGGTCAACCAGTTTAAGTAGATTTTTTTCCAGCAGGGTTCTAACTATTTCTCCTGCTCAGGTTCACTTAGAGCTTATCCAATGAGAAGAACAGAAAATACATACACACACACACACACACACACACACATACCTGGGCCACACACACACGCACACACACACATAGTCAGGTAAAAGTATCTTTTTGGGGACCACTCATTCATTTCTATGGGAAAAATGCTAATGCTAACTATGACAACCTTAATCCTAATCATAATCATAAACCAAACAAAATACAAGAGCTTTTGCATTTTTAGTCTTTTCATTGCAGTCATGGATTTTTCTAAAATAGAATTTTTCCATATGAGGACCAGGAAACTGGTCTCCATAAGGTAAAAAAACGGGTATTCATCACGTTGTGGGGACATTTGGTCCCCACAAGGTAAGATATACCTGGACCACACACACATACACACACACACACACACTATGAGGCCCAGATTTGAATGCCCAACCTTAAAGGTGTGAGGCACCTTAGAGTTTCACCCACTGAACCGCCATGTCACCATGAACATGGGAAATGTGTTTTTCTATATTCAGGAAACAAAAACATCCCTTTTAAAATGCCATGTACCCTGAAGCTGCTTCCCATCCCTGAAGTCCTGATCCCCATGTCCTCCTACACAGAGATTAATTTCCAGTTTATTTCCTAATATTGCAATTTAGAATTCACCAATAAATCTTCCATTTTTCCTTTTTTTCTGATGTCCTTCATTCCCTTCATCAATAGTTCATTCATTTGTAAAATTAGTTAACTTTCTCCATTGCACCCCATTTGAAAATTCCCTTCACCATTTGTTATTTTGGGATTAAATTTCCTATTTAAACTACATTTTCCATATTTTTCTACAATATAAAACATTTCCCTTGTTGCAACTTTGATCTTATTACTTTGTTTTCCATTTTCTTAATTAGGCAGCCTAGAGAATTGATAGCTTTATATCTTATTATCCATTACAGCTGACAAAGTTGGCATCCACAACAAAAGTTGAATAAATTTGACCATTAACATGTAAAATGGTGCTACGGACAGATAGCTACCATATCTCCGTGGTAATAGTGGAATTTTTATGTCAAATCATACCATTATTCTAAGAAGATATTCAATGGCTATGTTTAATATGTGCTTAATGTTTCATGCAACAGCTGCCTAAAAGAGTTCAACCGACTGCACATTTTTCGGATTGACATACAGTAGCTTTCCACGTTTGTTAAATCCAGAACTGGGCCCTTGTGCACGTGCACGTTTCCTCCTGTGTTTCTGCAGTGAAGGTGCGTGCACGTGAGTAAGTCCACTTTCCTGTCTGAGTCTGTGGGGCCCATTATGCAAATGAGTGCCTAATTACTCTTGAATTTCTATTTAGCATCACTGCTTTAGATGGCCACAGTTGCAGTTCACTTGCAAAGTCAGTATATCCAAGTTTAGGTAGTTTAGCTCTGGTTGGGGGGACCGTGTAGCACTGAGGTGGGGAGCTTTTCAATAGAGCTGCAACACGATGGTGTGTTCTGACATCATAGCCTTTGTTAGGAACAAAGGACCTGACTGTGCTACACGCATGCTTACATTTTGAAATTATGTTCACGCTTCCAGGACAGGCAGTTGTCACAGCCGTGACCCATCTGTGCCAGAAACATCAGGAGGGAAACATGCCCACACACCTGCAGACCCTCCGATCGGCTCTCAGCTGCGCTGTCCGATATACAGGACCAGGTGCCCAGCTAGCCCTAATGCCAAATCTGGGCACAGTAACCACTGCCTGCTCGAGCTGAGTGCCTTTGCCGCCCGCGCCAGCGGGAGCCCTAAACATACCCTTTTAGTGTCGTGCTGGCTTCTGATATCTTAGCACGTTGTGGGACGTGCATATCTCCAACCAAGATCAAAGAAGCGGCAGTCTGTGCCTTTTGCATTAGGTAAGACTAGTCCATATCTCTCTCTAAATATAGACAAATACATATTGGATGTGAATATGTTGCTTGACATATTGCAACGGTGATCCCCATAAAATGTCATCTGTAAAGTCCCTTAAATGCACTGATGTCGGCAATTTGCACAGAATAATAACGGCCGCAGGACTTAGTGACAGGTTTAACGATTTATTTAGAATAAGCCCAGAGAAACTAAGTCTGGGCAGCACTGGCTTTGAGACTTTTGTGTTGCCTTCCAGCCCACACATTTTCAGCGAAGTCCTTTGTTGCATTTATAAAAAAAAAAAAAAAAAGCCCTGATCTGATCGGCAGCCATGAGAAAGAAAGGCTTTTGTGTGCCGATCCACACAGATCTTGCTCACCGTTTCTTTCTGGCATTTTTATTTTATGAAAATTGACAAAGCGATGCTCTCTGTACAGTTTGTGGGTGGGACACATTTGAAACGCCAAAGCAAGCATTTCATTATGAAGAAATACCATTATTACTGTAGATGGTCAGTGTTTATGCTTTGGATTTCAACAAAACTCCAGTTGCTGATTTGGGGTGTTAGTGCTCACGGTTTAGGGCAGAAAGGATTGGTGTATTTCACACGAGTTTCCTTCTGGAACTCCAGCTGCCTCCAGCAGTCCAAAGACATGCAGTTAGTTCAACTGGTATCTGTAACTTGGCCATGGTGTATGAGTGTGTATGATTGTGTATTATTGTATATGAGTGTGTGTTCCGCAATGGACTGACATCCCATCCAGGGTATACGCCTGCAGTGTGCTCTCTGCTACCAGAGATGGGATCCAGGCCCACTCACAACCTTGCACAGGAATGGATGGATGGATGGATGGATGGATGGATGGATGGATGGATGGATGGATGGATGGTAACATAGACTGTGTTTTAGTTTTTATTAATACACTGTTAATTTCCTTTGCTCATTCTTGATAAAGTCTACTGATAATGTGTACTCTGAGGGCAACTGACAGCAAGATGTAAGAACTAAAAGCACATTCATATTAAAAACCAGCAGGATTTGCATCCATTTCAGTGATTGTTCATTTTTTATTTTTTGTGGAATGGTTTCTCTGACCGGAGGCTCAACACATTTAATAATCAATCCCAAAATATAGAGGAAAAAAATTAACACAATTTATATAAAGTAAAGTAATAACAGTATTTTATTAGTTTTTTTTTTTTTTTTTAAATAGGGTCACTTAACTGAAGCTCAGTCAATAATGTGCTAGATGGTCTAACTTCCAGATTATACCTGTGGACTCAAACTTGCTATTCAGCTGTGATAAATTGATAAATAGTTAGGGCACAAGTCTGACACAGAGTTCAAAGTGCCTGCGACTCAATTTGTAAAACTAATGGCGTTTGAAATGTTTCTGGCTGGGGATGGGAGGTATTTAAAAAATAATAATAAATAAATAAATAAATGTCTTCATAGAAAAACATTTCTTTTCAATTTCTGTCCCCACCTCTGTGCCAGAGATGAATAATACCTCTGGGCTCCATTTGAAAACTCCCCGCATGAAAGATTGCGCGTTAGATAAACACTTATTGGTATTTGCGATCCAGCGGGCGGGCTTGCAAATCACAAAAAGCTCCAGCGAGAGGGAGATATCTGCAAGCGGCTTCCCATCATGCAGCGGAATTAAAGCCGTTTTCACCGCTTTCTGCTCAAAGCGCTTTTATTTCACTTGTTCTGAGGTGGTGGAAGGGCAATGTAGGGCCAGATACTTATCGACTGCATTCTCAAATGCAGAAATGAATTGAGCACACTTATTAATCGGACTCCTCTTACACTGAAGCTTTGGGCCCTATGTGCTCCATGCACCGCTGACCAGGATAAGAGGTTGGAGGATGGAGATTGATATAAGGACATTTTCATTAAATACAATATAATCTTGAGTGTGTGTGTGTATGTTTGGTATGTGTATATGTCAAAAGTCTTTATGGTTAAGGTTAGGGCTGGGTAGGAGTTAAGGTTGTCATTGTTGGGATTAGGGTTTTTCCCAATGAAATCAATGGAAAGTCCCCACAAAAAATCCAAGTCTAGTGACCCCTAAAGTGATCCCATCCAGTGACATTCCAGTACCCTGCCATACTAAATGATACTGTGCCCGTATAGCTCTGAGAGGTTAAAACTGACATTTCCTGGTTCCTGGGCTCATCTAGTAGGGGTGCTGTGAAATATCTGTGTGCTTTTGTCCAGAGATCATGAACACATTGCTGTATGTTAAGGAGAGTTCATGGACTCGATATTTACCCATCCGTGTAGCTGCAGTAATCTCACGTCCAGTGGATAACAGTGATTAGGAACGGGGTTAAGGCTGTGGATGAGCATGCAGTTCATGGCCTGGATCTCACGCCGATGCGCAGGCATGTGCTAAATGGTGACTTAAAGCGATTCAGTCACCGGAACATGCCTGGGAGCAGTGGGAGGAATGGGGTGGGGGGGTTGGCTTAAAATAGGAGGCATAGGATAATCATATACATACTAATAGCACTAGTATTAATAATAATAATGATAATAATGATAGAGTAGTAGCATTAATAGTTCTTAATTGCTAAATTGTTAAATATTATTTTTATGCTGTCATTTTAAATTATACTCTCAATTAATACAGATGTAGGGCCAGATTAGTGTATATGTAATGTATATATAATTTTTATCATATTAAAATATTTATCACTTAATTCTTAATCCTTTATAATAGAACCAGTCTTTTGCTAATTGAAATCCATTAAATTGAACTAACTCAATGAAGAGATTTCTGTTTATTGGTGGCATATGCTGTTTTAGATATTTAAATTTGATTGTAATTTCTAAAATGCAATCATTCAGAAACACCGGTGAAACAGCTGCCCTTGCATATTTCATGGGTAAGAATTAATCACGGCACAGAAATCCTCTGCCTATAAATGAATGTTAATTCAATTCTGGATAGCTGACTTTTAAAGAAAGCGGGAAAAGGTGCTATTGATAATTTTGAAATATTAAACAAAATGTATACAGATCAGAACAACAGCATCATATAATAAGACCATCCAATCAGCTTCATAACAAGTTAATGCAGATATTTTAGAAATCTGTGGACCCTTCCATCTATTAGAATAGTCATTTGTTATTATAACAAAATATATGTATAACAGCCATAGCAAGGTGCTTTCAGTCTACCTTGTAAACTGCTCTGTACTGCCAGTATGACAGTCTTTGATGGCAGGAGTCATGTTTTGAATGTGTCTAATGAACCATGTTTAGTTCCTGCAGAGTAAGAAATAAACAGCAAAACAATTGAGTGTAATCTGAGATGTCAAGCTATCTTTAATTAATGTTTTTTTCAGTGTTTTACTTGTGCATTTTAAGCTATTGTACTTATTCGTTCTTGCCCCAATCCAGATGGTCATTGTCACATGCCCTGTGTTTCCTAGGTGACACTACCTAGTAGAATTAAATTTAAAAAATATATATTCTCTAGTCTCTGTTGACTGACGAGTATATTGTGTAAATCAGAGACTAAAACGTCTCTTTAGGCACAGAACGGCATAGATGCAGAGTAGACCGTCAATGTCATCTTGATTCAATATCACGAGTCATGCTGAAGGTTGCTTATGTAAGTTGTACATGAGAGAGAATAGCTCGTATCCAGGAGTACAGGGTGTAGCATTTATAAGGGTCCCTCTGAGAAAGGAGTCTGTCCCTTCCCTAGCGTTCTGATGGTATTCATCATATCTCCTCTCTCTGCCATTGGCTGAGCTTGCGCAACATCATCGCATGCCTTCCATCTACCCACCAATCCATCTCCCCATATATCCCGACAACGATGACATCACAGATTAGTCCTGCCACAGGACCGGTAAGAGTTCCGGTCCGGCCCCCGGTTGTGGTCAGGGGCAACTCCAAGGTGAGGAATGGCCTCATCTCCCTAATGTTTGGGTTGGGCGGGGTAATCAGATTAGCGTGGGAGGAAGGCAGGATGGTAAAGGGAGCGAGCGGGTGGTGGCAGTGGTAAGTGGTAGAGGGAGAATTCTGCCTCCAATCTTATTATCCCTTTGAGGTTCAGTCCATGAGAGTCTGCATTATATCCAAGGAAACAGATTTTGAATAAAGCTGCATAAAATAAATGACATTTACTTTACACATCTCTACAGATTGTAGAAGCAGATTAAGACAATGTCACCGGAAAAGATAAATACTTCCCATCTTAATATGCTGTTCTTGGAGTAGTTATCAGGCCTTAGACACAAGCCGATTTTATATCTTTCAAAAGAATGGGGACCCAGCATGTTAAAGCAGGAAGTATCTTTGAAAAACCGGCCTTACAGCCATCTGAGGGACTGCGGCAGAGGGAGATACACAGGATGATGAAATCATGGTGGGGAGGAGGGGCTCAGGTTAAATCAGGAGGGATATGCACAGCGTGAGGGGAGATGTGCGGGGTTGTGTCCTTTGTGCGTAAAAAATGTGATTTGTAGTAGCCAGGGGGAGCGGATGCTGAACCCGCGCAAGACGGCTTCCCACTCAGCCCGGGGAAGCTTGCGGGCTCTGGCATGACAATCCGGTGAGGGGCGTAACGGTCCGCCTGTAGAGGAGAGCGGGTCACTGCAGCGTGCGGCTCGCACGGGCAGGCGGTGAGACGGAGGGCAATTTCAGGACCCCGTCCAACCGAAACAGCCGGGCCGTATCTCGGCGATCTCCAGCCATATGGTCCGGGGACCCATATTATGGGACCCATATTAACGCACCGCTGTCAAGTCGCAAGGACAAACAAGCTTCTCGGGTAACAAGGACCTTCATCCATCACGTGCTGCTTCTGAACCTGCTTCTGGAGCATTAAATGTCTGCCGGCTCGGTGCGGCGTCGAGCCGAATACGTCCATTCAGCAGTCTGCTTGGGTTCATGTCACTGAAAAGGTGTTTCGCACTACACTTATGATAATAGAGGAGCAGAACTCCTAATGTGTTTCTTTCTCTGATTAAAATCTGATGCATTAATTATGTGACGGCCTGGCATGCCATCCAGGGAGCTCCCTACCTTATGCCCCAAGATTCCTGGGATAGGATTCAGGCTCATGGTGACCCAGGTAAGGGGGATGGATGGATGGATGGATGGATGGGATATAAAGATATAAGATATAAAGAAATATTAATGCAAATAATACTGTTGTAATAATTAGAATTTAAAAATCAGACTGATTAAATAAATTTGCTCGAAAATTAAAGTTTTTTTTTCCATAAATATAATCATCACTGACAAAAACAGATGTGGTTCAAACCAGGTAAAGAGGGGTGAGGATATGTGTGTGTGTGTGGTCCAGGTATACCTTACCTCGTGGGGACCAAATGTCCCCTCAACATGATGAATACCCGTTTTTTTACCACATGGGAAAACTCTATTTTATAAAACTGCATTGAAAAAACTAAAAATACAAAAACTCTTCTATTTTGTTTGGTTACTTATGGTTATAGTTGGGTAGGGGCTAAGGTTGTCATAGTTAGCGTTAGCTTTTTTCCCATAGAAATGAATGAGCGGTCACCAAAAAGGTATGATTACACAACTGTGTGTGTGTGTGCGTGCGTGCGTGTGTACGCGCATGTGTGTACGCCTGGTTTAAATTAAGCTGGGATACCAGATGGGAGCAATCGAGAGAGAGAGGATGTGGCTGATGCTCCTTGGTTGCCCCCAGCTGCTCCTGCTGTGAAGGACCATGACACGACATTCTCACCACAAGCCGAGATAAGAGGAGAGGGGAACGTAAGCAAGCATCCCCGCTCCACACGTGTGAGGTGCTGCCTCAGAATGGCCAACTGAAATTATTCCCGGACTTGCAGAATTGATTTCAAGTAAAATTATTCAAAATGAATTATTCCCATTTCATCCTTCCAGCGTGTCCCCCTCTCTTGTGCCTGATGCTTTCTTGGATAGCCCCCCCACCACCACCACCACCAAAACTGTATACTGGACAAGTGGTTAGCAGATGCTCCAGCAGGGTTCCTGTGCTACTCCTTAAGATTGAGAAACCTCATTGAGCTATATTATAACCACTTCTAACCAGCCAAATGTATTCCACCTGCAGTATTTAAATTCTCCATACAGTCACCATGTTACACTCAATTACAAATATTTCTTAAGCACGTCATACAGAAACATATAGAAGTTTCAGATTTTGAGACACATTCCTCCTATGCTGACCTTGATAAGTCCATCATTCATAAAAGTTACAGGATACGCTCTATTGCGGCATTCTTCCTTTATGCTGGCATGAGACTGTGCCCGTACCTCAGACAAGGAAGCACATGCTTGTTAGGAAAACGCCCCTCAAAAATGCCTTGGATTCCAAACGCAGCACTAAAAGGGGCTGAGCACTCAGAAGAACCTCTTAGATCACACCGACCTGGAAGCTCAACAAAGATCATGAGCCACATTTAATGACCACCCCAAGTTTTTTTTTTTTTTAAAGGCACTAGGGGGCTGTCTCTCATGAAGCGGTCAGCGGTTCCTGCTGAGATCAGTGACCTGGGCTTTTAAGATCCTCGTATACGAAGCCGAACATAGACGGAACATCACATCGGCACACGGGCAGGGGAGGGGAGTCGGTGAGACCGAGGCCCAGCAGACGACACTCCACTTTGTGTTGATTTTCATCTCGGCTGGGCCCCCGCGCTCCCGTTCTTTGTCACGCTTTCTGGTTTTCTCTCTCAGCGACACACAGTGAACCGCTGAAACATAATTGCTCAATTTCTTTATCTATGCTACCCGCTGCTATGGCCTCAAAGGTGATCTGATCTTTTTCTTTGTAAATATAAATGTTACTGATCTCCCATGTAAGTGGGTTCTTCTAATTAATTTAGACAATTAAACGATCAATAAAATTTATTACAGCGTTTTCATGCAAGGCGAAGGAAATATTTAAGCAATGAACAAATTTTTATTTGAGGTATACATTTTAAGGTGATAAACTGACCTAAAGTGTCTCATATCCTTTATCCAGGAACACACAGTTTCACCTTTGTCTTCACAATGTGAAAATTTCCTCAGGGATATAAACTATTTGAGTCCAGTTACAGTATGACATTCTTTATTTTGATTGTAAGAAGTGAAGTCTGTGTGCTGTTTTTGTGAGTTTGTACGGTTTTATGTGAAAATACAGCACCAGAAGGAATACCTAACACCTACCATAACACTTGTAACTTTCCACTGTCATACCACTGAGAGTGTTTTTATCAGCAATATCACAGTGAGGAAGGGTGGATCCACCATTCAGGACAGCAAGGCCACACTTGTGAGATCCACCCAGAAAATCACAGGGACCGAGCTGCCCTCCATTGACCAGCTGGACTGAAACCACTGTTGTGAGACTGTTCACTCCATACTTTAGGACCCTAGCCAGCCCAGCCAGAAACTCCACACCCCCCTGCAGGCTAGTAGCAGGTTTTGCAGTATCAGAACGCTGACTCCCTCATCCAGCTTCGATCCCCAAGCCTTTAACAAGCACATTTCCCATGACACTCAGATCCATGACACCTGCTCTTTACAGCAGTATTAAGTTGGCCATATACTTCTAAGAAAAGCAATACGAATGACGTCGTATGAGCTGAGATTATCGCTGTGCTCGTTTCCATTAGTTCTGATAACACCTACTGTGTACAACTGGCTACATTTTCTCTAGTGTCACTAACTGCCCTGCAACGTTTCAAAGTGAAAACAAAAGGATCTCCAACCATGAATGTCTATGAAGGGAGACTCACTGAATTGTGCAAACTTATCCACATTTATATGATCATTCACCTGGAGATTTTAAGGATGCACGGACAGCCTACTGCATCAAAAACATTCTGCACCCTCTAGTGTTGTGGCGTGACATAGAATGAACAAGGCAACGTTGTTTCGAGTATGAAACAGAGTTCTCGCTGACGTCTTCGATTTCGTTTTGTCTTTAGTCTGTGCTTTGTCTCAAATGAGTGTGGATGAACAAGCAAGCATTCCAATGTATCGGTTACACCTGACCAATAAAGATCTTACATCTTGAAACTGGCATCCTGTGACTTCCTGGACTGGCCGCTGGTTGCCAAGCATGTAGCTAAGTAGGCAGTGAAACACTGCACACGGTGGATTTGTGAAACTCAGTATTTTTCTTTATCGGCCAAAGTCTTTACTTTTTAACAGTGATTAATCTGAATAATCTGAAAATTATGTACAGTTTGGTTAATTGGAGTTTAACCCCCTGTAAATCAGGGGCGGACAATATTATCCAGAAAGGGCCACTGTGTGTGCAGGTTTTCCTTGCAACTCAATAATTAGATTATTAATTGGAAGCCTGATTGGCTGAAGAGTCCTCACACCTGAGTTTGAACAGCTGACCTATTTACTCCATATACTTGCATACACACTGGCCCTTTACAGATAACATTGCCCACCCCTGATATAAATGATGACAGTGCTGACAGATGAGGTCCTGTGTACTGTGTACTGCCAGAAGAGGCTGCTACAGGGCACAACTCCATTCAAACCCGAGATTCTCACATTTTCTTACTGCGCAAAATTGAGCATGTTTTAACTGCCATTTGCAGGAAATGTGTAAGTTACCTCCCAGTGCAAAGAAGTAGAAGACTGGGGCAAGTCGCCGATCTGCGCCGGGGAGAGGAGGGCAGCGCACGGGCCCATCTGAAGCCACATCGCCGCTACCCTGCCAGACCAGAGCAGTGTATTGACGGAGCGGAAACGAGCTCTCGCTCTTCCCCAGGGGACTCCCAGCCGGCGAGGCGGCGGACGGACTGCGTACGTTTATGGGACGAGAGGAAGAAGCCGAGGGCTAGCAAACAGGCCGTGCCAGGCATCACATTAGCCATCTGGGCTAGCCTCCAAGCCGCGCCAGGTTCCCGGTAACCACTAAGCAAAGCCAGGCTCCAACGGCCGCTAACAGGGCTAGTAAACAGGCCGGACTTCACCACCAGCTAGCAGGCCGTAACCAGGAGCTAATAGCGGCGGAAGGGCGAAGGCAAGATGCCTCCTAAAAGAAGTAATGCTATGACTGATGAGGAACTGGAAGAGATAAAGAAATCACTGAACTTCATCTGAGAAGAGATAGCAACAATTTAAAAACAGCAGAAAGTAATAATGGACTTTATGGAAGAGATAAAAGACCTCAGAAGGCAAAATGAGGAAAAGGATAAGAGGATTGCTCTCTTGGAAGGACGAGTGTCTGAACTGGAACGATATTCCAGAATAAATTATGTGATAGTTACTGGACTGGAAACCATGCACCGGACATATGTGAGGGTTACAACAGCAGAAAGTGGAGACCCATCAGAGCAAGAGCTACTCTCTTTAGAGCAACAGGTAACAGCCTTCTTTGATAGCAGGGGCATAATTGTGGAGAGCGAGGATATTGAAGGGTGTCAGTCTCTCCCAAGGAAAAATAAAAATCAGAAACTTGCCATTATTATTTGTTTTGCTAACAGAAAACAGAAGAAAGAATTGCTTAAACAGGCACGAAAGTTGAAAGGAACTAGCGTGTATGTTAATGAACATTTCATAAAGGAAAAGGCAGATATTGCAAGACAGGCAAGACTGTTGAGAAAAAAAATACAGTCAACTTGGACATCAGATTGTAAGATATTCATTAAACTAAATGGGACGCCAGAGCAGGCAAAAGTTCTTGTCATCAGAGAGATGACAGAACAAGAAAAATATAAGTAATGACTTAGTATTGAAACAAACAAACAAAATGACGTTACAGTTATTAAGTATTATAAATGATGTTATTTTTTTTCTTTTCTTAAGAAGTAGTTTAAATATTATAATTAACACAAATGCCTGATAGTTTACATATAACAACCCACGTAGATACAAATAAGAGAATATTGGAGTTTGACAGTAACATAGACCCAGACTATAATTTTTATAACAGTCGAATAAATGACTGCACTTATTACAGAGATGATCAATTTAACAAAAAGGAAGAAAATAGTATAACAGTAGTTAATAAAAGAATATTTAAGACAGTTTAAAAGACCATTCAGTGTGGTAGCCATATCGGAAACCTGGATAACCCCTGATAAAGATGAAGACTTTGAATTAAATGGATATGAATTTCTTCATTTAGATAGGATAAGTAATAAAGGAGGTGGGGTGGCACTTTATATTGATAAAAACTTAAACTACAAAAAAGTCAAAAAGATGATGACTATTATTGATGGAGGGATGGAATGCTTAACAGTTGAAATTTGGATGGAAAGAAAGAGAAACATAATCTTTAGTTGCATATATAGAACACCAGGATCTAAGATTGAAATTTTTAATGATAGTATGGAGGGGTTGTGTTACGTTGAGTAGGGGAGCGAGCCGGCAAACAGGCGAGAGAGCCAGGACGTAGGGCAAAACGTAAGTTTTTAAT
>JAODLC010000028.1:3268223-3287794 GCA_026781145.1 Hippopotamyrus pictus | reverse complement strand
GATTGTGCTCTGCCATCCAAAAAGAGCTTCCGAAGATGTCAGGGAACCAGGCTGTATAGCCAAACAGAAGAATTACATTTGTGGCTTAGCCTATAGTCTGCGAATGCTGGGTGGATCGACACTTTTCGAGAGCTTCTGCGCTGAAATGAGGTGCCTCGCCACTGTGAGATAATGATTTAGGGCTGATCTGTCCTTTCACATCCGTATGGTTCGCCTTGGATTCGCCCCTCGTCAGCTGCCACGTTTCTATCGCCTACATTTCCTTTCGTGTGCTTTTGCTGCCTAATGATGTATCTGTAAATACAGCCCTCGTGTTCGCAGGGGTCTGTAATTTAGATAACAGTAACGGCAGCTAATAAACACAAATTGCGAAGCGCAGCTTGCTATTTAAGCGAGCGGGAGCTGGATTATAAATCGCAGCTGATGGTGGTGCTGGCCTAGATGTGATCAAAGGGACACGCTTGCGGACAGGCCCACGGTGATGCACAAGCAAGAACATTACAAGGATCTCTCATTCTACATGCAGAATCACCATCTGGCACATGGTGTCATCATTACTTCTACACTGGAATCCTTTGCTGATGGCTGATTGGTTAGACACCTGGGCCTATGACACACAGGTAGCCAATGCAGACGCAGAACAGCTGCCCTGTGTTTGATACTAGCACTCTAATCTCAGCAGGGGCTTAATGGCAAAATAAACAGCATCAGCCCTATTATGTTATCCAGCTAGTGTTTCTGATTTGTTTTTTTGTTTTTTTTTTTATCGTTTATATGCTGGGCTATTCTGGTTTAGCAAACAGACCTGTTTCTATACTTAGCCCTCCTCCCGCCAAAGATGTCATAACTCATCAGCCCTGCTTAGTGGGAACCGTAAAGCACAGGAAAACGAGGCACTTGTTTTCAGCAACGCTACTGTACATGCATCAAAACATTCAGGGGAAGAGAAAACTCTGTCTCCTTCAGCTAAAAATAACCACTTTTACTATAGTTTTGTGATGCTGTTTCGGTAGAACAAAAAAATAAGAATCTATTGGTTTCAATTTCGTTTCACATTAGAACCTGGACGATTGGCTGAATCGGTGTCAAAATTGTCCTTCATAAATATGCTTAGTTCAAGTCCAGAAAGTAAAAATCCAGACCAAAATTTTGTTTCAATCAACCAGTTGAGTTATCTGTCACTGTGACTCTTTATAGTCATACTGAAAGACGATCGGTGTGGCCAACAGGGGAGTCCATCCTGTGGTCTGTGTGGATCCCAATGCCCCAGTGCCGTTATGGGGAAAAGGTGCGGTAAAAATGGTGCTGCCCTTCTGATGAGGCTGGGGAAGAAGGTGGACGAACCGCTGGCATCTCAGGGGGTTTATTAACAAAACAGAAAACACTAGAAACAGACCACAAGGGGTCAAAACTAAAAAGGGGATAACAATGACTAACTACAAATGGCTCCCCATTGGTTCTGTGAAGCGCTTTGAGTGTCTTGAAAAGTGTTGTATAAATGCAATATTGATTTGGTTGGTTGAAACAATATCTTGGTCTGGATTTATACTTTCTGGACCTGAACCTTCCACCACTGTTTGTGGGTGAGTGGTCACAATATCCAACACCTCAGACTGCATGAGCAGCTTTTGAAACTAGCATGAGGCAATAATTTGACATTACTATTTATCAAAAATTTATTTTTTTCTATTATTAACTGATGCGACTCAATGGGAATCACTTCTTCAGTTATATTAGCCAGTTAAAAAAACTGCATGTCTCATAGTGCCTTAGTTTCATGTACACTTTCAAAGTATTTCAAATGCCTTTGAAGCAATAAAATTTTTGTACGAACCTAAGCACTCTTCTAACATCGATTTTAAAACTAATATTTCTCAAAAATAACATCATGATGAAGACATCTCTTGCAGGGAATTTTGACATAAATTCCGGAGTTGGACCATATGTGTATGCATAAATTGCTGTACTGAAAGCACGCCAGACTGGCCCTGCTTTGGAGCCAGACTAAACCATGCTGGACTCCGTCCTCCAGCTACGTTAGAGTGATGTGATTCGCTAATGAATGACTATACTGTAACCCAGACCCCGTGTGTCATGCTGCAAAAGTAAATGCATGTTTACAGCAAATTGTGATTTTTTTTTTTACACATTGTTTTTAAGTAAAAACTCCAATTAACAGATAAGATCGATTTGTCTCTCAGCTTGTGTGTGTGCAATTAAATAAATGATTATCCCAGTAACATTGCAAATTCCATATTAAAAGGTTAAATTAATGTGTGCAGTCGTGCTGCTCTATTACTTATCAGAGAGCGGTCAGTGATATTACCGTTCAATCAAATTATTTGCTGGCGTTAAGTTTTTGCTTTATTAAAAACCGATAAATTTGAATTTGTGACAGAACTCCGAATAATTTAAGATGCGGGGCACAATTAAGAGGTGCAGACACTTTCTAAGTTGTAAGGAAATACAGCGTGACTTAGAAGGGGATGTCAGAGACAAAAAAGGATATATGTGCTAAATTATCAGATTTATAACAATCTGTGATGATCTGTGTCACTGAATAACAACACAATGTATATATCATTTATAACACAGGTTAAGCAACACCTACAGTATTTCTAAGCGATGCCTTCTAATGTAAAATAAAACTCCGAATAGCATTTGGAGTATCACACGCTTTGTCAGATCGGATCCGCAGTTTGTACTAGTGGCAAAACAGATAAAGTGTGTCGTTTATTGTTATGGCCTTACCTCACGCATCTCCTGCTCCAGTACCTACGCTCCGTGCAGAACCGTACATAGTGATATGTTTATCGAGTTGTACACTCAATGCTTTGCATGTATAGAAATTTCAGCAGAGCCTTAAAGACTCTTATTGTTCATGAGTCTCTATCAACGAGTCGGAGTGGAGTCCGAGTCAAAAAATAGATTGACTTGACTCAGACTCGAGTTACAATGAGATCTTTTGCATTTCCTGTCACATCTGGCATATAGCACGAATGTGATGTCCTTGTACCTTTTCAATTTGATCAGATTGCCTGTCTTTGAGTCCCTGATTATAACTATGCAGTCAGCCTGTGTGTGTCTGCTTGGGAAATCTGAACAGTACTTTTGGGTTCCTTATACAATAAACCATCTGTTTTTGTCAGGCCGTCTTCCACAAACATGCTTCAGGTGAACTGAGAGCATGCGACACTGAGGCGTGATGTATAGCTCATGCTACCTTATGCAAGCTTAATGTCATCCCCCCCCCCCCCCAGATTCAATAATAAAAGTTATGGCCTTTTGGTGAATTTCTTGAGCCCTCAAGTAATCAGAAAAGTCAGTTAAAGAATGATTTTATAAATTATATGATAGTCTCTTCCAGGGTGAAGAACAGGAGGGAATAATTATCAAACAGTTTCAGTTTATGCCTCTCCAAGGTAGAAAGGAATAACATTATTTGTCAGATAATAAGAACATATCACTATTCATGGCAAAATGAGGGGATTGTGTCTACCCATAATGTCATAGTCTTAAGCATTTCATCTCCTGGTTTGAGAACATTTTTCTGTTATTATGGAAATGCTATAAATCAGTTTCACTATCTATAAATAACCTATCTGACATTGGTATACTAATGTGAATCAAATGACCACTGGACACCGTGAGAAAGAATCCAAAGCAAGAAACTATCAAAATGTGAATTTGACCAAAAGGCTTTTTACACTAACAGGAAAATGGATGTGTGTCACTCATCCGCAAGGCCTGCATTTCATCAAATGCAGTGGGAGGTAGGACACTCTCTTCATTTACTCTTTTGTGAGGGAGGATCTCAATGCACAATGTTCTCTGCAGGTGTATATTATGATTTTAAGAAGCTGACAGTGAACAGGGAGAAGTTTCTAATTAATTTCTGATGAGATCCAAGAAAGACTCTTGTAAAACACAGCTGCCACCCACATTATGGGACAACCTGGCATTCATTATTGATGTGAATCTGCAGTACCTCTGCAAGGCATCATGGGAGCATATCTGAATAAATGTATACCAATATAGTGCTTGTCCCTGTTGAAAAATGCCATTTAGCAAATTGTATAGCTAAATGTTAGCTGTATAGTTAAATAGAGTATAATAAATAGCTTAAGCAATCAAACTGTAAAAATGTCAGCAATGTATTATGGGTAACAGTGTCCGCTAAGAAACTAAAGAAGTAAGACAACACTCTGCCAATGCAAATGAGCCAAACATTATGACTGGCCCTACGTGAAGTGAATAAGGTTGACTATCTTGTAATAATGCAATATGTCAAGGTCTGGGGTATATATAAGACAGTAAAGGTACAGTCAGTACTCATAACCAGGGGTGGACTTACCATATGTAGGCAGCCGTCTAGGGCCCACGAAAACTAGAGTCTCCACGACGACAGCATTTCCAGAAGTTACATTTAAGCATATAACATAATGTAAATATTAAAATTATAACTGTATGTCTGTTATTTGTGTTTTTAGCAACAGTTTCCAGTATATACAAAGTTTCATGTCGTCCTGGATATAATGGACTATTCCTACTTTGAGACTTTGCACTGCCCAGCATTTTTAACTTTGGAATCTACCAGTTATTTCACTGCCAAACAAACCAGCACAAAGTAGCCTAACAGAAGAAGAAAGTGCAATAACAGAAGAGTAACATTATATGTCCCGTATCTTTGATACTATCCCACTAGAGTGGTAGTGCTCAAGTGGAAAGAATGCAATAAAACGAGCGTATGCAAAAATTCAAGACTAACCTTAGCAAAGGAGAGAACAGTTAAACATTTTCAGTTTGGCTGATCAATCCGCCAGCACAATATCACAAAATCACTCTTCCCATCGGAGAATTATACCTACTGCACCCCCGTCCTAATTGGTAAGTTTTACTGCTTTTATTAGCATATTGTTGATGTCCCATGATTTTTAATTCTCTTGTTTCTCTTTCAGCTCCAAAAAATATTTCAAATATGTTGGTCAACCTAGCGGGGCCCCTGTCCATGTCAGTCTAGGGCCCCAAGAGAAGTTGGTCTGCTCCTGCTCATAGTCAACATATTGACTGCAGAAGACGTAGACTGGAGTGAAGACCTGAGTGATTTAGATAACAGCTAGATGACTGAGTCACAGCATCTCCGAAACGGCAAGGCTTAGGTGGTCTCATGGTCAGCTGTGGTGAGCACCTCCTGAGTGTGGTCTGAGGGGGTTAGAACAACGTACCACCACAAAGGTGTTAGGCGGCCAAGACTAACTCAATGACAGTTGTTAACAAAGGTTATCCCATCTTATGTGAACCAACCAATGGGTTAATGTACTCACGAAATGCAGATAATTTTAATGATGGTTACAGGAATAATGTCACGACACGTATGAGGCTGCAAAGCCACAGGCAGGTCAAAGTCACCATACTGACCCTGTTCATCTTGAAAATTGCCTACAATCGGCACGTGAGTCTAGGAAATGGATCTTTCATCAATGGAAGAAGGTCGCCTGAATCTCATTTTCTGTTGCAGCATGTGTTGTTTACCTGGGGAAGAGATGGCACCAGAGCGCACTGTGGGAAGAAGACAGGCTAGTGGAGGGAGTGTGATGCTTTGGAAAACGTTCTGATGGGAAATCCTTGGTCCGGGCATTCATGTGGACATTAATTTGACAAGTTCCAGCAACCTAAACATTGTTGCAGACCAGGTACATCCCTTCATGGCAACAGTATTCTCAAGTGGAGGTGGTCTCCTTCAGCAGGATAATGTGCCCTGTCACGCTGCACAAATGGTTCGAGGAACATGATGAAATGTTCAAGGTGTTGCCCTGACCTCCATTTTCCCCAGATCTCAATCCAATTGGGCATTTGTGGGATGTGCGGTACATGATCCACATCAGCTCCACCTCACAACTTACAGGAGTTAAAGGATCCTCTGCTAATATCTTGGAACCAGAGTCCATGCCTAGGTGTGTTTTAGCTGTTTAGGTGCACATGTAGGAGCAACAGCATATTAAGCTGTTAACATATATTAATCTCTTGGCTTATTTGTGTGTGTGTGTGTGTGTGTGCGCGCGAGTGTGTGTGTGTGTGTGGGTTTACATAGATCACATTTGGGGACAAAATGTCCCCAAAGTGCGGTAAAACTTGAAACTCCCTTACTTTTGGCGACACTTCTTCAGGTCCCCATTTGGATAACCTCAATTTTATTAAAGTCTGTGAATGCAATCAAAAAAGTAAAAGTGGGTTGGTTACTTATGGTTAAGGTTAGGGATGGGTAGGGGTTAAGGGTGTCGTGATTGGGATTAGGGTTTTTCCAATAGAAATGCATTTAGATAGGTAGACCAATTTGTGTGTGTGTGTGTGTGTCTGTCTGTTAGGGTGTAATGGTACACAAAATTAACATATCGGTACAAACCTCAGTTTTGGGTTCATGGTTCAGTGCAATTTTGGCAGGGAAAACAGTGGGATTTGTTTTGAAATTATTTATTATTACAACTGCACACACAAACACAATTAGGAACAGTTGTAAACCACAGGCAATGCGTCTGTTGACTTGTCTGACTAACAAAACCTGACACTTATTTGCACATTGCAATATATAAATATGTAATATATTTTTTAAAAAGGCGTTTAACATCATTACAATCACAATGAACTAAATCCCTAGTATATCCCGTGTTCTCTACAATTGAATATGGTCGCAAATCTGTAGTGATTGACACCCCTATAACCACAGTTACTTTTTTGCCCAGTCTAAATTCCTTGACAAAAGTGCCTTAAATGCTTCACTGAGCCTAACTAGTGTTGCCAGCTAATTTTCAGGGTAAGTTGACACAGATAGATTGATTTTTGCTAAAAGCTGCTGAATGACATTGTAATGATGCCGTGTGATGACATCATCATGCAATGACACAAAATTAAAAGTAAACAAATTTTTTTTTTGATCAGATATTTTTTATTTTTAATCACAACACATTGAATTGTTAACCAATTGCATAGTACACATTATTGAACATAATCAGTATACTGGTAATTAGTTAAAATGCTGCCTAACTGATCAACAATTATAGGTATAAGCTAATAACAAGGTATACAATATAATACCTGTAGATGCTATCTTTTTGAACTCTTGCAATTAGCTACTTAAGTCATATACGACACTCAGAAGCACAAGGAGCACAGAGAGCGAGAGAGAAATCTAAAAAGGACAGGTAACTGCTCGTGTGTCAGAAAGTACGCGAGTCTAAAGGGCTAAAATAAGCTGGCTTGCTAATAAGCAATTAGCTAGTTAGCAGTCATTCGTAATAACGAGCAAACCAGTTAGAAATTTTGCGTTTGAGTAACTTATCAAAAGTGTGAATATAAAATTCCATTTATTACAGTAGCACTTTTCAATAATAATTATATTTTCATACAGAACTCGTAAAGCAAGGCATTCAGATTTACTACTGTAGGCATATGACAAAAAAAACTAACATTTACAGCGGCCAGCAGACATACAGTACAGTAGACTACTAGTGGAAATATAAGAAGTATGTCAATGAAATTGCTGATGCTATTTGCCTGGAAGTTGTATTATTCTGCACACACGAAATATGGATGATGTCTATTGAAAAGTAAATCTATTAATAAATGAAATATGGTGGTCAGTGACAGAAAAAAATGGCATTATTAGGACATATTGGCCAAGGCCATTAACGTAATATTCCTGAATTGATTGCGTGTAAATTGGCTGATTAGTATTACTTTAATTCTCATATGATGGTTATTAATTAAGGGCCAGATTTACTTTTACAGTTTGTGCCAACGCAAACCCTCTTTTGGCGTTAAAATAGTACTGCCGGGATTTACTAAATACATGCAGTGGAAAGGCATTGACACAGCTACTTTTGCAACTGGTCATATTGTATATGCATTTGTAAGAAGCCCCTTTCAAAGAGCAAAATTTGGGGGAGGAGAGAATTTAAATGAATCACGCAGCATGCCTTGTGGTGGGCAATTTACTGCAAATTGCGGCATCATTTAAAGCCGAAAAAAAAACATGTTTTATTTTGTACCTGCCCTTGGTAGATTGGGTCAGTCATTATTTAAATGAACTGACTACGTCTATGTTCATAAATTTGCGCATTTTTAGTAGATCACTTGCAGAATTGGCCACTCCCACTGGCACTTTTTTGATTTTGCACTTACAGGAATTAACACTAATTTGCTCTGCTTAGTAAATGTAATATAAATTTTTGATTAGTAGTGTTTGTACATTTAAGCCTGATCAGAAGAGGCCTTTGAACAATAAATAAATTGCAAACATGCCTGATGTACCGTGGCCTGACGAGAGCTCCATTTGTCTTGAGTTCGCGTCATTCAGCCTGGGTTGGCTACAGTCCCAGTTACTTCACCAATGACCAAATAATTCCACAAAATCTTCTAGAGCAAACCAAGGGCACTCCCCCCTCTGCCCACCCCGAAAGCAGAAGGTCCATGGAATCAGTCCAAGACAAGGGAAGGATCTGAGCCAAGGGTGGAGGAGGACTGAAATGTTACACCAAGAAAATGGTCTGGGGATCAACCACAAACTGCCTAAACTGTCCAGTGACAGACATAATAATTCACTCCAACACCATTCACCAACATTCTAGATCTTTATAGATAGCATTAGTGTGCATATTAACTACCTTAACTGCAGAAGAGACCAGCCTGTTTGTTGTTATTTCTGTATTTTAACAACTGTTGCCTTTCGAATACACATGCGTTAATAAATATTTCTTTCTGATTCTTGTTTATCCCTCTCACATGCACCTATTAATAGATGCACCACATATTTTTGTCTATAATGGAGAAGGCCCATCCCCAGTCAGTAAATTAAGGCCATTTACAGCTAGTTGTCAGTAAGTTACACACCCATGCTGAAACATGCATTCATACATTGTTGACCGAATTTGTAAGGTACATTGGAAACCCTTCATCAAAGTCTTGACAACACAGAATCAGAATAGTCCCCTGGCTTATTAATGTGTATGTGTTACATCTAATTGGCTTCTTCCTTTCTAGTACAGGTAAGTAAACATCTCTCTTCAAACCAGAGGGGATTCCCCTTTCCCGCAGAGCTTTCAATTAGGCCCGCCATCCGTGCATGACCCTCCATTACGCCCTTCCAAGTCCCCTTTCTTCATCAAAGGGTTGGCGTGGTAACGGTATTCAGGATCACAAGAAGGTCTACAAAATCAAATGCTCAAAATATGTATGACAAAGTTCACTATCCTGCTGTTGCTTGCTGTTTTTGGATGACATTACACCACCCCAAAATCAATATGTGCCCCCTAACAAAATGGGTGGCTTTCAATAGACAGTAAGACAAAGGGCACAGTTGTTATGCCTGCTTTGATTGATTGTTCAGATAATAAGAGATAATTAAACATTTACAAACCTGCACATCCTTAGTCCAAGCCAGTCAGACAAATGCCTTAGATGAATAAATAAAAATGTGCATCTACATTGTCTTTTGACATCCCAATGTTGTTTTTTTCTGTGCTTTTATATGCACGATGTTCACAACAAAAAGAGCACAGTTGTATTACGGCTGTTTTGATTAACTGTTCATATAATAAAACAAGAATAAATAATAAAACCTGCATATTAAAAGTTCTCTAAAATACTGAACCACACTTTTGGAAAGATGTGTATTTGATTTCTATACATTAATGTCCTAAAAAGCCCAATCCCACACATGACAGGCTGGGCAAAAAGTGGCTGGATTCGGGCTGAAACCTAATAACCTTTCCCTAAGATGCACAAAGACAGATGGAAGAATATTTGGCAGTAAAATAAGAATGAGCAGAACCCTCACCTCCAGCCATTAGCGGCTTCTTTAATCACTTTTGTTACACAAGCAGTTTCATTCTTTTCCTGTCAAAGTCAAGTGGATCAGCGATGTAGTTGAGGAGATTAATTGCTGTAATCATCCCCATTCTCCAGAGGAGAGGTTTGCTATTTCTATGAGGACAGCAGGTAGGACGGCAGGAAAATGTCAAGCAGAACTAAGTAATAACTTCACAGATGTCTGCTAAATTGTCAAAAATGATCCTAGGAAATTCTATTCACTGTAATATGGAGTCTTTTTCTATAATAAACTTGGTCTGCTGGTTCCGAAGCCCCTTGATCCCGAATCACAAAAAAGGGGTGGGGTGAGGTTTGCTGGGGACGAACAGAGCAAAAGGTGCCGACCCTAGAGATTCTCCTGCCATGCACATATTCATGAGGCACGCCACATATACATACACACACACACCAGGATTTCAACGTTCACAGATGGATGGGCCAAGAACAGTCATTTCCAATTATAATTCCACCTGAACAAATAGACCTATTGTATCATGATGGGCCATGGACAAAATTATATTAACATATTGCACTCTGAAATCTATTCATATTCATAAGGTGGACGAGCGTTTGCCGTGACCATCACCTGAATGAAGTGTCTGGACGACAGCATAGTAATAACGCTGTGACTGTGGTCTTAACCCGTAGGTATTCAAAGTTACAAAACAGCTTGCATGATACATTATTTTGTGTTGCATAATGTTTTTGTGCTGTGATGTTTTTTCGATTCACTCCCTAAATATAAGTGTTATTAAGGACCATATTTTCAAGAGCAATGTTTTCCCCATTACTGCTACGCCAGACACCTTGCAGTGAGTCTTGCTTTCTTTTGCATCTAATGTGAAATGTATCCTTATGTAGATATGCTTTTTTCCTAGCTAAAGTTGACTGTGGCACAGACTAGGCTTAGACAGTGTCCAGTTTACTTTTTCATACCATTATACTGTCCAGAGGTTACACAGTGTTATCCATCCATCCACACATCCATCCAGCCAGTTTCTGTAACTGCTTGTTCTATTCAGGGCTGCAGGTAGTCCATAGCCTTTCCCAGTGGTGAAGAGCACTAGGCTGGGAACAACCCAGGATGGGGTGCCAACCCATCCCAGAGCACACTCACACAGGCACACCTATGGGCACTTTGGTAACTCCATTAAATCTCAGCATGTTTTTAGACAGTGGGGGGTAAACCTGAGTACCCATAGGAAACCACATGACAATATGGGGAGAACATGCAAACTCCATGCACAGGACCATGGTGGAGACCTAAACCCAGGTCCCAAAGGTGTGAAGCAACAGTGCCAACCACTGCACCACCATGCCCACCCCCCGCATATAGGACCAAAAAAGCAACACTATTCTGTTGATTTTACATTCATTCCTTGGGGGGAGTCCTTACAATAAAGCACAGACATAAAGAGTTTACAGACAGACTTTATAAGCAAAACTGCATAGTTTACATGTTCGAAGCCAATTAGATCAACATTATCACATCATGCACAACACTAATTAATGATACTACTTCTGATTGCATTCATTTCAAATTCATCTCCTCCCAACATTTTTTTGTCTACCATTTTGTCAAAGTTTTTGCCAGCATAAATGAATGTATATTACATTTTCATCTTCAACAATTAAAAATCTCTATTGGTGAATCATTTTCATCATCGTTTTCGTTGATGAAATTAGCCCTGCCTATAGTAACAGGTGGGCACTGGATTGGGTGACAGTGAGTCTTTTATGACTTTTATATGTTAATAAATCAATTCAAAAATGTACATCCAGCTTAACCATTAACAATCACTCAGAAGCTCAAAGCTGACTTTCAGAAGGAACAGCACTGAACAGAAGTCCAGTGGCACACAATACTTTCTCCAACGGAGTCAGACCCTTATAAACACGATCTTTGGGGAATTCACTCTGAGAAAGTTGGCTTCCACAAGCCATTTCAGATGCTCCTGTTTTTGTTTTGTTTTTTCTCTCCCTTGACTGGCTCTGAAGTGTGCCCAACATGCATATTACAGAGTAAATAAAAAAAAAATAATAAAAGAGGTATTGTGTAAGAGCCTACTGTTATTTTTCAAAACCAAGTCAAATCCCCTCTCCGGATACACACTCCTGATTCGCAATCTCTGCTTTGTGCAATAGAGGCACAAAGAGGCAGATAAAAGGCAGCACAAGTGAGCAACAAGATCACACGTCAGTGCGTGCAGGAGAGCTGAAGACTCGGAGACTGACACCTGTCCCCAAGATAACCAAGAAGATGGCAATATCACTCTTAAGAGGGGCACTGTGAGAAGGTGACAGGCGACCACGGAACATTCTGCAGCTGAAAAGGCAAAATTAGTGAAACCTGGTCATCACTGTACCAGTGAACGTTTACGACTGCCACAAACTTTTCACAAGAGATTGCTCTGTGTCTCCATGTATAACTACCACCCCATCTGGAGTGTACCCCTGCCCTCTACCCTGTGCTGCTGGGGACAGGTTCCAGGCTGCCAATGGCCCTGCCCAGGACAAGGGCCGGAAGATGGAATGATGGATATATGTACGTATACAGAATATACTGCTTTGCTAACACTTTCTGCGATTGTCATGTCTATATGAACACATTATAATGTATTCATAAAGCAAGATAGGCATGGCTATAAATTTTTATAAAAAGACTTAATACATTATAGCCATGTTTATTATGCATTATCAATGCTTTATGAAGCTCACATTTAAAATGCATTATAGATGACAGCGTCATTAGCGCTTATGAAGCATTATACTCAGCACCATAACGCCTTATGACTGTCTATAGAATATGCTGTAATGCTTTACTAATTCTCATACTAGCCATTATAACACTTTATGAAGATATGAGTAGTGCATTATTCATTAGAGTTTATGAAGTACTATAATCAACACGATAATACCTTTTGACTGTCAATAGAAGATGCTCTAAAGCTTTAGTAATTCTTACTGTATGCCAACCATTATAATGCATTATGAAGGTTTCTGTAAAGCGTTATGGATGACAGGTTCAATAAAGTGTTTTTTGGTTGATGCTTTCAGAAATAGTCTTTATCTGCATTGTTCTCTATGTATGGCTGCGTTCTACCCATTCAGATTGCAGTTCTATGGCTTCATTACTTAAGTATTGAAATGACAGCTTGCCTTTCTTCCCTTGAAGAAATGGTTAAGGCAAAATCTACACTGACAAGCTTTGATCTCCACATCAGCTCTACATCTAGGATTATCTGATAAATTTAACAGCATGTAGTCAAATTGCTAAAACAACATGTAGCTTGTTTATTCATCAAAAAACTCATACTGTATGCCATGTTTTTCTTAGAAAAATTTCTTTGTCCACTGTTTGTTCCTGCATTGCATATATTTGTGAGGCTGATTTTAAACCTTTTCTCGTGATTTTTTTGTGTTTACTTTATTCAGCTGACTTGTGAAACTGTGACTTGTTTGTTTGCCATGTAAGGCAGCAAACAACCAGCAGTTTAACAAAGTTTATTGCCTGTCTTGCAGGAAAGATGACTGTGACCGGGTAACATGTGTAGCCATCATTTTGCTGCCAGAGATGATAAGAGTAAATTTAGTTCCTTGACCGAACTAGCATTACAGGTGAGAAGACTCTGCAAATCATTGTGACACGGCCTATTGTAATTGTGACTGCAAAGTGAATTCATCATCGTCAGCTTGGAACCGTGCTTTTCTTTCCAGCTCCACTCTAGGAGGCCATCGTAAGCCAGACCGTCTTCACACTTGTATCACTAATTAACCAAGATTCTGCTTCGTCTGTTCAGTTTAATGATGGCAGGCTGAAAAACAAAAACACTTCTGTTCCAAACATGGGACTTTTTAAAAATGCTAGATGCATATCGCTGGAAATATCACTAGCCCCTAAAAGTCTATTTTTAAATAATAATGGGTCATGCTGGTGAGTTCTAGCCACAGACAAAATATGACATTATAATCAATTATAATTTTTCGTGTAAACACTGTTAAAGGGTGGTTTAAACCCAGAGAACTTCAAATTAAACATCCCAACTATCATGGACTGTGACAATCCAAAAGATTTTGAATGGTTCCTGTATTAAATATTTTGGGTATTATATTGACTGACAGATGTACTGGATCATTATTTTAATTATTCTTAGATTTTTGTAAAAGTGGTCATGTGTTGAATATAGGCCAAGGAATGAAAATGTGCCTTTGTAGAGCAAAATATTGATGAAATGAAAGCATTTGAGGGTGATAATTATGACGGCACAGGAGAGGCTGGGCTGTGGAAGCAAGTGATGCCCAGCTGATCTCTACAGGTATTTCTCTGAACAAATATATCCAGCACCACCAAGACAGAAATTGGGGGGCGAGAAACATTATTGCTTTATTATTAAGTCTGGTTTAGCTATTTCTACAATGTTTGTTCAAAATTCTTGTAAACTAGTCACATATTTTTGCATGTTTTCCCTTTTCTCATTTTCTATCCTACAGTCCCGGTGAGGATGCCCCCTCCTCAGTGTTGGACCTGTTTTTAAAAGCTTGTTACTGATTGTAGAACGATGACCTTTTTCCCTGTACTTTAGGAATAAACCAGTTGCCAAGAATAGCTGAAGAGGCAAAGATATTCCACTATTTATACACCAGCCAGCCAGAAAACAGCCAGAACAAACAGCAGATTTGTTTAACACAAACTTCTGCACTGGAATGTATGCAAATTTCACAATGTGACAAGGAGGGGGGGGGTTTGTTTGTACGGGCTCACGTGGAGAATGGAGGTTTAGGCGGCCGTGATTAATTAATGGGCCCCAACCGGAGGCACTCGGTGGAAATTAGCAGGAAGACGCTACCAGCAAATTCCACAGGAGGGGGTGAGAGATGGTTGGGGGGGAGGGGGGGTCGCCAGGAGGAGTAACGGGGGAGGAAGTGGCGAGCACAGGAAGTGGAGAGTGACAGGTACATACTGATTCCTCTAATCGGGACAGTGGTTCAACTGAGCGAGTCGTATTCCTTTGTATAGTGAATAATCCCACGAGTGCAGGCAAGGGAAACAGCCAAGAGGGTGGCAGAGGGAACAGAGGTGGCTTTCTTTTTAGTTCAAGATGTTTAATTCAATATGTTTTTCAAATGTGTTTAAACCGTAAAACATAAGAGAAGTTTTTGATACATCGATTTTACCTTAATTTCCATCTACCTTTTATGAATTTGTCTCGGAGCATATGCTGACTTAAACGGGAGTATCGAGGTCGACAAGCGATCAACACTAATGAAAATTCTCGGTAACCCTTTACATCAAGTGCACCTTCATAATACATTCATTATGCATTCATAGAACGTTCAGTGCACCTTCATAATGCGTTCATAATGCATTAATAGAACATTCATAAGCAGCATGCAAGTACATCTTAACATCCTAACATCCCTTAACAGCTTTAATATACATTAATAACAAACATTACATGATTATACAACTATAATGTTTGTTATTATTATAAAATGTTGGTTATTAATGCATATTACAGCATTTAAGGGATGTTAGGATATTAAGGTATACATACATGATGTTTATAAATGTTTTATGAATACTTAATGAATACATTATGGTGTACTGAACATTTTACGAATGCAATATAACGGCATTATGAAGGTGCAGTTAATGTAAAGCGTTACCAAATTCTCTTATGAAGTATATTTTTTTGAGACACTACTGGTAACTTCTGGTGAATCTGCATGTGGACTGTCAATCAAACCATTTGGATTTGGGAAAACAGCAAAACACCTAAAACAATGTGCTGCATCTCTTCACCCGCTTTTTATCTGAGCAGGATTCTGATATATTGATTGTCATTGCTATTCAATTGTCCGTCATTCAGAGTTTTCAATGTCATCAGCCGATCTGAAAATACAAGTGTCTCTTTCTGTGGGAAATTTTTACTCCTTCAAGCTAAGAAACGCATTTACATCTACTGTATCATAATGTTTAATCAATATTTAAAAATCCATCCATCCATCCATCCATCCATCATCTAACCATTTATCCAGTACAAGGACACGGGCAGCGTAGGATTCACAGCAGGAGAAGAGCATGAATGTGATGCCAGTCAAGTGTAGGACACAGACACACACATACTGTACAGTTTAGAGGGGGCAATACACCTATCTGCCTGGACTGCAGAAGAATTTACAAGTTCCTGCACTAATCAGAGCAGAGATTTCAGCTGTATGATAAACAAGTCTGATAGGAAATGAGGGTTTACCTGTGTGGGGGGACTAGCTTTAGCACATGTTCCATGAAATCAGTAATAGCCATTCTGCTTTGAACACAGAGTGCTATTTTTGCAAGGTGAGAGGGTACATTTCAATCCAATTACCAAATCACGATTTCTAGCAGCTTATTTATACAATGAATAGGACAGTAGGAATTATTTTAATTACTCCACCGTGGAATATTCAGATTGCCCCACAGCTAATATTCTAGAGTAAACTTAACTAATTACATTTTATCACTGTCAGTACCTGATAGAATTTAGAATTGTCAGGCTTCCTTCAGTTTGAATTTTAGGTTGTTTACTTGTGTTCAAGTTTGTTTAATAGCTCACATCTGGTGTTGTACTCGACGAAAACTGGGTCTTTTCCTATATGGCACTTAGATGAATAAATAGGTCCATTACGTAAATGATTTTTTTTTTTCATTGAGGCTAGCTTCCCATTTTTTGTTAATATATTTATTTTGTTTTTGTTTTTTTTTTCCCAACTTCAACACATTTGTGGCAGTGTCAGCATTATAGCGAAAATTACTTTTGATTCAAAGGGTCCCAACTTTCATTTCAAGAGGACTCTTTCCTGCAACAAACACAACTTATCAATTTCAGCTTCTGCCTGCAAAGCATAAAGTTGCCGGTACAGAAGCAAACTTTGGAACAGGGGCAAACTTCATTTCGAGGCTTTATTTGTCATAACACTAGGGTCGCATTCCTTAAACTTTTATGAAATTTGTATGAGGTGGTGGTAAAACTTTGCAGTCAGTTTTAAGATGCTGTTGCCTGGCGGCTCATTTATATTTCAGTTCTACACTTCGACCTATTTTTCTGTCTAGATAAAGGTACCAGATCACACACATTGCTTAATTAATTGTAAAGAATTTGTCTAAGCTTAAAGTGAGCCCTTGGTAATCCATCTATCTTCTAGTCATTTATCCAGAACAGGGTTATGGATGTAGCCAGGAAGCAAGGGACCAGGGAGGCAAGCACCACCCTAAGGTGGTGCTTGTTCAACTCAGTACAAACACAATGAGCAGAAATGGCAACCTGACACTTTGGACCACAGGAGGAAACCGGAGTGATTGGGTTAAACCCAGTCAACGTGAGGAGATTATGCAAACTCCGCATAGAGAGCAGGGGCACACATTATATGATAATAACAAGCATTGTAATTGTATAATCATATAATGTTTATTATCAATGCATAATAAAGCTGTTAAGGTACTGTATACTTACATGCTGTTTATGAATGTTCTATAAATGCATTATGAAGGTGCAGTTAATGTAATGTGTTACCCAATTTATTAATAAGCAGTATTATGGTACTTTTCAACTATGGAGGTCCTTCACCAGGTTATTCTCACAGGGCTTTCTTTTAATCTGCTGTACTTTAGTGGTCAGGGGCCGGAGAGGTCAGAGGTTATGTGTGTTCATGCGTGACTGTCAACTTAGTGGGTGTTTTCCCTCTCGGCCCAGCCCAGCCCAGCCTGACCCCCCCTCTCCCCGCCGGAGAACAGTAAACGCATTAAGCGCGCACAGCACAGTCAAATCACATGCTGGTGTGCAGTGACAGGTGCCCACCTGGGGGGCAGCTTGATGGGCAGAGGCAGGAAAAAGGCAGAGATGCCTTCATGCAATAGCATTCAGTGCACAATGAAGCAAGTCTACCTTTGCGTACGAGCAGGGGCACCATAAGGCGGGAGAAAGTTAGGGCGATTCCAAGGGCCCCTGAGTGACCGGGCGCCTACAAATTTGGAAAATAACTGGATTGGTCTGGACTGGGGGACCCAATATGATATGCCTTCATGGGGCGCAAAGTCTCTAGCAATGCCCCTGCTTACGAATTCCTACAATAACAATCTCTTTAACTGGAAGAATTTCCCATATTTGGCTCCGTATAGTCAAAGTCTATATATGCGAAAAACATTGTCATTCAGTAAAACAGATTGAACAGCAGGTGACAAAATGTCCTAAATGTTCATTCAATATGTGCATCTTTGATTTTTGCTGTGGGTCTGCAAGAGATCACTTAAACGACTTATAAAGGAAAAGTGGCTTTATTTACATCAGCTAACAAAAATCCGCTTGTGTAACGGCTGACCTCCAAGGACAGATTCATAGAAAACATGGGAAACAGCTGTTGGCTCCCAGTACAGCGCCGTTTATGAATATTAATGGCACTTGTCCTCCTAAGGTGACATCTGAGCCGACTGGCAGCAATTTGATTAATTCCTCTTGGAATATGGGATTCTTCGCACCTATTAGAACTGCTTCCGTGCCAATAGTACTGTGGCTCTAAGTGCTGTTTGCTGTTTACTAACTAGAGGACAACAGACATTTCCCCCGTTTGTCGTTCTCACATACTTGCCTGAGAACATCTAGCCATCCTTCCAAAGTAGAAGGTAACAGAGCTGTGTAAACATCCGCAGGCAGCCCAAGTGTCTTTAACTTGATGGCCCCAGTGAAAGTGCCCCTCCTCACTCCCTCTTGGAGAATCAGGCAGCATGCAGCTTGGAGGGTTATGTAAATTGATCAAGCTCGATCCCCCCCCCCCCCCCCCCCATGGTTTAATATGGTGATTTGTACCTGAATCCTTTCCAGGTCTGAGGAATTATTGTAAGAACATGGTCCTGGAAGCATGGAGAGCTTTATGCATGCGTGTGTGTGGCTTATGTATGTATTACATTGTGGGGCCAAATATCCCTGCAATGTGATAAAAACCTGTTATTTTAGGATTGTGGGGACCAACTTTACCATCCCCACAAGGGGAAACTCATTTTTAATAAAATCTGTGACTGCAGTCAAAAAATTAATGTAAAATTAATGGAGAATCCCACAACGATAGGAATACACAGTACCAGACAAAAGTTTGGACACACCTACCCCTAAAAAGGTTTATTAGCACTATTTACATTAAGTGTACCTTCATAATGCATTCATAGAACATTCATAAGCAGAATGCAAGTACACCTTAACATCCCTTAACAGCTTTAATATACATTAATAACAAACATTATTATATAATGTTTGTTATAAATATATATTTCAGCTGTTAAGGGATGTTAGGATGTTAAGGTAACATGATCTTTATGAATGTTTTATGAATACTCTTTAAGGGTCATTAATACTCAATGAATACATTATGAAGGTGTACTGAACGTTTTAGGAATGCAATATAAAAGCATTATGGAGGTGCAATTCATGTAAGGTGTTACCGAATAATTAAGACAAAAAATGTCAAATAATACATATAGAATTATCCTTTGTAGGTGGGTTGGTGTGTCCAAACTTTTGACCGGTACTGTTTGAGCTGGGTGTGTGTCTGTGTGTGAGGCGCATGGGTGCCCATATGTCTCAGTACTTTATATTTAAGTACAGTGGTACCTCGGTTCTCTAACTCACTAGAACTCGAATTTCTTGAAAGTCGAACAAACCAGTTTGACCTAGAAC
>JAODLC010000028.1:3240102-3252079 GCA_026781145.1 Hippopotamyrus pictus | reverse complement strand
AGTACAATGTGATAGTAACTCTTTATGCTCAACTGGTTGGTTGAAACAAAATCCTGGTTTGTATTTTTACTTTCTGGACCTGAAATGTCTGCCTCTGCATTTAATATAGATTCATTTATATTGGAAATTAATGTTAAACATATGTCATTATTCGCCTTTTTTAACTGAATTTAACCCAAGGAAAACCTCATTCAAAATATAATACGTAATATACTCTGTGTTTTGGGATTCAGCAGAGAGCCTTCCAGGTGCCCTTGGTGCAGTGAATGTTGCTTGCCTATTTATAACCACTAGAGGGGGCAAATGAGTTTATGCTTCTTTTTGCTCTGTATGACTTAGGATTTCATACTAGCCTGTTAGTAGAGTAAAGGAGTTTATGTTACTACCTATGACTGAACGTATCATTAGTGTTCTTAATGTTAATGTATTTTTATGCTGATAATTACTGATTTAACTATTAGGGTTTTCATGTTTACGTTTTAAATTTCTTCACTTCGTTCACTGTCAACCACTGGCTGAAAACTATGCTTTCGATTTATTTAACTTTAAATTTGAAATTAATTTTTGCAATACTGTAAAATGAATTCTGATTTCTTTATAGAATACGTCCTTGTTTTGTGTTCGCAACATAAATGGAAATTATATGAAACTTAATTAGGTTTTTGTTTATCTATTACTATGATTCTGCGGTAACAGTTAAGATAAGATTATCTTAACTTTACTACTAATTTCCAGACCCATTATGTATCACTAGCTAGCTTGTTAGTAATGGGTATCAGTAACAGAGGATCCAAGATATACTGGTCTTGCTTTGTGACAAGAAGGTATAAGGAAAGTAGACAACAACTTAACTAACTCCCTGCGTAACAACTAACAAGCAACTTATATTTAGAAACCAACGATCATTTCTCACCTGCTGCCTTCTTAATTCACTTGTACAGTTAAAAATCTCAGCGGAACAGCTTAGTTTGGGTACAGCAAGGTCACTCCCAAGCGGGAAGCAGCAGCTTCCCCAACAAGTCATTTTTAAGGAAAAGGGAGGTTTATTTTCCCCCTTTATGTATCCAGGCATATGTGCATGATAAGGCAGATACACACTTGCATTTTATCACGTAAATGTAGAATATACAGTTGATGTTCTGTTTACTGAGCCTTCATACCATCATTAGCATAGATAGTAGCGTTGATGTATAAGTGTCATGTTTTTGTCATCAGTATACAGGTGTATAGTGGCACCTCTTTGGCTCATGGGTTACACTACAGCAGGCATGGAGAAGCTTAATGGACTTCTTAGAAAAACAATAATACAGAGCTTCAATTCCCTCTCTAATAAGTTTGGGAGCAAACAGTGTTACGTCCATAGTTGTATTATTTGTTTTAGGGACATAAGGATACAAGTAAAAAAGATAGTGGGGTTAGTTGCAGTGGGCTGCCGTGTTCACTTCACAATAAATCAATGAAAATGAAAAACTATCCCAAAAAGTAAAGGGAAAACACCTTAATTAGACCAAAACAGAAATGGCTATTTAAAACAGGTTTATAAATACATCCACATGGTAGATTGTGTGTGCAGATTTGCAGTGACAGAATCTTCCCTTTGTTTCATATATCATATTTCAGCCAGAGTTTGAAATCCAGGAAAGCCTGGGGAAAGTACGTGAGGCATGTACAGATGCCTCACTGGGGTTTTAATTTAGTCGCTCCTCTAGCCCCCCCCCCCCCCTCGACGATCGCTTTAGAGGATCGACACTAAGTGAAGAGGTAGCGACATAATAGGATCTTCCTCCGTGTGGCCCTTTGATGTCAAGGAGTCGGCTTGTCGTGGTAAAGGCTTCCTCTTCTGCGCTTTACACCCAAACGAGGACTATCAGCGTGCCGGGAGGCTCCGTCAGGGGAATCTGTGCGCGGCGACAGGCTCCCTCATGCCCTCTGCAGAGCGCCGTAACCGCGGCATTAAGGCGTCTGAAGGGACGGTCTGACCCTCCTTTCCGGTCACCCACCCCATCGGAAACAGTGCCTGTACCACGACAGCCTTTCGCCTGCAGACAGAGATCGTAGCTCACCATATATTACCTTTCAAACACGATGTTTTTGGCCGAGGTAGACAAGCGGAAATGATCCACTTTTAAAGATGCAAAAAGCAGATACTGCTGATAAAGTGTGTTTCTGGGAGAGCTGGCATCTTGTCATCATGTCACCATGAAGAATGAGTGTAAATTTGACCAGCTATAGATATGCGAGCAGTTATTCCAATGAAGCATCCATGCGTCTCCATTTTCTATCAGAAGTGGTATACTGTTGTGATAATGACATCCACACTGGCGGTGTGACAGTGGAATCTGATATAATTTCTTCAACAGTCATATTAAAATGCATAATTCAGATTATAATTACCTGAGCATCCGGTCCACAAGAATTAGCTTTATTCTACTACAGTTGAATTCATGCTAGACACGCCATCTCTCTCCAGTTTCCCTTTTTCCCTTCAGCCTCTGATGCAGCTGAGGTAAGGGCTCTACTTAAACAAACAACAAACGTTATTCGTGGACCAAAGGAAAAGAAAGGAAATATCAACATTTATCTGTGCAGTAGCCATTGCATAAAATTTATGCGGGGGTGGATTTGTCGAAACCATTTCATCCATTACTGGATTTCAACAGCTGTCTTTATTTACAGTTTCGTTCAAGCTGAGTGGAGTTTGCTTTAAATTGCAGAAGCACCAAACTGATCTAAGATCTTACCCCTTTGAAGCAAAAATGTATTTTGCATTTACTGCATCTTGGTCTAGCCAAGGATCTGGGACAGCTTTGCTATATACCAGTGTTTCCTGCATACAGTCCCTAAAAATGGGGAGTAAAAATGTGGACTGTCTGGCAGGGAGCTGAGATGGAGCAAAAATGTGGACCATCTGTGGGTCCCCAAGGCCCAGGTTGGGAAACACTGCTATATACAAAGAGTAAGTCCTCCTACCTTCCCGACTGACACTGAATGAAGGCAATGAAGAATCATTTTAGATGAACCAACTAATTAACACCTGGTATGGGTAGCAGTTTAGTTTAAGGTCTGCTCTTATACACTCTTATTAATCATATGATAACAAATTAATAGATAGAAAGATTCATTCACAAACTTTTGTAAATGCATTACAAAACAACTTGTAAATCACTTGCATTATAAAACAATGAGTTAGTAAACATACTCAGAAATGAGTTATACAGTAATTGAGTGTTTACAAGCTAATCAGTAAAAACTTTGTGAGACAGGGATAAGATATCTTTGTGATGGATTTCTAAATTTGATTGTCAGTGAATCTTTTTATTTACTAATATATTATCAAATGATTAGCAACAGACTATTAATAGTTAAGGAGCAGACCTTAAATGAAAGTGTTACCATAGTATGTCATTGGCACTTATAATACAGAAGAAACTACAGTCACGTGCCGCATAACAAGATCTTGGTCAGCAATGGACTGCATATACGACAGCGGTCCCATAAGATTATAATAGAGCTGAAAATTTCTTATCGCCTAGCAACATGGTAGCCATCATGATGTCATAGCGCAACGCATTACTCAGGTGTTTGTGGTGATGCTGGTGCACATAGAAGTGTAGTACATACAATTCTGTATTGTACTTTTTAGTGATAATAAACAACTATGTTATTGGTTTATGTATTAACTATACTGTACTTTTTATAGTTACTTAGGCTATACTATACAGCTTAGTTGTGTAGTAGACTATACCAACTAAGTCTGTGTAAGTACACTGTGCGATGTTCTCACAACAGCAAAATCACCCAGAGATACATCTCTAAGAACGTATTCTTGTCGTTAAGCAATGCATGACTGTACTCATGAACATACATTCATACATTCTTAGATCATGTTATTATGTTGGAAGCATTCATTTTATTAAAATATCATTTCACATTAAGACAGCGAACAGGAAAAAAGACATCAAAATGAGCTGGATTAGCGCACAGCAGCCTTTCAGGTTGTATTTATAAAAGCTCAATAGATTCTCTCACAAAGGTTATGCACGTAAGATGGGCTGATATTACAGTCGATACCTCTTTGCTTAATGTGGTGAATACACAAAACATATCCACCTGATTGTGTTCTCTCCCTCCCGCGTCAATTTTTCGGCGGCAAAATAACCATGCAATCACAATTATGCCCATTACCACTAAACGTAATTATGATAATGTAACCCTTTCATTAACAGGGAAAAGTTGTGTCGCTTCCAAAAAGAAAATTGTGCTCGACTTGCTTGAAAGGAATACGGTGGGGAAAATGCGGCCATCGCGGAAACCTAGAATGCAATAAATGATAATACAGCTACGATAGGGAGAGCAGGGCCTAAAATCCTCCTTTCAAAATGATAAGTCTCAGCAGATAATAGTTCATACCGCAGTAGCCGTGGGCTGATAAACAGGCCCGCTGTGTCTGCTGATGGATAGGAGTGTCCTACCTGGAAGGGAAAAAAACATTCTTTTTATTTGGCTTGGAGAAAGTATGGATGTACTCTGTAACCCATATGGAATTATGTATTGGAGGGTAAATCCTGAATGCACGCGACGTCTAAGGGTTTTCCTGCTTCATCATTACAGATCCCGCATGGGGAGCTAAGCTATCACGCCATGCTGCTTTCATTTTTCCCGCCTTTATGAGTTTGGGGGCTTCAGCTCTCCTTCAGGACTCTCGTTACATTACTGCGTGGCGATCGTCACGTACCGAACATTCTCCGTCCCAGTGCCACTCCAGGCGTATAGTTTCTAGATTTATAACCTTTAGCGGTGACCTGAGGCAGCCAGCATGCAGCTTACGCCTCCCACGGAGATGCCGTGATGAAGCACGGCTCACAGGGTGAGGTTTGCACCCCTCAGCAGCTCCCCCTGGGGGAGATGATAAGGTACTGCACTCCGCTAGCTGGTGTATGCAAAACCGCTGATTCCAGCTTTCTGGAGCCTCTTCGCAGAGCCAGACGAAATGCTGTGTAATGCATGACATATTGATATGTCTATATTTATTTTTATAAAAGACTGGATGAGAAACACCAGAAGGGTTTCATGCGTCCATGAAAACAACGATAAATACATGCCAAGATACGAAGGAAGAACAGCGTTTGTGGAATCTTAATTAGTCTAAGGGTCGCAATTCTTTTTCAAAACAATGGTAGAGGTACGATCGTTAACCCTAATTTAATTCTGACAAATATTGCTAAAGGAACAATGATACATAACAATGTTTTTGTTTGCTGAATTCTGCCTGTTCCTGGCAGCTTTTGTTCAGTTTCCATTGGCGCTTGTGTTACACCTAAGCATCCAGTGGAAAAAGCTGAGGAACCCAATTTTTTTTAATCATTTACATGTGAAAAGTGAAAGGCAGCGAGGCAATCGTCAAACTTGCCATTGTCACTGGGTAAGAGAAAAATCGTGTATCGGTGCTGAGGGAAGATGTATTTCTTGTAATGGATCATTCATTCTTCAGAAAAGATTTAAAATATATATTTTGGATTATTTTTGGCATGTGTGGGTTTATTTCAACTGATAAGACACGTGTCGATTCGATTTCTTTGAAGGTGAAGTCTCCACCTCCAGCGTGTCATTCATTTGTCAAGCTGTGCTTTCGCTAAAAGGGAAGATGAATCCTAGCCATGGTACCTACACACCTCCCGTCTTGTACCTATACTTGGTGACAACACACCCACTTCTTTCTGAGTCAAACAAGTCACTCTTTAAAAAGAAAAAAATCACTGAATAACCAGTGTAAGGTGTAATTTCAATGGGATGGAACAACCTGTATTTTAACTTAAGGTACGAGTGCTTTCTGTGTAGACGCGTTAAAGTTTTGTGGGTAAAAAAAAATGACTCAGCTGAATCTAAATATTTTAAAAGTATTTTCAAATGAGATGATAAGTAATTCCAGTTGTTGCATTACTTATTTAAATTCTTCAGCAATTTAATTTTTATTTCAGGCATCTTAACTATGTTACAGTGGCCGTTATATTTTGAAATATTAATGTTTTGTGTGTGTGTTTATTGAACGGTATTGAAACAGGCTAGATCTGTGAAAACATTTATGCATTTTTAATGGCCGCTCATCTAAGCGCAGATGTGGCGATCTGGAGCTGATCCGGGGAAGCGTAGGGACCGAGCTGTACAGCAGCCTGGACGCGATGCCAACCCACTGCAGCTGTAGACACACTCGCACCTGCGCAGAGACATAGGCACACACACAAAGCCAGGCCCGTTTAGAGAAACCCTTCCACTAGACTGGTGGCCTTTTGCACTGCGATTACAACAGAGCTCTGAGGTTTGACCAACTTATACACCTTGTCCTTTATAGAATCGTTTCAGACCGAACATCGCTTTCGATATTACGCACCATATTCTTGTGGAGATGACACAGGTTCTCACATTTGAAAGATTCCAGCTACATGCAAAACGGCAGCGCAGTACAGGATGACAGCTCACAACGTATTTAGTCTGATCTCAGCATTCTGCTCATACTGCCTGGCACCTCCATCATTAAAATCCTTTGGAGTTTTACCCGTCTCTCCCTTTCTGCTTCACCGTTTTCCAGGATCTTGCCACTGATGGGTTTAATGCCTCATTAATTAAAGTGTCCAGTCTGAAACAGTTATAATAAGAATTACTGCCGACACTCGAGGATATGTGCAGGCAATCTATCGTGGTGCAAAATCAAACCTTCAAGAAAGCAACGTTAACAAGCTGAACTTTAAGTACTTTTGTATTTATATCCACCAGCCTGTTCAACATTTCATTACAAAATCATGGGTATTAAGATGAAATCGGTGGACCCCGTGTTACTATAATAGCCTGTACTCTTCTGGGATGGCTTTTCATTAAATGCTGGAATGCTGTCATTTTTGCTGGTGGGATTTGCAGCCATTCGGGTTTGGAATCGGTATTGGGTGATCAGGTCCATTTCTGTGAGTTTGAAACTTTGCAACTGAACCAGCTCTCAGACACGGCATCTTTGGCTGGTTGTGCTTGCGTTACAATTTAACTGTTCACTTCAGCAGTTTGACACAGTGAAATAGTTAAAATATTTATTGATTAAGCTAAAGAGGCATGAGAATCTCATGTGTGTTCTTCACAAAATATAATGCTTTCATAACAAAACTACAAAATGCACAGCTTTGGTGCTATGCTGAAAAAACACTGACTGATACCCACAGGAATAAGGCATTGAGCCAGTACAGGTGTTTCACATTGCCCTGTATGCAAAACAAGATGTGCTTGCTCAGGATTCAGGTTTAAAAGTAAATGTTGAATAGTCATTCTCCAAAAAGGGTCTTTATTGTATATTGCCAGGGTTTGATGAACGATGGAGACAGAATATGCGGGGATTGGGGCACTGTTGTTTCGTCGATGTCACAGGTGCATAGGAGCGGAACGACTCTCTGCTTGCACAGAGCTGTGTGCATGCATCAGTCATCTAAGATTTAATCCGCAGCAGTGTCACCGAAGTGCAGAAGGCGAGGGAGAAGCTGAGCGGTTTCGGTCTTCGGAGTGAAACGTCTACGCGTGTCTGGCCTGCAGAATGAAAAGCAGTCATTGGAAAAGGCCCCCTGACCTTCCGGGTGTTACGGATGACAAGGCAGCACCGTGTTCCCAAATAGCCGCGTGTGCTGGGTCTCTCTTATTCAGCCAAATGACGCCTCCGTCCTTCTGTGGTCTAGACCCAAAGTCATTCATCCCCCCATGTCTGGAAGGCTCCGCCACCATCAGTGATGATTTAAGAACATCCACGCTTGGTGAAGGTATTTTCACGGGAGTAATTTCACTGGATCTTCAGACACCTGAATCATACACACCTACATCTGCACAAGGACCATCGTGAGGGGAAATGAAGAGATGCTTACAACAACAAGTTAAGATTAACATCAAAGCAAACTCATGCTGAACGGTTCATACTTCTGGCTTTAGGAAAATCTCTGACTTTGAATTAAGCCAAGCAGAGTTACATAGTCTGTGCATACCATGAAGATCAGCATGATGTTGAGCATAAATAAGCATTAAGATTAAGACTAATTAAGATTCCACAAATGCTGTTATTCCTTGGTATCCTGGCACGTATTTATCTGTGTTTTCATGTACGCATGCCGCTTGCTGCTATTTATCATGTACACGGCTCACACAAGGTGCACATGTTAGAATTCACCACTCACCAAGCAAGAATTTAGTGTATGATTCAAATACATCATGCATAATACAAATCATCCATCTTCCATACCCGCTTGTTCCACGCAGAATCCATGTACTGTGGGGTAAGATCCTGGAGGAAGCTGCAGAGAAGAACATGCCAACTCTACACATATGGAGTAGAGAGAGGAGATTCGAACCCTGGCCCCAGAAGTGTGAGGCAACAGTGTGAGATTGATACATAATAGTAAATAACAGTGGATAATTAATTGCATTAATTCATAGGTGCTGCATGTAATGTCCACTTCCTTTTGCATTGTCCCTGGCTTTTTCTCCTGGTTTTGCATGTCTTGCCCTCATGTTCCCCACATGCCATGTCCATGCCTCTGCATGCCCACAGAGCCAGGCTGAATCATAAGAGTTTGCCCAGCCAGCCAATACCACCCACGGTGAAGGTCTGACCAGTAATGGTTTTAACGGAGCGGCCAATGAAGCTACTCGTTTCCATATGTCCAGGGTATCCTGTTGCAGACAGTACAGAAGAAAAAGTGTCACGCCACAGCTAAATGTCATTTCACAGTCGTGTGTTTTTTAAACGGCTTTGCTGTCGTAAGCAACTATCAAATGAAATATGATGGACTGACAATCAGGAGGTAGTCAGGTGGCAAGACGGAATCGTGCTTAATTTATGCATTCAGCAAGTGCAGATAAGAAGATAAGAAAAGAATGAATGCAGGGACAAACATCTGTGCAATTATTTAAGTTCTTAGTGCCCCCCTGGGAAATTATAGTTGATTCTATTAAAATGCATTCAAAATAAAACTGCAGTGTTGTATTGTATTAGGTTATTATATATGCAGCATATACTGTAATATTATATATTTTGCACCATTGGGGTTTGGGGTGCTTAACTTGAATATCTCCAATAAATTTAAATACCAAAAAAAATGCCATTAACACCCCCCCTCCCCCCCTGGGTATGTTGCGAGATACAGTCCCTTCCACAATTACTGGCATCAGGATAGGTAAGAAGTTCCTACACATTCAGATTTCTTTTTCTTGGAATAAATTTCCTATAACCCTTTTTACTTATCTATACCGGGGGTGCCAATAATTGTGGAGACTACTGCATGAAAGCAGATGTACACTGAAACAGTTACTGCTCTGAGCACAGAGGCTGCATATACATGAATCGTTTGAGTGTCCTTAGGGGTTCATCCATTAAATGGTCACAGTGAGCCTGCAGCCAATTCCAGGATACACGGGTGTCACCAGAACAGGATGCCAATCTTGCACAGGGCACATGTTCACACTCACACTCACACTCAGATCCACCTAAGCACAGGGTTATGACTGCAGAAGGAAAGCATGGAGGCCATGCAGACCTCACACACAAGCAGGGAGGACTTGCAGATTGCACACGCAGGCAGGGAGGACTTGCAGATTGCATATGCAGGCAGGGAGGACATGCAGACGGTACACGCAGGCAAGGAAGACATGCAGACGGTACACGCAGGCAGGGAGGACATGCAGACGGTACACGCAGGCAGGGAGGACATGCAGATTGCACACGCAGTCAGAGAGGACATGCAGACAGTACACGCAGGCAGGGAGGACATGCAGATTGCACACGCAGTCAGAGAGGACATGCAGACCGCACAAGCGCAGGCAGGGAGGGAACGAGATACCACCAGCCCTGGGGGTGTGAGATTGCTGCACATCCACAGAGCCCCTTGGTCCTGCACAGTGTTTTACTTCCTAGTGCCATAACATAACTGAGCCCAGCTGTGAGCCTGAAAGTGGCCTTGGGTGAGACTAATGCCCCCCCTCACCCCCATCCTTGTACAACATGCCTTGTATGTGGATCTGGCAGCAGATGAATGAAAAAAATGAATGAATGAAAGTACCTTACAGAACCAATGGGGGGGCCACTTCAACCACCATTACAGTGTAACACCAACCCTGGATGATGCAGCGGCAGCCATTAAACCTGATGGTCAAATGCCATTGTCCATACAGCATGCAGGCTTATCGCCATGGTAACTGCCTCACTGGTGGTCCACCTCGGCTCAGAGCCGCGTGGGGCGTCTGTCATCATTTCTGTTTGCTTGTCCGCGGCCATCGGCATGTGCATCGCCCGTCAGCCGTGTTTGCCGCAACGCGCCATCTGTTACACGGCCGCTTAGACGCCAACCAAATGCCGACGTTTCATGCCACCGAAGACGTGAGGTCACCCTCGTGTACCGATGTCCTGCCAGGTTGTTGTCCACAATGGCGGCCCCCCGCCTTACAAAGTCGCTAACACGCCTGTCCCGCTGCTGATTGCTCCTGCGGCTCTTCCTTTGCATGCACCGCAGCATGTGGGTTTACAGTCGACTGCTCTCACTGCAATGTTCCGTTCATCGCATTTCTAATTTGGGATTAGTCACAGGCCTGTAATGAATGATTAACAGAGAGGGATCGAATGGATTCCTAAACTTCTGTGGGCACCCCCCACATCTACGGTGAGAGCACTTCTGTCATAAAGTCGCCCCAGCGACCGGGAAATTAAGATCTCACAGGGCAAGAAGTATGATCACGTGCTATTTGGTGCGGTCCACGATTCTAGGAAAAGCGGGGGGCACATTCAGCAGAGATTCTAAGCTCTAAGCGATCATTGGCAGAACTTGCCATCTTTCAGTTCTAGATTGCTTTAATCCTGGCGCAGAAGAAGGTCTGGGGTCCTGCATATTTCCCAGTCTTGGGGGTGGGATGCTGCATTGGATCTCTATAATGAACCTCTGCCATAATTCCCTTCATCCCCGCCCCCCTGTATCTTATACCACCCCTCCCCCCCAGGCTGGGACACACAGGGTCGATTCCAGGTTCCATCTCCATTTGCATGGAAAGGTTTAAGCAATATGACCATGGAATGACATGAAAGTGTTCCGTCTTTGGAATTAATCTCAATAAAAACGCGGCCGTGTGGAAAACAACACCCCTGGAGTTTGTCTGCAGGAGCAAGCTCACCACTGTCCGGTACAAGCGAGCTTACGGCAGGAAATAAACTTGCATTTACATTTCCCAGAGATTAAAGGCCAGTGCATTTAGACGCCAGCCTTTTAACTGCCATTGATTGTGTTTATTTTAGCATCCCTGATTTTAAATTTAAAACTTTTTTTTGCTAGGTATTTATGTATAATAACCATATATGAGGCTGGCTTCGCCTACCCAGAATTACCGTACTGATTACTCCCCCACAAGGCTCCTGGAAAGGAGATTTGGTTCAGAAATATTAATATGTACATTAACACTGGAGATAGGCGCCTACATGAGACCTTCATAAACCCTTGATGTGGCACGTATCATCTATGACTGTTTATGTAATCCCTTTAAAAGCATAATGCGGAGCTTATGAAAATATGTGGAGTACTTTATCTAAAGTGTTACCAAATGTAATTTTATTTACCAGGCTCTCTACATTGATTTTATTTTCCAAAAGCAGTCAAAGTATCACAGCTCGTGTCACATTTTGTGTTTATGCGTTTTGAATGTTTTTCATGTGTGGCCAACAATCTAAAGAGCTCTGACAGTGGACAAGCTAGAATTAGTTTATTCATATTTAATATAAAAATCGAACTTGAGGCTTTTCACTGGCTCGGATAGCTGTATATTCCCAATCAATCTGAACTAGTGCTATTTGAGAGTCCCAGAGCAGCCTGCAGCCTACGGCACAGTTACTGATTCCTGGGGTAAAATTTACATCTGTTTACCACAATTTGAACATTTGCACAATCCTGTATCGAGTGCTTAACACACACACACA
>JAODLC010000028.1:3223430-3233573 GCA_026781145.1 Hippopotamyrus pictus | reverse complement strand
CCGGGTTTTCTAATGCATTGACGCTTGACCGGAACTAAGTTTACCCTACGATTACGTATTTCCGGTTTTCGTGAAAAGGGTCTATACGCTTCATTCTCCACATACATCACTAATACTTTTTTGTTACTATAACATTATTGTATTTGGTTTATAGTTTCTTTATTATTATGCTACCTTGACCACTGCATCGGGTAAGATGTATGGTAGATGGAGGGATAGTATAATGCTTTTAAGTAAAATATTGCAGTTTTTGAGTATTTGGTACATTTTAATTGACAGTTGTGGATGTATGTAATAGTTAAAAATAATGTTGGGAGAAAAGTCCAAGCCAATTCTTTCTTTCTTTTTTTTACACTGCACTTTCAGCACAACAATTGTTAAGGAATCTGTGAGATCATAATAAGTGATAGTGATAGTGAGTGAAGATAAAGTTCACTGTAACCAGAATTGATCTGATCTCCAGTTTCAGATCATGACTGTCTGCTGTGGAACACCCAAACACAAATACAAGCTAGGTATGACTATCCCCTTGTAAATCCTAAATATATAAATAGATTTCCACTCTTTTCTAAAGCTGATTTATATCTTATATGTAGGAAATCCCTACTTCCCACAGATAATATTATCTAATCTCTTGCATATAGAAAATGCATTCATTACCATGCTAACGTATAATCTGCCTTTGATTTATCAACAGAAACGTGCCATACATAATAAATGAAGGATTAATACCAATGAAATCATTTTTCTCCCAGCTACTTGAAGATATAACGACATTCGGTGCCCTATCGTACGCCGGTTTAAAAGAAAGTGGCATCAGGCACAACCCAGGTGACATGGAGTCCTGCTGTTGCTGTCGATGGTCTGCTCGCACGCTTTCATTCTGTGCACGAGTAGACCGGTTTCGTTTGCAGAGAAGTGTCCTTTTGTAATACCCGGCAAAGCCGGCATTATAAAAGTAATCCACCAGGGTGTAAGCACACCTGGCTCTTAAAGAGAATGGGAGATGAAACTCTGATTGATATATAGCTTGTTACACCCCAAAAATACTCATCACTAACTAGTTCATTATGTATACAACCCTTTCAAACCATCTGCCTGGCACTGCAACCATTTTTACACTATCAATCCAGCAAAGGTGGATTTGCCCTAAATGAACTTGTGCCACGCGCTTCAAATCATTAAGATAGGGCCCTCAGTCTTGTCAGCACCAAGCTAACTTCATTCTGCCTATACATACATGAAACACATAAACTTTTGCATCAATTGAAGACCTTCTACCTTTCCCTGGGTTGATTGTTAAACATGAACTCTTCCTCATATCCTTAAACTTGCTTGTCAAGGTAGTAAATATCAGATCTCTTCTGATTTCACAGTGACATTTAGCCTCACACATAATTATTCATTGAGACAAATCCGCTTCATGCTGCCTCTTCCGTCTCTTTTTCTCTCTCTCTACAGTGCTTTGATACATTACCTTTGGCATAAGATTTCGATGCTGTCCTTCCTGGTCACAGGATATGAACGTACAATTTAGTCTAAATCTCGCAGAGCCATTCAGAACATTTTTTTTTTGCTAAATTGTTCCGTCTTCTGCAAGCACCAGCGAAGTACAATTACTCGAAATAATGTAACAGGTTTCAAATGGAGATTAATTGAAACAATGGGTGTCTTTTTAATGAGTCTGTGCCTTTATTCTTTCCACTAACAAAGTACATATTAAAGCCAGACCTACAATCAGTCTTTAAATGAACACCTTGGAACAAATCATGCTATTCAGTGGTGAGTATGTTGGGGCCAAAGACAGTGTAGCTAAGACTCATTGCCCCCCTTCTGAACGAGCCAATCAAAGCCCCTCTCTCACACACATATTGCCAGGCCTCCTTATGTTTCTAACAATTTCAGATCCTACAAATTAGAAATGAATCCTTTAGCATATCCATTTAAAACAGCATCGTCTTTTGCAAACGTGTTGAGAAGAATTGTAAGTTCTTATTTGTTTCATAAGCCACCCATTCATTGATTTTTCATAACAGTGATGCAGTGAGTCTGGAGCCAGTGTACCTGTGTTGGGCCATTGAGATTAAGGGCTATTAAGAGACACCAATCCACCTCAACTGCATATTTTTGGACAGAGGAGTACCTGAAAGAAACCCATGTAACATGACATAGATTATACACAAACTCCACACACAGCTGGAGTTACAGTCCAACCCATAATACATGAACCATGGTGCTGCTCATTATTTAGGCAATAATTATTTGCTTAGATTTCATATTGGTTATTAAATATGCAACGCAGTAAAAATTTTGCGCTTATTAGGCATGTAGAACTAGGTGACTCACACATCAGAACTACCAATTCTGAGACATTTTTAATAATGTATAACTGCGAGCGTCACAGGGAACATGGCTTTGTATACTTTTCAACTTGGTCCCCCACATTTCCAAACTGCAAACCAATGAACTGCACAGCGTGTCGTGATATGATCAAAATAATCATCAGGCTGCCATTTACATGATTATTCTGAGTCAACAGACTGCTGAGCTGAAAGTGGTACTTGCAGATTTCGTCCTGACTTGCTTGACACCTATCTAAGTAAATACAGAAACTTCAGCTCATGAGGAAATCTTGGGAGAATCTTGGTAATGATCATTTGCCCCACATCACCTTCCAGCCAGCAGGTCTGAATGTGCCCAGGATGTGGGGCTGGGTGGCACTTTCTTCAAGGCGCCTTGTCCCTGTTCTTCTTGGAATGGATGGCGGATGGATTAACCATTGTTATTTATGGGGCAAATGACTGTTCTGAGTCATTTGCAGATCAAACTAGAGCTGCCATATATTGTGCCTGTAGACAGGCACGCCGCTAGAGTTATTGGGCCCCATGAACGCATATCATATTGGGGCTCCAACCCAGTCCAATCCAACTGTGTTCCAAATTTTTTTACAGCCCTTGTCACTAATGGCCACTTGGCATCCTCCTAACTGTCCCCTCCTTTAGGCCCTACTGTTTGTAAAAACTAAAAAATAAAAGGACATAGCTGATTTTTGACAAGTAGTCATGATTTTTGCCCCCACTCCAGGCCCCATGGCCGCCCTTGTTCAGATGCATTCATAGCTATGCTCACACATACACCTCAATTACTTCAACGTCCGGAAAGACGTGGGACATCAGGAGACTCAAGGATCCATTATTTTATTCATTGTCACTAAGTACTGCCTGTGGGCATCTCCATTCTGCATTTCTGCGTAAGAGCCATTTTAATAACATAAGATGCTGATTTTAAGCAGATTGATTCTTGTCCTTAAGGGGAAAAAAGTGTCTTTTTAATGATCAGAAGCAGAAGGAGCCAACGTCAGAGCACCTGGCAATCACAGCTCCTTCCTGGAGGGGCTACAACAGTCTTTTGACTCTTTAGAATTTCCATGACAACCCAGAGGCTTCCGGTGAAACTTAGGTCATTATCCGGGCTATTAAAGACTTCCTCCTACGATCTTCTAGTTGTGATAGTTGTACTGAACTCTGCCAGGTTAATTCTGAATTTAGAGAGTATGCGTACTCACGTTGCTAGCACGCGGCTTACAGATGACAAGGGGAAGACATAACACTCCCCTATGCTGTGGTATTACCTGCCTGATACCACAAGTTGCGGTCAGCCTCTTGTAGGTGCACGTGCAGCTTCCAGTCACTTTATACCACCACTTTACTTTCCTCTAATCTGTCTATCTAATAATGCCTAATAATGGGTACAATTTGGGCTCAATATCCCACCCATATGAAAAGCCATGTTATAAACAACAACTTAGAGCATCACCTGCCCACATTCAACAGACAGAAGGACAAATATCTGCACCAAATGTACCAAGAAATCAAGTTAAGCCCCTTCTTATAGTCAAAAGCTGGAGGAAAAGTACATGTGTATTTGAATGCCGAGAGTTTAAATTAACGCATGAATATAGGACAGGGCTATGGAGTTCAAAACTGAGAAAATGGACTGCATTTAGATAGCGCTTTTTAGCAAAGCAATTATGCCTCACATTCAACCATCGGTGGCAGAGGCTGCCATGCAAGGTGCCAACCAGTTCACCGGGAGCAATTTGGGGCTCAGTGTCTTGCTCAAGGACACTTTGATGGGGTCAGGAGGAGCCGGGGCTCGAACTGACAACCCTCCGGTTGCCGAACAGTAGTATTACCTCCTGCACAACCATTCAATCATTTGTTTTTTTGAATGTATTTTGTTAAAGTCCAGTTTTAAGTACAGAATATTTTTTTTAATTGTACAATTCTGGTTGTTCTAAAAATAAAAAAAAATTATTGTTTATTAACTGGTTTCTTATTAATAAAAGCATAACTCTGAGAGGAATTGTTAGTGGACAGTCATGTCATATCCACGGGAGTAATGAGAATTATATGTTTAATGTGTCACTAGGCATTTGAATCTGAACGTGTCAGGCAAGGCCTAAACACACACAGTACTCCCACAGTATTGGTACAGACATGTCCCTACCGTCTATACCTAAATCTACGCCCTTGGTGTTGAGGTAGATGTGCATATATTTGGGAAAGGAGTGATCAAGAAAGGTCAAATAGAATTACAATTGGGAAAGATGACGGGAGAGAAAATGTTTGAGAATTTAGCACACTTCAGATTTTGCAGTCACCTGAAAATGGACCCTTTTGTGCTTTCATTTTATCGATCGTGTAACTGAAGCATATCACTTTCTTTGACAAGCACTGAATCAAACAAAATGTATAAGGACGTATTACAATACAGAGCAGTTCAAACTGAAACACTATGAGGACTAGGATCCTAATAGACAAGTGAAAATACAACAGCATGTTGCCAAGAGACCATAACAACCAAGGGAGGGATAGCTGATAAAGATGAGGCAGCATAGTGGTTTGATGAGCAAGTAGGGGGTTTCCTGGAAAAGATGAGGTGTTTCTTGAAGGTTGAGAGGTACTGATGTGGAGGGGTAGCTTGTTATACCGTTGAGGAACCACACATGAGAAATGTCTAGTTAGGCTCATTTTCACGTGGTGGGAGGTTCACCGGGCAGTGCTGGCTTGCTGACTGAAAAGTGCAAGACAGAATGTAAGTCATGATGAGTACCTCAGTGGAGGTACATGCCGTTCCATTAACAGCTCTGAAGACCAGCATCAAGAAATTTAACTTGATGCAAGAGATACCAGGGAGCCAAAGAAAAGAGACGAGGAAGGGTGTAAAATGAGAAAATCTCAGCTGATATCAGACATGCTGTTTCATTTTGAATCATCTGCAGTGGCTTCACAGCCCAAGGTGGTCAGTAAGGAGTTATAGTAGTCTAGTTGTAAGATGAAAAGTGACTGGTCAAGGAGCTTAGCTGCATAGTCTGATAAATAAGGTTTGATCTTCCTGATGTTACACAAACTGAATCTAAAAGAGATAAGTGCAGTGTGGTCAGGAAGGACAGCTATCATTACCCCCAGATTCCTGGCAGACCCTGATGGAGAAAACACTGATAATCTAAGTTGAACGGTGATGATGAAACATTGAATTGGCTCCTTCGGGTTTCTGAAACTGAGAGATAAATCGATTTCGATTATCCAATCATCTTCAGTGGATTTATCCTGGTCCTGGTCCTATCCAATGCAGCACTGGGCTCAGGGCGGGGCTACACACTGCGGGGGATCTGCGTTTTTGTCATGTTGTAACTAATAAAGCAGTTTTTCCATGAGGTTAGTATATCAATGCAAAGCAACACTGTGCGTAATACCCAGTTGAGCCCTCCTTAAATGGGGTGTTAGCTAAAAAATATTTGATTCTGTTCAATCTTAATATACTTAATACAGTGACAATTTATGTTAGCAATACTTTATTTTGCTGTGTCAAAAGTTTACTTATTCAATTACTGTATATGTATATTGTTGTGGTTGTGAAAGTAGTTTCCTAATATTAAAAATTGCAACTAGAAAAGACAGTATACTGCTGTCCCCACACTACACATATGAATTTCTATAGCAAACATAACCTAGTGCCTCTCTGCTCTGTGACCATTTCATCATTTATTGTAATGCCTCATTGCATATATAACAAACAAGGCCTTTTTAAGAAGTGAATGAAGATGACTAGTTTAATTTCTCAGGGAGAATACAGAGATCTGGCAATTAAGGCATTTACATGTCAAAACTGAGCAGGTGATTTAATCATATTCTAGAATCCTCGTATGTTCCACTTATCACATATATTCATTCTTTCAGTTTCATTTTTGTGAATGTTTACAGAAAAGAATTCAATAAATAAAATGTTAAACCTAGGCAGCCTTCAGGAACACCTTCTAACTGATTAATGTTACGTTTCTCTTCACATTTAGACTTGGCGTTTACAGAGATTTTGAATGTAATGAGGAAATTAATTAGAAAGCTCATTCATGTCGATGTGGGGTGACGCATAAATCCCCAATAAGCTGTTTATGACGGTGATTGAGTACCATTCTCTATTAGGCCCTTCTACCGTACCAAGGTGTGCCATTTTAATGCTTACGTTCAAATTAGTCTTATTGTGGTTGAAACCGTGGGTCTAGGAGTGCATGTAATTTTTATGCTGATTCTCAGATTGGAAATGAATGTCATGATAAAATGGAGTTTTTAGGATGGTTTAGCTTTTTTGGCTTTTAAGTTTGAAAACTAACAATTTATCCTTGAAAGTATAAGACTTCGGAGTTCTAAATATAGAGCCAAATACTTGAAATACAAATAGGCCAGCTATAACAGCAATAGTAATAACGGCAAGTAATATTTCAAAAGTCAGGGTGTAAGGTTAAATTTTGCTATAACATTAGATTCCACGTGCCTACAAACTAAAATACAGTGTAAAATACATCTTTTGAATCTCCTGTTTTACTGTAAGTAAACATCTATTGAGGACGTAAACAGACTAGACAACAAACATTATATTAACATCAGAGGTGGCGATTTCAGATCCAGAGAGGACAAATCCAGACCAAGATTTTGTTTCAACCAACCAGATGAGTTTAAAGAATCACAGTCACAGCGTACTACACTGGTTGGTTGAAGTAAAAAAACAAAAAAATCTTGGTCTGGATTTGTACTCTCTGGATCTGAAACCTCCACCTCTGATTAACATAAGTAAAAACCCATTATATTTGTATTTTTACAGCTTTTGGAAGGCTAACTAACAGATGAGGGCCAGATGATTTAGGGCAATTGCTTTGTCTTGGATGCACAAATGTGCTTTCATGATTGCAGAAAACACTGCAGTGTACCTGTAGAATGAGATGTTTTCATCATCCAGAAGCAATTTCTACTGCAGTGACAAGAGATTGTCAATATTTAATTGGATTTTAACACACACAAACTATACTTCTGTTTTATAACAGTATTTTTGTCCATAACAAATGGGCTATTGATTTTCACAGGGAAGGACTTGAGGATGAACAGAAACATGAGTATGTGAGCTAATACAGAGTTTGAATTGAAACCTTGTAAAAGCAGCACCATGTAATAAAACTGTTAAAAAGGTTATTTTTCTCTCATTTACTGTATAGTCTGCAATAGAGCCTTCCTGTTCCCACAATGATGTGTTTTTGGAAGGTACTATTGTTGAGGCATATTAAAAAATATGGTGATGTCACAAGCATATGCTTTATGTTTCAAGGTAATAATTATGACCAGTTTCATATATGTCACAAGCATTGCTACATTTGTTTGTAGTTAATTCTTAAATTTGCTGGATGTGTTACACAGTATATCATGGTAAAATAAAAATACAGGATTTTACATTATTTGCCTATGTTGTATTTGGGATATTTGCTGTTTCTTCAAGGTGTGTAAACCTCATCTATTGATTATTGTTTGCTGACAGCCTATTAAGTATCCATAGTTTCATCCAATTTATACTGAAATATATAGTACTCTCCATGTTTTCCTAGTTGTTCCTTTGGCAAATCTGAGTTTTCTAAATCACCACAGTCGCTTTCTTGAATTAGCTAAGCCACACGCCCAAAAGCGTGGGAGCTGTGTGCTGGTGGCTTTCTCACCAATGAACACTGCGTTAGCTCCTTCAAAAAGGCTAAATTTTCATTCAGCACAAACAAGCGATTTGCTGAAAGATGTGTGCAGAAAAAGATTTCACACAGTCTTCCACAAACAATTGATTTCTTTTTCTACTGCACTCCAAATAAACAATTCATTGAACAATGCATTAAATGAAAAATGGTCAGCAATACAAAAACAACGTGTTTTATAATATAAGCAGGGGGGATTTTCATAGTTTAATTTGTTGGTATTTAAGGGCAAAACTCTGTTACCTTCTGAAAAATCAGCACTTTTTTTTGTTATAAATGATTAATGATTTGTTACTGATGATTAATCACAATGCTTTGATGTGAAATGAAAAATAATAATAAAACTTAAGAAACAAGGTCAAATAATATTCAACAAAATGTACATGTTTACTTAGAATGTTATCATTTTTAATGTTTAGGCATTAAAAAGATGGATGACAGGAGGTCATCTTTTCTAAGTTCATCTCAAGTCACAGAGCCGCAAATTTATATCTTATAATTATGTTACACATCTATGAGATTTAATGTAAAAGGAAATACCCTCCTCTAGCTAAAGAGATATCTAATGGTGCGAAAGATTAATGTATTTGTCTACAAATAACTTCTTCAGTTGAATTTGTGTTTTTTATGATTCGTATTAAAATGTCAGATATTTCATTCTGTTTTCTGGAGTGTCATTTATTGTATTCATTCTGAACAGGTCTGCAATGACTTAACGGGCCATTTTTTAACAACAGGGAGCATGATGCTTTCTCGCCAAAAAATTAGGTGAAGGGAAATTGGACATGCATTCTGGGTCACGGCCATAACGCCTCAGACTGTCTGCAGGTGCTTGGGGAAGATTAATACCTCACGTGGACATGGTTCTGGGCTCACGTCAGCTGCCAAGCCGAACCTGAGGGCAAGGCAGGGAAAAATAAAGCATTTTACTGGCACAGGCCAGCACAGGGCAGGACAACACCAAGAAAAACAAGGTTGATGAGAGAAAAAAAAACAAACAGAAAGAATGAGGTATAAAAAGCGATAATTGTGGCTGTAAAAACAAATCCAGGGAGAGGGAGCAGAATGGCCTGGAGCTTTTGGAAGCGGTAATGATAAATTTTGCACAGTAACTTTTTGCATTATTACCTATTTTCTCTTAGGAAGCTGGGTTTTGCTGTTGGCTAAGTGTGTCTTTATTGAAAGAAGCTCGCCATAAGGGTCACTGGGCAACTTATGAGAAACCAGGGCTACAATGGGCATACCCGTACAAAGGTTTATTAGTACTATTCTCTACATCTTAGAATAATTATAAAGACATAAAAACTATAAAATGGCATATATGTAATTATGCACTGACCAGAAAAAAATATAAAATAAAAAAATAATAATAATAATTTCTTTGGGGGGGAGATCTCTATGGGTTGGGCCTCAGAAGGTTGCCAGTTCAAATCCCTGGGTCAGCAGAGTGATCCTACCATTGGGTCCTTGAGCAAGGCCCTTAACCACAATTGCTCCAGGGACTGGCTGCCCCTAAAGTCTCCTCTACACCAGTTTCATGATGTGGCCTCCTGGGATGCTTTTCCAGCTCTCCTGAAGGAGGTCTACATATATGCTGAGCTCTCATAGGCTGCTTTTCCATCACTTTCCTGTCAAACTCTATTGAACTCTATTGTGTTTAGGCCACACGGCAAGGTGATGTGATGAGACACTATCACTCTCCTCTGTAAGTGGTTTGACATGTCCAAACTTTTGTACTGCATATAAACAGTGCATAGAATACACTGTGAGGGTGAGTTAATATACAGTACAACACAGCATAAGGGATAAGGGAAATTCATTAATTATTTCTTGATTAATTAGAAGGACACATGGATACAGGTTGGATGAAATCAGATTTTTACTATAGTATTTTATTAAAAGAGAATGTATTGACATTGGCTCATCCACTCGCACTTCCGTCCACTGTGGAAGGTTTTTTTTTTTTGGAGCTCACAAGTTTTGATTGCACAAATTTTAGAGTATTATTCGTTAAGTGCCGAGCTGCCCCTGGACGTGCTAACATTTCAATTGGGGGGGGGGGGGGGGGGGGGGGG
>JAODLC010000028.1:3196967-3215133 GCA_026781145.1 Hippopotamyrus pictus | reverse complement strand
TACTCAGAAGTACCACTGCAGGACTTGGTTGTCCTTTAGCAACAAAAACTTAATTTGAGCCTGAAAGGGTTAATGGAATCAACTCCATTCCTCAGCTGGAGAGGTCAAATAGATTATAAAATGCAAACCAAAAGATAGGTGCCTACACGACCATTCGTGAATGCGGCCGACGCAAGAACAGCGGGAGCCCAGACGTAACAGCGAGCTCCAGATGAGAGATTTTATCAGAGGCATGCAGTCAAAATGCTGAGGGGTTTTTTTCAGGGTGGTAGGCACTGATGAGTGACGCATGTAATTAAAAAGACATTAGGAAAGTATTTTTGCAGGTGTGCAATCTTCACTCACAGATTAACAGCCCTACATCATACTAGGATTTTTATTGAAAGTTTCATGCAAATAGCTGTATTGGAATGGGCCTTTTAACAGTTAATCACATAGTACTATCCCATTGCTGAAATCTGTGTCCTGTGTGGTTCCAGTGTCATTCTCCCAGCTGGCGCTGAAATGCTAAAGGGGGCATTTCATCGAGAAAGATACCTGCCCGTCATTGGGTGCCTTGATAATCTTAACCAGACCTGGGGAGGGAGTTACCCTCAAGAGCCACTGTCCCACAGACTACCGAGAACAGACCTCAACTGTCACGCTTATGCAATTTTCTGTTTTCTCTGGGGGTGCTTTTTCGACTTGCCTATCTACAAAGCGCTTCAAGACCAGCATGCTTGTAAAAAACATGTTATACTACATTAAATTTTACTGCTTGAGTGATGGGAAGCAGCACGTGAGATGGCTGAACATTCAAATAATTTGTAGACTGAATACAAGTATAACCCTTAGCTTTCAATGACTAGTTTTAAATCATCTGCACTATTCGGTCAGTGCTCAGAAAATTTTTAAAACCGCCAAACAGGTATGCATGGCTTAACGTCCAGGTTATGTTCTGTCCAATAGGAAGTTAGGTGACTTGGACGCTACGCGAACATTGTATAGTATACTGGACCTATACTGTACCTGTACTGCCTAGATAATCCAGATACTTTACACTAGCTAATACAGTGCAGTAGTACAATATACTGCACTATAATAAAACTGATAAGTAATACATGTACACTGCATTAATTAACACCCCCAAAAGTAAGAGAGGGCATGCATTAAAATAATGATGAAAAAGTATGGCAAAGTAAGTACATAAGTGCATGACACGGACATTTATTATCAGTGTCAAGTATTACGGGTATTACAAATTAGATATGAACAGTACAATTATATGGCTGGAAGTGCAGTTGCTTTATTTATACCAGCTACACAAGGGGCACTGCGGGCTCCTATGTGTGCCACGTCCAGTTAGCCTATCAGGCTTTTTCAGCTCTTTGTTAACCCTATGGAGCCTTGGACATACATGAGGTCAGACGTGATGCGGAAGGGTATTGAGCGATGCCTAACTGTATTTACATTGTTTCAGTCTTTCTGGCTACGAAACACTTACTGTCTTCTGGCAACATCAAAGATTGCACTGCTACTGTGTTTGATCAGTGAACGGTGAAAAAGCCAACTCTGGCAGCTGTAATAGGTAAGGACTTAAGTGGTTGAATAGACTGACAGACACTTCTGTCTATGATAATTACTAATATGAAGTAAAAATTTGTGATCACGCAGATGCACTCATATCAGTTACTCCTTACGATGACTGCTCTCTACCTCCATTGTAATATAATCATATATTACGTATCTCTCATAATTTTCCCCATTGCAATGTAACACATTGTATAGTTATTATTATTTATGGTATCACCTCTGATATTATCTATAAAGATTTACCCTGAAAATTCAAACAGCCGGGGCACAGGTTTGACAATTAATTACAGAAAAATACTTCACATTAGCGAAAAGCTCAGCTTCGATTTCAGGTGCAGATACTGTACTGCTTATGGGCCCGCAGCTGCCGAACAAACACAAGTGAGGATCAATCAGAGAGGCGTGAAGCATTGGTGGTGCATAACAGAGGCTGCCCAGGCACAGCAGGTTAACTGCGTAATGTGTGATCAGCACTCTCATGTGGCATGGTGCCTTTTCAAAGGGTCCTCGGAACATCCAGGAGCCCGCAAACTGGTGAGCCCTCCACAGTGAACAGATATGAGACTGGGGAAGAAAACGCCACCAGTAATTACCTCCCTTAGCCAGCACAAGCATCTCTTCGTTATACATCCGAGGGCCTTAAAAAATCCATTTTCACTGTTTATTAGGTCAAATGCTGGCTGACTGCCTTGTAAACAATGTTTCTTGCCCATAAAGTGCTAATTAAGGCAGCAGAATTACCTCATTCTTAGCAGAAGCGACAGTACATTTTTTTCAACCTTTTTCCAAAGGAAAGAAGACACAACAGAATCTTGGAGGTATTTGGAGTCACTGAGATGTTCAGAAATGATGTACATTTATGTTTCATCCTGGTGCATTTTCAGTTTTGGAGATTTGGACCTTTTTTTACATCGATCTTCCTCTCCAGTCCGTTCTCTGCGAAGGAGGACCGCGGCGTCGTTACAAAGTGGCAACATCTAAATCAAATCATATTTCTTAAATCATTCCTCAGCTGCTGCAGGAAATCAATTTACAGCAGAAATGCAGCTGGATGTGATACTGAGACTTCGAGATAAATTTCATGTTTAAAAATGCAGCTGAATTGGCGTAAACGAAGCAAATCCTTCAAGGGCATGAATCGTTTTGCAGTTCAGAATTGGTCGCATTATTCTTTACATTGGGCCATTTTCAGACAAGCTGTTGCGTAAGATAATGAAGTTAATTAATAATTAATAATAATTAAGTCTTCAAGCCAGTACAGTCTATCTCAGGTAGTTAAAAAGCTAATAAATTAAACTCCAAATTGGTACTTTTGTGGGCAGCCTATTCGGAAAAGGGCACACATCTGTCCGCCTATATGTGTAGGTTTCATGTGCAGTGGCAGCTGGGAATGCTTTGTTGGTGCCCCCGAGTGCCCACAGCTGGAGGGCTGATAAAGACACTTGGGGAAGCCCTATTCAGGCCTGAACCTGCACTTAAAGGTGAGGATGAAGGGGCGGTGACAGGAAATACTAGTTGGACTTGATCTCCTCTCACATAGACCAACTAGGTCTGCATCCTGTACCCAAGCACCATCTTTAAGCACCTCCCTTGTATTAGAGAGCCCCCCCTGTATTTTAATTGATGATCTCACACCTGAGCACCCAAAATTCCAAAGAAGAAAAAGTTAATTAAAAAAATCAATAGCAGTTTATGGTTCCTTTATAAAAGTACCCTGTGTCTTTCAGCTGCTGCATGAAAGACGGAACTGAATGTGTCTTACAGAAGCCCTTTGAAAGGAACAATCATTTTATAAACTGTCTGGTCGGCTCAGGTGTCATTCGAAAATTAAATATATCAAAGTCAATTGATCATCTAGGGAAGTTTCAGGTCCTGTTTTGTACAATTTGTACAATTTGTATTTTCATGCCATACATTGATAAGAATGAGCCTTAAAATTGGTTTGTCAGATTAATTGGTCCTAACCTCAGGCTGACAACTTTGGCAATAACCTAGAGTTTAATCATTTATGACACTTCAGCTTTAATTAAATTGTGCTGGTTTGTTAATAATTAAATCCCAGGTGCCTGTTTGTCATTAATAACTGCATGGCTCTAGAATGAAGGAAATAAAGCTTTAATCAGTCTGCACAAAAATACCCAAAACTTCAAATACAGGGAAAAAATGGGATTTAATATAGGAGTTCTGGTTTTCAGTGGTTAAATGTGGAATTCCACCGCGAGATAATAACACGTTCGTTTTATCAGCATATTATACAATTAAACAGAAAATTGCAGTTTTGCTTTTAAAAAAAAAAAAGTTCTCATTCTAACACCACGAAGAGAAACTGCTCTTCCGATTTATATTGGAAGTGTACGAAAAATGAAATTATAGTTACATGCTTACATATACAGTAAGTGCATCTGACTGATGAACTAATTTGTTTTAATCCTCTGGAATCAGCTGCTCAGACTCCAAATAGTTAAAATATTAAAAATACATCTAAAACATAGTGATATAATGGTATCTGCATAGAGATGCACAGTGGTGCACTGGTTCTCACAATAACCTCACACTTCTTGGCCCGGGGTTCGAGTCTCCACCATGGGTCCATGTGTATGGAGTTTGCACGTTCTCAGCGTGTCATCGTGGGGTTTCCTCTGGGTACTGCGGCTTCGTTCCACAGTCCAAGAAAATGCTGAGGTTAATTTGATATTTAAAATGCAGCATTTATTATTTTCAAATCGAGATAAGTACTCTAAAAATGTCTCCTGCCTAAACAAAAATGTGAAGGAAACATAATGTACAATAGATACGGATTTCTGTTTGCCCAAAGTTGCATTTAAACCAGAAGCACAGTAGCATGGTGAGGGGCCCCAGCACTACATATTTTCTACCGTGGTGTATTTGTCAACTGGGGGGTCCTCCCCCCGCAGCGGCGACAATAAAAATTGTTGACTTTGGGGTGGGAGGCAATGGTAAAAGTGGCTGACCGGGATGTGTATGTGTTAAAATTTGATTAAACTATTTTATCAGAAAGCCAAGCATTAAAGTGCTCCTGGCTGATGATACACAAATATTACATATATAGTTTTATTCACTACCTGCTCTCTCCCTTCACTCCACACCTGGTATTCCTGCTTTTTATGGACACATTATACATCAACAGGCATTCTATATCAAACAGACTCCAAGGTGTCCAAGGTTTTCTATGTAGAGATTCACAAATAGCAATTTAATCCTGTATTGAATGGAATTCTGGGGTAGGGGGACTCTGATTCTGGTAAATTATAGGAGTGGTTTTGAACATACTTCTAAGACGTTGAAAACAGCCCAGCAGACACATTAATTCAGAGGTGCTCAGGTACAGGACATCTCTTAACAGACAGCAGTGATGTTTTTCAACAGAGAGCCATCAGTAGCTCAAAATGAGCGGAAAATGAGAAAAGTGCGAACTGAAATGTCACCTCAGCATGAATTTTCAAACAAGCAGCGAGGCTTATCCAAAACCATTTGAAATCAGACAAGGCTCTCTCCGGCGCTTTCAGAGGGAGCAGATAGTATTCAGAGGGCCAGATAATTACACTTCTGAAATTCAATCTCCCCCAACATCCAATACCACCCCCCAACCCCCCACCACCCCCCAACCAGATCAGAATGTCATTAATTTCAGTAAGAAGAATTAAGCCATTTGGGTCAGTGATGCTCATTTCACAGAGTGTCTTACACTGATTGAAAAAGCAAGTTCAAAGCAGAATAAAGATGTAAGATCTCTCCCACATTTCAGTGGCACATACTTTGGATATATCTGCTTAGGGACAACATATATTCTTTGGAAAATCACACATCATTATAAAATCACATGAATATAAAACTGTCACATGATGAGTCAGTTTAGACCATGAAATAGGCAATAAACCACAGCGTTAAAAGGATGCTTTGACTAATAGCTGAGCTCTTAATTTCATAATCATGGCCATCATTTTGACAAGAAGTATCTTCATGTGGTGCTGAGATGGAAATTAACTACTAATTGAAGGGTCACTCAAAGAGTTCAAGGTTTGGCTCTTCAGAAAACTTCCCATGGACCAGAGGTGGATAATTCGGGCCTAAAAAAGTACTCTGTGACTGTGACTCATTATACTCAACCATTTGGTTGAAACAAAATCTTGGTCTGGCTTTTTACTTTCTGGACATGAACTGTCCACCTCTGACTGGGGTTTAGGACTCGAGCTCATACTGTAGGTATTGTAACACTCCACTGATCATACAAATTGTAGCCAACTTAGCATCTTTCTTGGGTCAGTTTACTTTGTTTACTGTTTTCCTCACATTTACCGCATTGACTACTAACATTTTTTAATACCTTATTTATAGGATTACCCTATTTGGCGAGATGAAAAAGAAGATGTGTCCAGGGATCAGAATATTAATGAGTTTTCATATTCAATGACCAATCAGGTATTTCTCTCATAAATATTAATAAGCTTTTCTTAACCACCCTGAAAAAAGAAAATTCATGTCCAGGGAAACCCGAAAGTATGGTAACCCTACAGTTAACTCTCGTTTTGCAATCTACATACAATTGGCACAATATACGTGTATACAAGTCTTCAACAAAGGTTAAACACTAAGCTAAAGTTTGTTCAACTTCAAGCAAACTGTTCACACGAAAACAAAAGTAAAGTGTCAAAGTGCCAACGGTTTGCGGAAGCTGACATCACTCATGAGCAGCATGACATGTGGGGATGTGCAAATCGTTTAATTTTTAATGTAAATGTAAATGTGTAAATGTGTGTACAAGCCTGACAAGCGCTGCGTGATTATACAGAGTGGCTGGTGTATACTGAAAATTGGTGCCTTTTCGTTCACTTGGTTCTCCACTGTAACTTATAACACCGGCTCATACGGGTGGCAGCGCTAAATCTGGACACACCGCCGATTTTTGAAAAACTGCCCGGACACCCGGACAGGGCCCCAAAAAGACGACGCGTCCAGGGAAGCTTGGATGTATGGTAACCCTACTTATCATCCAGCACAAAGCAGCGCCAGGCGCAATGTAAGTGCCTTTGCTATTAGCCCGACGCATTTGCCACTTTCCAGTCTAGTGCCCACGTCATTTAAAATGCAAATGTACTTACACCCATCTGAGCGCCAGTGCGTGTGTCGGTCTTAATATGAGGCGGAGTCAGGTGCATTACTGCCGCACTGCTATTTTGAGGCAGTGAAAGTGATTGAGCTTTTGACCAATAAAAGCTTGGTCTAAAGTCAATGGCGCAGTATTTTACTGCTATATTAGCATTTTATCAAAACAGTAACACACGTTTGCAGAGTGCATGTACACTGCTTGTACACACGGGGACATGCAGCAGTGCATAAACATATAAATATACAAAAGATTAACAATAAAATAATTATAATTGTAAAAGATCATTAATGTTTCCAGTAAAATATTTTTAAAATCCTGTCATTATGCTTAGTTCCAGGATCTTCAGCCAGTGGAGCTGCATGACATTTACGGTTCATTTATTATATGGTATGTTGGAAGTGTCTCAGGTAAAGTATAAAGCCTCAACAAATAGGCTACATTTTTTTTACATAATGGTAGGCTAGTCATACATTACATATGGACATATTTTGCCTGCAACGACTTTTGCAATAACAGGTCATAGCTCTGCACAAACAAAATCAACAGATATTGTATATGTCTTTCAGTTTTTAGTGTTGTCACTTTTGATTTGCCTGCGCTTGCAGTCGATGTCAGTGTAGTCTGGCTCTTTGAAACTGAACACACGTGACCCTGAAATGCCAGACTTGTGCCCAGGGTATGACAGCATCTGCATCTGTCACAACAGGCAAAAGGTAAGTGGTTTCTATTGTAGTTGTTTACAATGACAGTGACTGCCAAATATCTGACTTCCCCGTATTTAGTTTGACATGAAGTAGTTACGTAGTTTTATGTTAACCTTTCCTTAAGCAGGCACTTATATCCTCAGATAGCTCTGCCATCATCAACCGGGCACTCATGAGAGTGATGAGGGGCTTTCAGAAATGCTAACATCCTTGTGAAAGCTCCAGGATCAGCTGGCTGTGTAAAAACAAAACCAGGCACTATTTCTCTTTTATTCTGTGAAAATTTATATTTAACTTTCTGTTCACGCACAAACATAAATAATCATTTGATAAAATAACAAAATACATATTTGAGCAATACTTATTTTAATCCTTTTTCCCACTCCTGCAAACATATCAACCACTTTATTCAAAAATTACAATTTGCCCCACCCCTCACTCTGTTGCCGCAGGTTCTACTTTGGTGGCATCCTGCTGTTGCCATAGATGTGCTTTCACTTCGCGTACGGGCAGATCCATTTCCTCAGCAAAGAAACGTTCTTTTCTACTACCCGGCAAATCCTCCATTGTAACGGAAATCCACCAAGGTGCAAGGGCACCGGACTTTTAAAGATAACTAGGGATGACACTCTGATTGGTTTATTGCGTTACGCCCCAAACACACCCATGACTAATTACAAGATTTTAGTACAACCCTTTTGAACCAGCCTGGTGCAGCAACTTTTTTCCGATGTTAAACTAGCAGAGGTGACCACACCCTAAAAGAACTTGTGCCCTTATTGTTTACCTCTGCAATGGTTCTGATTTGAGTCCCTTAATGACCCAGAAAAAGTTCTGAAGAACTGAACAACTTTAAGTTTTTAGATGCGTGATTCACATGAATCAAAAAAGCTGGAGGGAAACCATTTTTGTATTTAATTAGGCAATGAACTATTATAAAAAGTGGTGCCACTTTATAATAAGACTACCCATATCAAGGGTTTATTAATGGTTTATAATCTGGTTATTAATCAGGCTGTAAAACTTTGTAAATTATTAATAGACAATTTTAAACAAGTTATAACACTGTTTTCTTTTTATTAATGAGCTACTACCATTTACAAGTGGCAAAAGGGAGCCTTATTGTAAAGTGGTACCAAAAAAGTTTAATTTATTATCAATGCAAGTTTGGCATTATTTCAAATACCGCGGTGTTATTTGAGACAATGATACATAAACATTTCAAGGCATCAGTCCAACAGCTCAACAGAATGTTGATAAAGTAATTACCACTTTTGGATTTATTTTCCAAAAGTCTAACTTGATTTAAGTATTCTGCAGAAGTTAGGCAGCTATTGGCTTATTGCCCAGAGTCAAGTGTATTATGTACTGTAGTTTGCTTACTGCAATGCTCTAGACAAAGTTAGCACATTTTATTAATTCCCATAACACATTTTTGCAGTTGCACTTACCAAATTCTTTTTGCCATTAGGTGTGATTGCCACACTGCAATAATTTAAGGTAGAAACACATTTAACAAGAGCAGCATGGCAAGTAGCACTGTTGCCTCACACCTCCTGGTGTGTGGACTGTTTGATTATATACTTATGTCGTATTTGTGTCTCATTAAATCATTTGTACACAGTATTGTCCAACTGCTACCCGTGGATATGTTTCTATGATGTTTACATGCTCAAAGTATCACATAATGCATTGTTATCAACTGGTATTGCTAACAACACCAACAACGGACTTGGCTTCAAATGGAATTGGTAAATGGCTTTCCGACTTGTACTGAAATGCCATTATCTCGGGTGAGATATCATTCCCAGTTCTGACTTCTGCAGTAAATGGAGCGCAGAATCAGAGCCCCACCTCTGTGTGTGTAGCGTTTGCATGGTCTCTTCGTGGTCTACAGGTTTCCTCGTGGTACTCTTGTCATATTCAGCAGAGTAAAGACATGAAATTAAGCTAATTGATGAATTTGCCCATAGAGTACGACTGTGTGTGATTATGCGCCCTGAAATGGACTGGCATCCCATCCACCCTTGTACTCTATGCTATCTGGGATGGGCTCATGAAAACAGTAGGCATGATCTTAAAGTTATTGCAGATAATTATAACCCTAAACAGGGAAAGAAGTAACAATGAGACACTTAAGGATACTTGATGCAAAAACCTCGCTTCTCGCAGCATATTATAATTCCTTAAAAAGCTAAATGTAATTTACACACCTGGACCATGAATTCCAGGGAATAGATTTCCTTTGAATAACTGCTGTATTCTCAACAGTAAAAACAAGTGGAAAATGTACCTCTTATAATCCCATATATGCCACTCTCCCTAAAGGGTGTCACTAAGGTGATATGTGGCAGCCGCTGCATTGAGCAGGACTGGCACAAATCGCTGTATGCCAGAGCAAGATGTTTCCATGCAAGCTGTGACCTGTTAAGAAAGAGTCGATCTACAGTCAATGGCGCTGGTACAGAGACCGCTACAAAAATGAAAGCCTTTGGAGACAAAACCGAACAAAATGAGATAGGGCTAGATGGTTCCGGAAGCCCTAAGCAATGATGAAGCGGGAATACGTGTCCCTCTTCAGGATAATGAGATTCATTTAACGGAAGCCTGATTACAATCCCGCAAATTATGATGCACAATAAACTGAAGCCTTTTCACCCAGTTTACAATCCGTTGAAAATCATTTTAGAAAATCGTGAATAGTAATAAATAATGAACTGTAATGCAAGAAAATTGATTACACTATTTTTGGGGCAAGGAAATTACATTGGATTGTAGAGCACTAATAAGATTAATAATTTATGGTAAAAGCTAAATTGCTTGTGAAAGAACTGGACCATTACCATGGCAAATATCATTCAAATTAAAAAATTGGGACTTGTACATTGTGCATTATGTTGTCACTGAGGGCATTACGGTACAGATGAGTCAGTCTTATTACTACCATAATATTAGGCAGAAGGCCAGTGATGTAGCTGGTAGGTAATTACATTACCACTAATTTTCATTAACTGCTAACAAATTGCAGGTAATTTGGAGATTCCTTAGGCAACCAACTAAACCAAACACTTATAAGCTTAATAATTTCTTAATAAAAACAAGCAAGTGTAAAGGGCATAATTTGTGGGTGGGAACATAGTTGAATAATCACCATTAATCATCAGTCAACATTACCCAGTACCAGTTCAGATATCTAGTGAAAAGACACCTGAATGTCTCACGCCATCCCAGAACCGTCCTGTTTTTTGCCCCTCTTGGGTATGTTGGCAATAGATGTCATTGGAAGGTAGAGACCCTACAGACATCTATGACATTACCCTGGAGTTTCAGAAATAGCACATTCATCTGTTTATCTTGTTTCTTCACCTTCAAACCCTCGTCCAGAGTTTTGAGTCAAACTGGATTTGCAAGATCATTTGCACTAGTGTCATTTAAACACTCTTAAGACTTTAAAACAAGTTGGTTCTAAAGACAAGTGTACTCAGTGCTAAGGTACCTTTTCAATCCACAAACAATATGAGATTTTAAAAATGTATATTTATAGATTATTTTTTTGATCAGTAATATTAACATTCTGCACATGCAATGAGATGCATTAACATCCCATTTTTCAGAAGGGAGGAACTTTAACACCATAAAGTGTATCTTTGCAAATTAATCCTTGCTCTGTTTCCTGCCATGCTATCAATTAACTAAATTGCCCCAATATCTCATTCACAATTCTTTGAATGCCACTGCAGTTATTAAACCCTTTGGGTGCCTTATTATATTATATGATATGATATTTATATATATATATAAAAAACACACCAGGGTTGTGTTCTTGCTCCTGCTCTGTTCAATGCTTGTATGGACTGGGCGTTGGGCAGGGTTGTGGGGTCTAGCCATTGTCGGACTTCTGTGAGTGAAGAAAGATTTACTCATCTTGACTTTGCCATGGAGGCTGTAATCTTTGTGGTTTCAATGGAGGCTCTTGAGAGACTGAGCAAGGAGTCTGAGTGTCTGGGAATGCGAGTGTCCTGGATAAAATCAAGATCCACGCCTTTAATGACTTCTTAGCCACAGTCAGTCAGAAGTGTGTCTATCTGTGGGGAGAACTTTGACCTCGTTGAGAGATTCACTTACCTCGGCAGCAACAGTCATGTTTCTGGTGACTCTTTCTATGAAGTCAGCTGATGGATTGGGGAGTCATGAGGTCACTGGAAAGGGGTGTGTGGTGCTCCCGATATCTTTGCAAGAGGATAAATGTCCAAGCCTTTAGGATCCTGGTGCTCTCTCTCTTGCTATATGGCTGTCAGACATGGATGCTATCCAGTGAGCTGAGACTTGGATTGGATTCCTTCTGTGCAGTGTCTCTTCAGAGAATCCCTGGGTTTGACTTCTGTTGAACGAGTGGTTGCTAGGGGAGTCCAAAATAATGCACATTACCTGCATTGTGAGGGAGCATCATTTACGGCACTATGGCCATGTGACGCGTTTCCCTGAGGGTGATCTGGCTCACAGGATCCTCATTGCTGAGGGCACGAGCAGCTGGACCAGGCCAAGGGGACACCTATGTAACAGCTGGCTGCAGCCAATAGATGGCCATTTCTGGAGGGTGGGACTGGACCGTGTGTCTGCCTGGGGGGGCGCCAGCCGGGATCCCGAGGCGTTTACTCATGTGGTGGATGTGGCAATTCACTGTAACAGTGCATGCTCCATAACCTGACCTGACCTGTCCTTTCAAATCTGGCCTCCTAATCATCTCCTGTATCTAACTGGTGAATTCTCTACTGCCCCTTCACCACGTTAGCTACTGTGTGGTTAGCGTAATGGTGCAGAACGGCTGCCGTCACTTCATCCAGGTGGGTACTAAACAGTGGTGGTGGTTGAAGTGGCTCACCATTGCTTCTGTCAAGAACTATGGGTGTTATGAAAAAGAGCTATATACTGTAAATGCAACATTCATTCATTCATTCATTCATTCATTCATATTCTGACGTGTTTGGTTGCGTTTAGATATTGTGGGTCCAGTAAGTTGGATGGAGTCTGCCTCCTTCAAAATTCACATTACTGCTCTCCCCCAGACTGTAGGTAAAGTGATAAAATAACATAGCAGATGATCGATCCAGATTCATGGGAGGTTGTCCTCAGACATGGCTTTGCGCATGAAGGATCCCCTCCACCCCTCTCATATATCTGGACACCAGAAGCTGATCTCATCTAAATCCATTTCCGCAAAGGCACCTCTGCATTCTTACTTATGAGTATCACTCTTCAATTCAAATGGAAATATTCTATTTCGTGTGGAACTGCTCTTATTTTGATTCAAAATCATCCCTGATTTGCATATTCATGGTTCATTTTCATCATTCAAACTTCAGATTTCAAAAGTACATTTCCATCAAAAAATATTTGAGGCAAATGTGCTTTTTTCAGAATGGTTCAGTTGAAACAAACTGTAAATATTAAAGATGAGCCCTTTTTCAGAGTCAATTTCCCCTTTGGATCTTGTATATACATTCAATAACCAATGGCTGCTATTTCGGATGCCAGTAAATCATTCAGTCAATTGAGGATAATGGCTGATTTTCAGTGTGAGTAAAGTTTGAAAATGTGGTGAGAAATAATAAATATATAATCTGGTAATGCGAACCATTTTGCCGTGTTCAGTCAAAGCATGCCGAAAAAATCTCCTGGCAATTTCATAGCTAGTGTTAGAATTGTTCGTTTTTTTATGGGCTTCATTCACGGTAGTTTTCTATTAAATATTTAATTTATACTAGACATAATTCATGCAATACAATAGCTTGTTATTCAACTCGGAGGCAGTTGGAAGTCCTCATGACTAGCTGTCAGGCCGATCATGTTGAAACATGGCAGATGGGGCCAGCTAAGTGGAGTTTTATCCAGTGAAGTGTTTTCTCAGGTAATTTCCATGCTCCATGTATCATGGAACTGGCGTGACACCTAGATTGCTGGACTTAGAGTTCTGCATTCAACCTCTTCGCTGTCCGGTTAAATTTATTTCTGGCAGCAGAAAACAAATTTTGTCAGTTTGTTTATTTTAAAAAGGTTATTCGGCTGCTAATGAGCTAGCTAGCACCTGTTTCATAAGAAAAGCAGTGCAATATTAAAACTATTGTAAATAACTCTAATGTCACAGAATGCAACCAGAGATATTTATTCTGAGTCGTTCTTTTGCGCCTCCTAATCAAATGACGCCCTAGGCCAACCCAGTCCTCAGGGAACCCCGGACAGTCCACGTTTTTGCTCCCTCCCAGCTCCCAGTGCACCTGTACCAGGTATTTGGTATTCCTGATTGGCTGATTGCCTATGCCACCCGTAGGGAGGGCGGGCTCTGACTTGAACACACATCCTCATCTACCCTTGACATGGTTCAGGAGTCAAAATGGGTACCATCATGGTGTACTCAATAAACTGCATGTATTTTCTCTGAAAATGTGCTACCTTAAATGCTAGCTTGCACAGACCCCAAACCTATAAAGCCTAAAGATGAAAGCCACATGAAGATTCTGGGTTTTTTTAGACCTAATTATGCTTCATACATTTCAACATTAGTGCAGACCCCCAAGGACACAATTACACACTTCAAATCTAAATTCTTCAAAGATACACAATTGAGACAATGCTGAATGTAACTCAATACTCAGTCAAAGTAACTTTTGGTGTTCCAAATCATATTGTCAGTCTTTGTGGTGTCATTAAATGGTGACAATACACTAACTCTATAAACTGCTCTTTAAAAAGCAGAGAGAGATGACCTCTGTAGACTTCACATTCACTCTTGAAAATACTATATCAAACACGCAGCTTATGCATAACTGAAAATGTACTCATTTTGTACTCATTCAACTGAGCAGTTTTGAAATGTCTCCAAAATTTAGTTTTACATATTGAGGTGCCAATTGGTGCAGTTTTAAACCCTTCATTGTCATTTGCTAACCATCTGCTCTTGTTGTCTGTCACATGTGGCCCATTTCATTCACTCACCATGTTATGTGTTGCTCATCAGTTGTGTTGGAAGCAGTCAGCAGCACATAGATCCACCAAAGGCCAGAGCTTCCCAACTCTGAAATAATGGCAATGTTTACAAGTAATTGGCATTGCTTCAAAAACCCTATATTAAATGGTATTAGTCCTCATTAGTTCTCATTAGCTCCAACGCCTCTACCGATTAGCCAAACAACATGGCGCAGCCCCTGGAATTGATATCAGTGGCTAACACCAGAAACGTACAAGGTAATACATATGCATAAGTTAATTTCATAAGTTAATTACATCCAACTCAACAAATATTTTATTTTGATTCCCTTAACTGCACTGCAATCAACCTTTTCTAAGTATGGCACTAGAGGTCTCGGGGAAAGTGGAAAAAAATGTAGCCATCTTTTTGAACCCTGTTACATCTAGCTTGAGACTTATGATCCTTCAAGTTAATCAAATCTGGATCTAAAGAGCTAATGAATATATATGAGCTAGGTTTAATTGGCCAGTTTCGCTAATTAGTGTAAGTGAAATTACCTGCTTGAAGCACACACGACCCGTGATTACAACTTGCGACACTTGTGATTTGAGACACGTCAGAGATGACTGTATACCACGAGCAGAAGCCGGGCTGAAGCCGCCCAGCCCTCAGTATGGCTTTATTCAAAATCCTCTGCAGGCTTTGGATCGTGACGATAAGGCGACGTATGCAAAGCAGAGTGGCTCCTGTCCCACATTTCTGCCGCAGCTCAAGGATCGAAAAGCCTCTTTTTCAAACAGCACCTGATTTGTATACAGACTCTTCTCCATCAGGAGACTCGCCACCATAAAATATTCATATCATATTCTAATTGCTTTTCAAGGCAGGCCTTGCAATCAAATCACCATTAGCACAAATTAAGGACACCATTAGTTACACATAAGACCTTGTCCTTTCATGGCAGAAGGCACCATCTGATAGTCCATCATTGTGTGAGACAGGAAAACGAACCACAAAGAGGATCTACAAATTGCAAACCACCTACAGCAAGTATTTATGTATCCTGGACAACAACAGACCGGGCACTGGGTTTGTTCCATAATTGGCTGTCCAGATCCCTGTTTTGCTATATTTCTTCAGATGCATATGTCTGTTTTGGGTATGGAAAATAACACTAGCTAGTGATTTTGGACAGAAGCTGGATATAAAGCATAACAATAAGCCGACTCTCTCAGCACAATGCTGGCTTGGAGTTTGTAATGTGGGGAAATACTCTTGGGAAGAGGCATGAAGGCTGAGACACTGCTGCTATTCACACAGGAGCCTTAGAATGGCTTGGTGACGTGAACACTAATTTTAAAAGGAGATATGCACTGTCACATCAAGGGAGCAGGATTAAGGAAGTCAACAACAAACTATTTTTCTTGGGAAGAACAGCAGTACTCAGCAGGGTTATAATAGTTTTCAAATTTGCAATAGTTTTTATTTTTATTTAGTTTTCTGTTTTAGTTTCAGTTTCTTTTAAGAATGTACAAATAGCTTTAGTTACATTTCTATTTTATGAACTATTTATATATAGTTTAGCTTTTTAGATTTAGTTTCAGTACTAATTTTAGTTTTCAGTACCATGTTTTGATACCACACTGAAAGTGACTTACATGCTTTCACCCTGCACTTGAAACAGCTAAAAAGAACATGTGAAGCGTTTTGGTTTCTTGCCTTAACATTCCCTTCGAAACCCCTCGCCTCTTTCCTGTAATATCATCATGTTTTATAGCTATGAAGGACCTGGTTTATTGATGTTCCCAGTCCCTGATTGCAATATGCACAGACTTGACGGGATTTGGCACTTTTGGAGAACGTAAAGTCTACCTGGGTGTCCCCCAGTGAAAACCAATAGGGGAGTAGTGCCTAGAGAGGGAGGAATTACTCCTATAAATATTAAACTAAAGCAATTAGACAGTTATTGTACAACGTGTTAAGGGAATGCTGAAACAAGGTTTAATACACCAATTTCAAAAACACTCAAAATGCCAAAATCAATAACATTTCACTCATCACTGAATATGTGAAAGATTCTAACAGTAATCTCCAATGCCACCAGCCCTGTTTTGACCTTTATAATATACATAGGAATAAGAATATAAGTATAATTAATAAACATAAATCCAATGGCAAACCATTACACAAAGCATGGCAACTGGTTTCCATCTAGCAATAGTCTCGTATTTTAACCAAAGAACAGCCTAGAGAAGTAAATTTTCATTTATATAATCACTGCACAGCACATATGTGTGTCTGTGAGACAAAGGGAATGGTGAAAATGTGCAGCGGTGCTCACTAAATAAAACTTAATCTCTCCTCTCTGGATCTCGGTTATTTGTTGGAATCCTGAAGAATCCTTTACCTTTCTCGTGAACACTGTTGTTAGTCCAACTGAAAACAGGACACACAAACAGTATATACAAGCCCTGTACCTCGACCAGACAATAAATGCATTTTTGAAATTCTTTTTTTGAAAACTATCATTTTTATTTTTATTTCAGTTATTTCAGTTTCTGAAATTGTTTTTTCACACCTAGTTTTAGATTTAGTCTTAGTTTTCATTCACTATAATAAGCCTGGTACCCAGGCATCCCATCCAGACACCCCCTTCCCTGTGTCCCATGCTTCCTGGTATTAATTCTACACTCACTGCAGCCCAGTACCCGAGAAGTGAGATGGATGGATTTATGGATGGATAATTCTATTAGCTTAGGAGGATATACATGTGTTATAAAATTACAAAAGGAAATATGACTTGTTTTGTAGTTGTCTTCACAATTTAGTTTTAATGATCCTCATATACTACTGTGCAAAAGAAAATGATGTATAAATGATCTTCATGTTGGTGTAAAACTATGATATAATGTCTGTCAAAATGTGTCAGCTTAACCATTTCAAAACCTTGATATTTGCAGCAACCGTGCACCCATGTATTTTTCACTCAACCATTACCTAACCCTATGATAAATACCTTTAAACATTTCCTTTGACTGCCTAAGACTTCTGCATACTCTTGTATATGATTAACTTATCGTTGAGTCTAAGGTCTCATTCATGATTACTTCCTACACGCTTGTCATCGCCCACTTCTAAATATGTAAAACAAAATGTTTTCTTCTCTTATTCTACATGTTGCTTTGAGTAGGACCATATGACAAATGAACTTAAAGCTTAATGAAAATCAGCCAGCTAATTCAACAATTCTGGCATCATCTGAATTTTCATTTTAAACATTGGCAGTGCTATACAGAAGTAATTAATTGCAGCAACAATATGTGCAGTGAGTGTGGAAGACATGCTTTCCATATTAGTCTGTGCTGTACTGTTAATGCCCCATTGTGACTGGTTTCTTACCTCGTAGTGCCAAAACAAAAGATCAGCAAGTTGAAACAATGCAGAACAACAGCCAAACTCTACCAGGGGTGCAGATCAGAATGCTGGAAAGTGACGGACTAAATTCGAACATTTCATATGTTGATTTTGGAATTATTTACCAGTACCAATCCAGCAGGAAATGCACAGCAAACCTGCTCAACAAAGAAAGTAGAAACTATCGAAGAAACGTACTGAATAGATGCCATTGACATATTTAACTGGTAAGAGTATTCCAGCATTGTGAGGCTGCCCATCGGACATCTGAAGACAAAAGCAAAAGGCCTTATGCTTCATAGTTCATTATAATGGCTTATGCTGACTATTATAATGCATTATGAAGGTATTTATAGTGCATTATAGATGAGGCATTTATAA
>JAODLC010000028.1:3174297-3186407 GCA_026781145.1 Hippopotamyrus pictus | reverse complement strand
AACTCCAGAGTGGAAGAGGGTCCAACCCCCTTCGAGGAGACTGGTTCCAGAGCCCAAGCCGTGCGTCGAGGTGAGCCAAACAAACAGAACATTTTCACAACGACTCACTTATGTTAAGGAATACCTAATCTTTGCATTTTATCCTGTCCTCTTGGTGCTAATGTAAGATTGATAGCCTCAACAGTTAAGCCTTCAGCACTTATGCAATTTAAAATTGGTAATACAAGCAGGTAAGCTTTAAATGCCGTTGTACTTTTTTGTAACTGAGCTACAAAAAAGCCAGTATTTGCTTTGACATATGACTCACACACTCTATCATGATCAGGGCACTTCATAAGAAAAGACAGCTTGCCAAAGGACACAATAAGTTTGAAGATGGACCTCAGCCTTCAGGTTAAAGCTGCGCATTCAAGTATTTCCATTATTAGTTGAGGTGGATAGTTATGGTTCAGAAAGTATGAATCCAGACCATGGTTTTGTTTCAACCAACCAGTTGAGTATAAAGAGCCATAGTCACAGAGTACTCTGTTGGTTGGTTAGTTGAAACAATATGTTGATTTTTACTTTCTGGACCAGAACTATCCACCTCTGATCATTAGTCACATAAAAAGCACAAACACTTAAATCAAGTTGTCATTCCTTGCTTACAGTCAGTGGAGACTAAGGGGAGACATGATCCAGGTATATAAGATTCTACCAGGTCTGGATGCGGTTCAACGAAATAGTTACTTCAATATTAGTTCAAATACAAGAACTCATGGTCATAGGTGGAAATTAGTGAGGGAACATTTTAAACTGGATTTGAGAAAGCACTTTTTTACTCGGTGCGAAGTTAGAGTATGGAATAGTCTTCCTGTTAGTGTATGCAAGCTAAAACCTTGGATTATTTTAAATCAGAGCTAGATATTATTTTAACAACATTAAGCTATTAGTTAAGTTCTCCCCAAATGAGCTTGATGGCCGGAATGGCCTCCCCTCATTTGTAAACTTCTTATGTTCTTATTTATCTCCAAAACACATATTAGCTAATATGACTGAAAATAACCCATCAAATTCTACAGGGGACAGATGGAGGTAATCACCATGCCAACCCTGATCATGTGACCTCCATTCTGATCCTGCCACACCGCCCATTTACAATAAGAAATCAATATATATATCCTATCGCACCATGTCAGCTGTCATACACCTCATTCCAACCCCTATGGCTTCTTCCAGTTGGGGTTAAAGGCGTTTTATTTCTCCACTGATGGTCATATAAGCAGACAACCATCAAGGATGGAAAGACGAATGCCTGTCATTTGTAATTAAAGCCGACACTTTGTCTCCTGGTCATGCAATCATCTAGGCTATCAAGACACATTTTTACAGTTTTCCTCCAGGTGTCCCTCTTCAGCATTCATTATCTAGTTAGCGCAGATACATGACAAGCACTTCAAAAACAGTTTGACTCAAGGCTGGATTTGCTCATCAGTTTACTTCTGATATATTGGCGAAGCATGCAGCACAGTATAATCCACTATGAAATAATAATTTTGTCCAGCCATCTATCCATCCATCCATCCAGCCATCCCACCATCTTCCAATTGCTTATCCACTTTAGGGTCATACGGGGCCTGGAACCTATTAAGGAAAATACAAGACACAATGCAGGGGCCACCCCAAATGAACTGCAGGACACACACACATACACTTTGGGTAGTTTAGCGATGTCAGGTGACCTAACCACGTGTTTTTGAAATGTAGGCGGAACCCAAAGTATCCGAAGGAAACGGCACAGGACAAAAGAACTCCACAGACCCAGCACTGGGGTGGAGCTGAATTCCAAATAAATCCCAAAACCTTCTTTGAGAATAAGCCTCCCAAGACTGATTACTACTTTTCAACCAGAATGTGATGAGCTGAGGGGAAATGGCAGCTTCAATTCAGCCACATAACAGGTTAGCTAAATCAAATAGCTCATCTGATAGCATGTCTGTTGCCACTAGGAAGTGCACAGATACTGAGACATTTTATTCTGACAATGAGGGATGATTTGAGTGTTACACGTCTCCTCTTCTTAAACCCTTATTCTCCGAGCGGATCACAGCTCGTTTATAGTGCTTCACTGTTCCTTTGTTTTAGGCTCCTTCCTGTTACTTCCCCAGTATATCCTGCCTCCATAGGTTCAGCTCTAGGTTTTGCTCTATATCTACATTTTTTGAGCAGAGATCTCTGTGAGATGTTTAAATGCATCTTAGGTGGATATTCAGGTGGCTGGGTTTGTCTGGAACAATGTGAGTTACCTGGTGAAGGCTCACAGTAACATTCTTACTGTCCAATGTACTATTAAAATGATCCAGGGGCTCTTTAATTAAATCACAATTGATAAATAAAGCAGCCCTGTGATAGACTTGTATGACATCCATAGTGCTCATTGAAGTTTTTCTTACACAAAAATCTTCTGAGGACAGAAAAGGAAAAATGATTGGTTCAGAGAGAAAACCAATCAGATGGGTGGGTCCATGCAACTAGAGGAGGTGGGACGAACCAGCAAGATGTCTTGGTCCCACCTCCTCTAGTTGCTGGGCCCCACCTCTTCAATCTGATTGGTTATCTCTTTGAACCAATCAATTTTCCTTCTGCCCTCAGAACATTTTTGTGTAAGTGGAACTCCCACGAGCATCCAGGGGGTCCCCTGCCTTGTGCCCTGTGCTTCCCGGCCTGGGCTCCAGACTCACCAAGACCCTGTACTGAAAAAATGACAGATTTCACTCTGAACACGCACAAAATGTTGTGATGAGGCAAGTCGGCAGGATATTAGTGTAAGGGACAGAACATTTTAAATGCAGGGATAGTTCCCTTAAAATGCTAGAGGCCATCCAGCTCTTGAAACTGGAATAATACAGCTCTGTAGTGTCCCAGGGGAAGCTGTTACCAGTGTATGAACTTAACAGGAGCCAGTAAGTGGCGTGGCTTTAAAATCCCCCAAAATAGGGACATAATGTGAAAATGAGAGAACAAGAGGAAGAGAACCATTGCTGCACACCTGTATTAGTTAGTGGAACTGTTACATATTATTTTGGTAATAAAAGTGTCAAATAATTACAAGGAGAAAGTGATACATTTTCCCATTAATAACCATACTTATGCTGATGCAAATTATTAACCTAAAACAGGCTGCTTAACCATTTACACTCAAATGTCATTTTCATAAAGCCCCTTAAACTACATGTGTTTCACGATATGGATTACCAACCACACATAAGCGCTTTGTTCAGCTGTGTGTTAATTATACCCGAGAACTAAATTCCCCGCACGCTGAATGTGCTTGTGTTATTTACTGAATAGCACATACTTGAGATGCACAACCATATAGCCCATCAGTTAGAGCAAGTTTAATGCTTCCTACCCAAGCAGAATATTAAGCACAGGACACTGCCCAAGGGAATACACAGATCCAGGGGTCCCTCCCCCGCCTACCAGAAGCTCCACAATTTACACGTAATTAAACTGACGATCTATCCTTTTAATGCCCTTACTCGTTTATTTGTACGCTTATGGGGAGAATAACATCCTGGCTCACCACAAGCACTGAATATTACCGGGGAGAGAGAAGAAATGTATGAAAAAAGTCATGAAAACAATTACATTAACAGCATGGCTATTCATCTTACCAGCCTCTTGGTCCTTCCCCGACTGTCCGGCACAAATTCAGTTGTTCGGTTGTGCAAATTCAGTTTGTTTGGTTCTACGGGGGATGTTCATCTTAAAACTTGGCACACAACATCTATATCAAAACCACAGTGAAGCTGAATTAGCCCAGGAGAAATAATATCCTCCCTTCATATAACCACTGAAATTCTACAAAATTATAATGAATTCTGAATCATCTACATGCATATTAGACCCAGTACTGGACACAGTTGATAGTTATAATTAGATCTCTACAGGAAACAAAGACAGATTTGCATACAAATGGACGCAAAAAACCTGAAACCTCTCCACTGAAAACGCTTTAAAAGAGGTTGCAGGGGAACTTTTTTAGCAGGTCTTGCTGATTACATTTTTCAATCGCCCAAAGTATTGACACAGCCTGCCTACCTAGAGCAGCCGAATGATGTAAATGAGTGATATAAACTCCATATTCAGCACACCCGAATGAGCTCACACAGCCTTATAGATTGAATCCAAAAAAGCTGCCTCAGTGCTTTACTGCTGTGTTCAAAGTAAGCGGAAGAAAGTCATCACCTCTGATCTCGGGTTAATGAATCGCTGGTTATTGTGGACCACCCTAGTTGTTACACTATTATTAGTCACACAGTGTCACTTTTGTTCCCACGCTGGACATCGATCCACGTAAACCTATAGTATCAATTAGTATGGGCAGCGTGTCCATCTGGTCGAGATAACTGACGACGACTCTTACTCAGCCATGAAGACTTAATTTAAATGATAAATGTGGCAAAACAGAACAGAGGTGGAGCAATCACGGCTGTTGATGATTTTCTGCGTAGAATGGCGACTGCTTGCAGATTGAGCTCATTAAGCCTCAGTTCCATAAGCTGAATTTCTTCATAACAGTCGGTCTCCTTCACCCAGTTTTTTGAACGCTGACCTGAAGGGATGGATGTACTTAACCTCATTGACCTTCACCGTGACACAGTCATGTTAACAGGGCAAGGATCATGACTGTGTAATCATCTGTTCAGAGGGAACTTCAGGCTGGACGTTTTGATTGGTAATTTGTTCAGAGGTCCTGAAATACTTGGAAACTATGGAAAGAAATACAGTACCTGCAGCAGCTTAGAAGATCCAGGTCCAACCTTTATGACCTATGAGTGGTCATGGGCTGCTCCTTAATTGCTTCCACCTTATCAAGGGACGTGCAAATTACTATCCAGTAGATAAGGTTTCGTCCATTTCTTTCTAGGCATCGAGTGCTGCATTTATCTCAAGTAGGACGGTAATCATGTATGACTACTACAATAGGCTTTTGGAAGCTCAAGAATATATTGCACATGAGGAGTATAAATTTGGCCCAAGTTCTGTGAAGCCCAAAGGGCACAGCAGTGAATTGAAAGACTCCCAAGGGGAGCATGTCTCTTTACATTGCCCTGCCAGGGGTGCCAACCAACCTGTCCCACAAATCGGCAAACACAACACGTCGAAGTGTGTTTGTCCTTTTGAGTAGCTTCTCAGCATTCTAAGGGCTACAGGGGCATGTCGGATCCAGGTAATGACGATAATACCTGGTGCAATCTGTCGATTTTCCGGAAACAGCTAAATTTCTCATAGTCTAGTTTTCAGAGTATTAAAGGTGCATCACACAGTCTGTTTTTTGTGGATGTAGTCATGATTAGTCATGGACCATTATTTAATCGCTTCATCCTTATCCATCGATTGGGAAATTACATGCTTTTCTGGGAGCTTGCCAGTGGCTTGTTTCAGTCGTTTCCTTTATATATGATGTATTTATTTCATATACTTATACTTTATTTAGATACTTCATGAATACGAGCCTCTGCAGCTCTTAGTTAAACGTCTACTTTGATGTTTTGCGAGTGCCTTTGTTTCATTTTGTGCTGTCCAATTCTGTTATATGTTACATATTACTGATTAGATGGCCCGTCTCCTGAGATTCTGGCTTGTAGCTCAATTCACCTTGATTACATGAAGCACATCAAATGAAACGTCTTCTTAAAACATGTATTTTAATAAATCTTACTGTTTTACTCGTACTGCGCTCAGAGCACCGATGTTTTCAGTGATTATCAATCAGGAGGTTCTTCAAACATCCTTCTAGGTCTCAATTCCAGGTTTGAATCTATTTACATGTATTATGTTACTGTTATGTTACAGCTTTATGTATGGATGTATAGAGCTCATAAGGAGCTCTGTAACATGGAATCATATTATTATTATTTTTATTTGAGCTGGATTTATCCTGCCCTTGTATGGCCTCCTGTATTACTGCAGCAATAATGTTAGAACTTAAGAACTGTATTGTGTAGCTGCTTCCATGGGGAATGTGAAACCTGTGAGTTATTAGCATTCATGCTACATATCGCCGAGCAGAAGACAAGTATCATTCGGAATGAGACGACTAAATCATTCCAGCAACTGTGAATAGCATTATTCAGAATTCCACGTCGGGTGTCCGTCTCATAATCCCGAAACATACTGCCTGTCGTTTCACAGGGTGTGCAGTTTTACTGCAGTTGTAAAAAAAATATGCACTGAGCCTCATGCTGTTTGTCTGGCCATTTATGACTGTGACATTTGTGCTTTCGGTGCTAAGCAAATACTTTTTGTTTGGCTTCCCTAAATAACTTATTTAGGGAAATGCCCGTGAATGAGAATCCAGGGTCAGCCTCAAAACCAAAGAGCTGTCAGCTATACCAGGCTTATAATTCAGGTGTCATAAAGGAATCATGATCACTGAGGGGTATTAAGCAAGGGACAGTAATACTGTAGGACATTATGTGTTGCCCTTTGATAAATAGCAGTGGTGCAACAAGAGAATAACACTATATAACAGAATAACACTTTTATATACACTAACACTAATTAAATATGTTCAATATCCAGGAGGACACACACAGACACTAGTAATTCAAACAACACCCTGATTACAATGTTTCAATATACAAAAAATAATAAGCCATGTTTGTATTGCCAGAATTCTTTTCACAAATGATATATGTTGTACAGACATGAACAAAATAGTAGCAATATATAGCCTTATAATTATCCTAATAAGGTGTTTATTGACAAGGCTACAGGGAACCAGGAAGATGGAAGGGATTGGATTGGGACTTAATCTGGCACGGGGTGGAGAGGGGCTTAACCTGACAATGGCGAAGAATGAGAACAGGAAGCCAAAAGGGAAGCACAGGCACACGGGACAGGTGCCCAGACTCAGGAAGGCGTGGGGGGGAGATCGGCAGGTGTCCATAAACCGGGAGAAGAAACAGAATTTTCTATGACAGGTAATGAGACACAGGTTCTGATTTGCCATATTAGGTTTCAGTAAGAGGACATACAGAAATCGATTACTAACCATACAAATGACCTATTATCTACATCGATAGTAAACGCAAATTAGCAATGCTGTTAAAGAAATACAAATCAGTCATTTTAAGGGGAAAATCCATTTTGGGGGGGAAAGATTGAGAATGACTCCTTAAATGATTTCTATGTGCATCTATTAAAATTGAATAATTCAATAAACTGCTCAATCACAGAGAAATAATGAGTGGTTCATTCGCGGAAAATGCCAGAATACAGGCTCCACATATAGAACCACTGGGAAAGCACTGATTTATGTTTAACGGCAAATTAGCTTCACAAGTTCAAATTTGATCACATTTTTGTTGCAAAATCCAGATGTGAAAGAACAGCTGTTCTTTGAAAATATACCATAATCCTGAGCTGTATTAACATTCCCATTTTCTAAAGAAAAGTTTACTCTTAGTAAGAAGAGTTTCCTTGAAGGACTGCAACTGTGGCAAAGTAACCAAAAAACTATCATATGGGTCGCTTTAATCTGGCTGAATCCAAAGAAAACTACAGCAGCTAGCGCTGGTTCTGAACTGACATCATAAAGCAAATGCTTCAAACTGTCTGATTTACTTTGGTTGGAAACATTCAGATGTTGACAATGCACCTGTTTTTCTCAGCTGTGCTTTGATTCCGTTCTGTGTTTGATACATAAAAATCCACTTAGTTTACCCAAAATAAGCATTTGCATGTTTCCAGATGCCACACCCGCGTCCAGCAAAACAGCCAATCAGCCACACCCATTCAGTTCCCGCTCCGCATCTCCGGATATTAAGCACACGTGTCGCTATCAGTCTGGTTAATTAGCATGGATTAATAGCACCTGGTTTTTCAGTTTTTCAGTAAGTTTTCAGTATCTCACCGTACTGATTGGCTGCTCAATGATCTTTGCGTGTATGTTTCCTCATATCTTCGTTTTATGATTCGAATTTGATCATTTGGCCTGAACCCCTTCTTGCTTGTTTGTGGACTATGACTCCAGAAATATACTTATACCACTGCTCCGAAACTTAAATCCTCTCCCTTTCCAGTCATTATAGTATAAAGTTCACATTAAAGGAACACCGATTAATGTACTACGAATATGTTGATAGACTTGTTTGGATCCTCCTGCCCAAATGCCACCTGAAATATGGGTAGACTTTGGCACCAGTTAGCTGTCTGGCATCCCTACTTGGATCCCCATTTTGATCTCTCTGTCCCACCATGAAATCCCATCAATCCATTTTCAGTAACTGTTCCTCCAATTAAAGTCATAATGATCCAGATCCCAAAATAGGGATTACCCAGAACCAGATGCTGGCAGTAGAAAACAAATGGGAACAATATATATTTCGCAAGAATGAGCACATTTATGATTGGAGTTGGGGGACAGCACAGGAAGTTAGTGGGATGCACTGTTGTGTCAAACCTCCCGGGTGAGGAGATCAGATCAGATGGATGATTGTGATGCAGCCATGAAGAGTATGCTGGCCTTTATATTCAGAATATCTGCAAGTCTATAGGGGCTCGTCCCTTCGTACCTTTTCCGGGATTCTTGTACCTATAGTTTAACAAGTCACTGCTAATGTGAGTTAGATGTGCTCGCCTGTCATTGTGTTGACCTTTTGGCGAGCCATAATGAATAAGGCATGAATAGCTTAGTGCAGAGGAACGGGGCTACTCCAGCAGCTTCAGGCAGATCGAGTCTCTGTGATTCCGCGTGCTCCCCTCCAGTCGCTGGTCCTGGCTCCCCCAGCTGCCTCGATGGCGGGTCCCCTGTCTCTGTTAACCAGCTTGAGGGGGGGGGGAGCCATTGATGACGACGGAGAGACCTCCCGAAGCAGATGGCTGAGTTACGCACTGCAGAGATGAAAAATGTCTCATTACTCTCCTCAAGATAATGCCTCTCCGTTTAGTAAGCTGCCTTTAATGGACTTCCCGCGACCGGGCACATCAGTCCGCTGTGTGACCTCGTCTGTCGCCTTCCTCTCATGCACCATATCCCCCCCGCCCGAATCCCTGCTGAGATCCCGAAAACAACAGGAAAATAAGCGAGCCCCCTGCCTTAAGCTCAGAGCAAGCTGCAAATAAACGCTATAAAGGGAGGCGATTTACCCTGTGCCTGTATAAAGAGAACATTAGGGGCCACTAGGTCTGAACCCTACAGAGATAAAATCAAGGGACCGCAATGTGTCACACAATCTCAGTCCTGTTTACCTGCTTTTCCTAGTAAAAATAAATTCACACCACAGGCTAGATTTAAACTGGTGTAAGATTTAAACATTCCAGCAAATATCACAAGTGCATTTTTAAGTGCTGATAATTTGCATTCATACTCCAATTATCACCTGCTATGCCATGATTGATACTATCTAGTGATGTGGCCTTTTATATTACATATAAATTACTTCCTTTCTATACTTATGCAAAGATATATGAGACTGTTGTGACCTCACAGGTTTGGAGGTCAGATTTAAGATGCCCCAGGGTATCTTATGGGACTGTTGCATAGGAGAGGCAGTCACACCAGGGGTGAGGTAGATGGATAGTTAGGAGGTGTAGGTGTCTGCCCTGGTTCCACCATCTGCAGGTCCCTGATCCAATCCAGAAGGCATCCTCCTAGGACACCCCCCCCACCCCACCTGCCACCCCCACCAGTGTTGTTTTTCTGGTCTTACTTGTATCAGATTTGGTCAATTCAATTGTTTCCTGAATGTCACCACTGATCAAAAGATACCGTAAATATCAAGCCTTTCCTTTTTTTTTTTCTCGACCGCATTTACCCCTCGGGGGGATAAACACCTGGATCTGCCACCCGGCTGTGAAAACCTCTAAGTGAGACAAATCAGCAAAATCTGACCTTCGCTTTGTGGCCGAGAGCAGCTCACAATGATGGCGTCATGGAGTCGGAAGGGATGTGGTGCTTTTGCACGTGGCCCTCTCACTGCAAAGGAGTGAAATCGGACGCAAAATCGTCCCTGAAAGCACACTAAACCACACTAAACCACTCAGCACACTAAACCACCGCGGGCGATAAGGAGACACAACCGTTCCATTCACTACCGGAGAGGCTTTACTGTAGCTCTCTTTAGCAGAAGAGGTGACCATAAGGTCAGTATTTCACAGCGTAGTGTGGGCAATTCTTCTACTCATTACGGCATTTTTTTTCAGTGGAAGCGTGACAGGAGATCGAAACATTGTTAGTCCAGCACACGTGTCCCTAGCGATGGTAAAGGATGGGTCCTCTTTATCGTGGAAGGAGATGAATGGACTTCTCACTCTGAGCAAGTGGTCTGCTGCCATCAAGAGCAGCAGAAGGGCGATGGATGGAGACTGCCATGTCTGTGTTAACGGCTGACTGCTTTCCAACTCTACGCACAGTTAGTACCTGTCTGCAAAAAACCTTGAGAGGGACCAATATTACCACTGTTGATTAGACACAGCAGGGGACATAAGTAATTTAAATCCTCCATAGCACCCTCAAAAACAGTACCTGATTTTATTTCAAATTCTACATATAAAAAGTTATGCGCATCAATAATGCTCAAGAAAGTACAGAAATAATTAAATTGCTGCCTTCTAGACTTCTGCATGCTGTGGCAATTAGGTATGTAGGTTTTACCTTTACAGTCAAAATCGTATGTCTTTTGGTGGCCGCAAAACCGAATGGTGAATCTCAGTCCGATTTTGGAAATCTGTCACATCTCCTGTCTTTTACAGCAGCCGCCCCATTCTCACATTTGCCCTTTAACTCATCTGCTATCACCGTCTGCTCCTGCCTGCCATGGCCAATCTTTAGCCTGGATAATGCAGAGCTAAATGCCCGGGTTCAGGTTCGACCCAAAAGGCTCCAGATGACTCGCTCTTTCACTCCACGTTTTATGCCAAAAATCTGTGCGGCCGAGAGCCGCCAAACCACTTTATTCTGGGGCAGACTCATTCTCTAGCAGTAGGCTGACTGTTTAAACTAAAACCGCCCCTTTAAATAACTCACCTAAGACTCACTTCACAATTGCTCTGTTGGGCCGCAAAGGCATTAAATCAGGCCTCTAAAAAAGGCAATCTGAATTATTCAAAGACATATTTAATCCAGCTCTATCCATCAGGGCCATTGTAATTACTGGATTCACGTCGCCCAGGAGGGGGCAGAGTGCCTGTATCGCTCTCCCTCCAGTTCTGGAAAAACACAGCCAGCGTGTGTCAGCAACCGTCATTCCCAATCCAGCCCCCTGGGCCGTCCTTACTCCCTCCCAACATTCCCACTGTGTTTCACAGCCAGAAAGAAGAGCCGGACTTCCATGGGGCTGCTTATTTGTGGATCGTCATTCCAGTCAACATTTCCAAACAGAAGTCCCTGATTCACAAGTGTGTTGGATGATCTATAATGAATTAGGGATTAATGCAGCCCTTTGAAGGAGGCCTGCGTTATAGAGGCAGCAGGATCGAATAGAGGGGCAGACATTTTATAAGAGCAACAAGCAATAAATAAATATTAATGGAAAACCTCATCCTCTTTACGGACAAAACAAACACGTTATTTTGGTTTTCTTTTTTATTTCCCACTAACCTTCACTCATGCCACTCCAATACAAGTCTTTACATTTAACCTGAGCAAACTAAATTATAAGAGAAGTTCGCGGGCGTCAGCAGAAGTGAGCTGAATATAAATCCCCCGCCGTGTGATGTAAGCAAGCCGTGCTGGCCAGACCTAACCTTGGGAGGCCCGCTCACTGCTGCGATCGTTGGCGATAGCTATGGTGGACGAGGGGGGAGTTGGGGGTGGCGCTTGATCAAAGAGCAGAATGGGCGGGAAATGAATTAACGAAGTGCTCCCAGTCACCTAATTAGAAACAGCCGTCCACTTCCATCAGAGACGTGTCTACGTAGAAATTGTTTATGTACTAGCTTTGGAAAGGAAGCCTTTCTAGAGTCTTGAGTATGACCAATGTAGTATCACACATTCACATATTAGAGAGCTTAAATTCCAGGTGGCCTGAGACCAGGCCTAGGCTGGTACGAGATGTAAACATTAGCCTATGCACCAAAGGGGGGTTAGTGACCCCACACACATAAACCCACTTAAACAC
>JAODLC010000028.1:3159086-3174197 GCA_026781145.1 Hippopotamyrus pictus | reverse complement strand
AATTAATTAAACTTTAATTAATTTCAAACATATTGGTGGAGAATATAAATTTATTTGAGCTAATAATTCCTACACCAATCTGGAGAAATAACCAATGGCACGGAAGGTGAAGGAGGGAGCAGAGAAAGACATGCAGATGGCAAGCCTCTGATCGTTAATTATACGAGCAGGGATAATCCGAAACGAGCCAAAGGGAGGTTAACCGGGCATCGCATAGCCTCACCGGCATAGCCGGAGCGAGAGCCTCGAGCCCCCCAGGTGATAAAGGCGCGGGCCTGGCGACGAATCACCTTGACGGAGTAATCTGTACTCGCGAGCTCGCCGGCACAGTCGGAACCAGAGCAGACAGCCAGGCTGGGCCCTCCGGTTAGGACGGTACCACAAGGTCAGTGCGGGGGAGGGGCTCACATCTCGGAGCAGCTTCCCAGCCGCGTTTACATATCAGAGGACAGACTGCCTCCCCAAGTGTGCCGGCTTCTGGGATTAGCCGGTAATTCCATGAATTCTCTTGGCTGGTGCTTCTGTTGGGCACCCAGTTTATCACTTTAAACAAAACACCCTCACATAAATTAAAATTCTTTATCATTAGGCTCTGTGTCTTACACTTCACTTCCATGCTACTTACTCAAAGACATCCCAGAATCCCCTGCTCTGTACTTCGGCACAGTATTTCTGCGCACTACATCTAATGCTCATAGCTCTTGTAGAATCCATACTGAATCCATTACATGGAAAGTGTTTTGATATTTACCATTGATTTTTCCACTGATTCTAACATCAATTATGCAAGCAAGGGGAATTTGATTTGCATAAAAATATTTTCTGCATATTATATGAGCATGCCCCTTCCCAAATGGATCAATATCTTCCACGATTGAAGGCAGTTTTCAGTTTATTAATATTATTCAAGTGAAATTGCAATTTCTTTTTTTTTTTTGATACCAATAAACTCTGAATAATTCTGGGTTCACTCATGTCAGTGCAATGCATCAATAAATACAGCCAGTAAAAATGGCTGAATGTTTACTGGCCCTTTATTGGCCCAGTATGCTAAAAATACAAAAATGTTAATCTGCTTTTGCTTTGGATACAGAGGCACCTCAGATAATGAACGGTAGAGTAACAAATGAAAGTACCACAAAATTTACAGTTGTATCATCAAATGATATTTACCTAATTGTAATCTAATGTCTTATCCAGTACAGGATCAAGGGGTATGGAGTCTATCCGAGGCAGCTTAGGGAGTATCCTGGGGGATGCAGCCACAATTACGCATTCAGAGATGCCAGCTCACCTACCTGAAAGTCTTTGGACGGAAGCAGACATGCCATGGAGACAACATGGGAGTAACAACAACCAGAGGTGGTGTTCAAATCAACAACCCGTAGGTGTCAGGCAACAGTGCAACCCATAGAGGCGGCCCCCCAGGCTTAGAGAATATCACAGCTAGATGTAGACGTGCAGAAGTAGTTATAAGGCTTACATCCATCTTACCTTGATCCAACCTCTCTTTTTCCACACTCCTGAATTATTTCAGGGGAAACAAATGATGATATATGGTATCTTCCTGCAGAGCCTCATAGTGCGAAAGCTTATAGTTCTGCAGGACTAGAAGTGAATGAAATATGTTCTGTCTGCCTGCTTTTTGCCTTGTGTCCATGGAGGGATACACGCGGAGAAGCCGAATCCGGCTCCCTCGTGAACACACAGCCTGGCTTTCCGGGTTGATCTCGGGCCGTTCGGTCTGCACTCCAGCAAAGCATCCTGCAGTAGTCGCTCACGGGCCCGGTGGAAGTCATCTGACATCTGCACAAGGTCCGACTTGATCAGCCTGGCAGCCCGTCAGCTCCTGAGCCTCGCAAGGCCGCCGCAGCGTGCGAGTTCAATAAGCCGGACGGTTACCAACATGCGCTCAGCCCGTGGGAAGTCCACACGCCGCAGGCCAGCAGAGTGTCTGAAAAGCTTTACTCAGCAAGCAGCGCTCTCATCACCCGGCACTCACCGAAATACGGTTCCCAGACTCGCCTCATTTTAGCACAAACAAAAAGCATTAAAGCTGCATGGATTTCACCAAAGAACCGCTCTAGCGGCATCCTGCAGCTGCTAGAATCAGGTTTCCTTTGTCGTGCGGTTTTACCAATTATCACTTAAAAGAAAACAGTTTGCCCAGATATCCAAATTCTTATTAACTCATTTAATTACATATTTGCATCTGTTCCAGTGAACGCTACAAAATGGAATGCTACTGTCTGGGTATTAATTACTTGTATTTTGATGTCACAGCAAAGATTCCCCGGTTGCTTTGATACTGAAATTGAGCATTCGTACAGCTCTGATTCACAGCAGATACTATACTTAAATGTACAGTTCATGCTGATTTTTATTCGGTCACATTTTGCTCTCAAATTTCCTGTTTCATAGAATTTTCTTTTGGTAAAAGGAGAAGGTAAACAAGAGTTGGGAAGTGTCCTTGAATGATGAGGAGCCTTTCCAGAAAAATCTGGAATCTTCCACGAACCACACTAACTGACGAAGAAATATCATTACTTCTAGCTTATCATATCGAGGCATGTAACAGTACATTTTATCTGCTTGTAACATACCGTCAAACTTTGATACAGGCAAACTTTTACATCCAAAATATTCTTGCCTCTCTCCTCTGAGATTCACCAATGCCTGTCAGTGTCACTTGACAGTGCAACAATGTCACCTCAAAACTGATTCCCTGCACCACCTGTTGAGCCCTGCTGTGGCGTGACGCGTTATGCAGGATGTGACATACAACCTCGCAAATGCAAGGTGACACACTGCTGCTTGCAACGCAGTTTTGAGGCCCTGCCAGATTGGGCAGTGAGGGAAGTGTTTTATTAATTTATTTTTATGCCAATTTAATGTCTAATTGTGTAATTCGTTTTCACCCAATTTTATTGTAATTGGTATTACAAACATGACAAATAAGCATACTTTTCTGGGAAGAACCTAAAAAAATCCAACATACTTATACAGACAAAAGCAGAACACAGGATTCCTGCTTTGGAATCCAATGCTGAAAACTGCATTAAAGCTGGGATTAATAGATGTGTTGCATGTTGTTGCATTACCCCTTGTAGAACACAGGACATTAATCAATCCTCCCCAAATTAACTTACCAATCAATGGTTGTATCTTAGAAGTCCCTTTGAAAACAGGCCCATAGAAGATGCTGCTGTGTGAATGAAGTGAGATGGCATTTTTTCAGTCTTTTCACTCCTCATATGTGACAATGAAATGAAAACAGAATAAATTACTATTGAACTACAATGCTCCAATGGCTAGTAATAATTAAAATATCATTGATCCATTGAAACAATTAGCAGTGATTCATCCAGAAATAAACTATTAAACACCTCTTTCCTTGCTGTTTTGCAGTTATAGGTACACTAGCTCTGAAGCGGCTTGACACCACTCGTAAAGTTACGAGTGTTAATGTGTTTGGATCACAATCGAGCCTCATTAAAACCGGAGGTAAAACCAGCATCCAGCTCTCTTCCCAGTTAGTGGACAGGTCTTCCAGACCTGGGACACCTAAATACAGGAGTTTGCAGCTTTCTCTATGCAAGCGATGGAATGAATGAAGAAAATAAGATAAGATCCCAGGGGGAAAATCTGGAAGTAGATAACTGGGGTCACACAAAACCAGCTTTGTAAACAACATCACCATCGTTACCATTAAGACTCAGCATGCAGAAACATGGTGTTCTAACACTGATGGCTCATATGACAATATGATGAATGTCAATATCCAGGCGTCCAAATGCCCATCTCATTAGCAACGTTCCATTATCCTGTTAATGGCAGGGGGAGGAGAGGAGGTCATGGTGTTTTGGTACAAAGTTTTGACTCCTAGTCCTGTTTTTTCCCATTCATTACTGGGACCAAACACACAGATGCAGGCCTCGTCCGATAACAATAGAGGAGTCACAGGGATCTGAATCCGTTCGTCCATATGCAGGCTGTAAGGCGCCCGCCTTCGCAAGGAAAAGGAGGTGTTTGTGTCTCAGCATCGACGGCGCCAGTAGCGACCGACGCGGCCCCGTTCATTTCACAGCTTTTAGTGCTGTCTCGGCGGCCTCGATACGCCCACGTGCGACACGGTCTCTTGTGTTCATTTCACGCATGCAGAAAGGCACTTCACAAAAAAAAAAACAGGTGAATCAAAGTCTCAACAAAAACAAGGCAGAGCTGCAAGTCTTTATAAGAACCTGATAAAAAATCTAAACATGCAATAACCTGGTAAATATGTAGTCTATATACAACATCAATCTATCTATAAGATATATAGGCATGGATTTTTTACTATTGGGCCATGGTATTCTACCAAATTTTACTCTCTCTTACTTTCAGATATGCTGCTGTATTAAAGGACAAGATATATAACTATAATCTCTGTAAAAGATGAAGAGAAAGGTAAAAAAAAAATAGGTAACGAAAAGTAAAAACACAATAAAAACATAAAATAATGTGACACTGCACAAAATCTACAATAACTGACATTTCACTTCAGCTTTTATAAACAATGATGTCATTTGCTCTTATTAAATATTGCAGCAAACCAGGACTCCAGGTCAAGATTGCATCATAGTGCATGGTAGCAGCATGCTAGTGTTCTTTGTGCGACATCATCGCGATTGCGGTGGTTGACATAAATATAGTGCAACAATAACAGAACCAGACACGGATCAACAAGTACACTACAAACCATCAGAAAAAGATAGAGGAGCCGTGAAGTAAAACTAATAAATAGCACAATGAACAAATAAACTAAACATTATCTAGCATTATGCACACCACAAAGCATGCTGGGGCAAATATTCCAGAATTATACGACAGCGTTTCTGATACTCAACAGTAGTATAAAACTCGAATGTCCATGAATAGATTATTGGAGATTAAGATTACTATTGATCGGGCTATATTTGATTCTTATATCTTCATGTCTTGTAATTTTACTCTCATAATATCAGGCAGTGGGTCTTCTGGCTGCAAAGAGAGATACACTGATCACAGTGTTTGTTATGGAGAAGCCTGATCTAATCTAGTTTTAATCAAGACATCTGAGCTGCAGCTTATGTGGTAAACATCTAAGGACCTGAACAGATCAGTGAATAGAAGAACCACGTTCCCAGAATCCAAGCAATCCAAGTCAACCAAAAAATAATCTATTTTAGTGTCAAAATATCATAAGTAATTTATATTGCAAAGAACAGATGAATTCCTTTTTGACTGAACCTTTTTATAATTTTGGATGAAAGGGTCAAAAGACTTCAATATTCTCCCATTTTCAGGTCTGGCAGATTCAGCACAACCAGAAGTGCGTCATGCATCATGCATGGGTGGAGGAACGTTGTTCGGATTAAAGCCATCATCTCCAATAACACTGGAAGAGCAGAAGAGTCACCCGCATGCCATTGAATCCAAGCCCTGGATAAAACTCAGTTACCTCTTCATTTAATCATGGTCTCTGTAGAATAAACTCCGAATCACCCTCAACAGATGGATCTGCATTTTGATTTCACCTCTTATTTACTGTACTTGCCATTGAACTAAGCAAGAGCTGTTGCACTTTTTACCTCTATCTCACTGGATACTTTTAGTTTGTTGGTGTAGCATGAGCTGTACAGATTATTAATTTAAAATAGCAGATTTCTTGTGAGGACACTTTTTTAAGCAACAATTTCAGCAGTGCATTTTAAGGATACCTACTCTCCCAAATATACATGTTTTTCTTTTAATTAATAATTTAACAAAATAAGCATGAGGAACTACTCAAGCCTTTTGCTTCGGGAAGAATAGGCTGTTGAATCTCACCATTTTGGATCTGTCCGGGTAAACCTGCATGTCATTGTCTTCTGTTTTCTGTTTTTCTTTAGGCAATAACAGTTTCTGTGACATGACGCTCTAGGAGGGGCACGCCGGAATGAAACAAGGTGGAAAATGGACAGGGGGAGAGGAGGAGAGGGAATGAGAATGGACAGTAATAAAAAGAAGGGAAGAGCGAGAATGTAAAAGTCAGAGGAAGGACCTGACAGATGCATGCAGAGAGTAAGATATAGCTTGCCGTATCCATGGTAACGTGCCGCTCCAGGCACATTAACGGACGCAGTCAGGGAACTCCCCCTCAGCATCTCTGCCGTGGTGGGCTTTGATAGCAGACTGTATCCCAGTCTGTCTCCGAATGCCAATCTGTCAAGAGGTAATTCAGACGAGCAGACGTTGCAAAGCCCAAGGCTTGGTTTTCAAAAGGCTTGTCGCCATGTTTGAATGGAGGGGAAGCGTTCCTTAGCCCGGCGAGAAACATGCCCAGCCCTATCAGATGATCTCAAAGATGCTTTTCTGCGGGCATGGCTGCCACCCTTTGTTTTATGTCAGATTGGGACATACGGTGCTCAATATGAACGGCAAACCAAATAATCAAGGTGTCAGAAAGCAACCCCCCTCCCCAGTTTACTGAAAAAGAGGAGGCGAGATGAGCAGCAGGGGACACAAAGATCACCGAAAGAAGAAGACGTAGAACGAGAGAATATATCCCTGTCATTCCACGGCAAGCAAACTCCCAGCTGCACAGCAAATCAACTCTTCAAGTCTCATCACTGGCCATCAACCTGAAAGACGGCGGGGAAAACTTTTCTCAACCCTAATTTAATTTTGGTTGTGTAATTAGTGCAGATATTCTGTCATTATCAACGCGTTTCAACACGCATTATGTCCAGATGTGCCTAATAGCCATAGTCTGTCACCAGTAATCATCAGCGGCCCATCAGTGGAGGGGCTGTTTTGTGAAGCAGGTCTTCTCCAAGCTAGGAACTACAGTCCCTTTGCGGAAATTTCAACCAATGGGAGACGGCCTGAAATCAAGGCGCTAATGGCACATCTTGGGATGGGATGGTCAACTGCTGAGAACACGGACATTTCTGAACTAATTAACAGGGAGTGGGGGTGTACGTGATTATGATATTCATCTCAATTATGTGGCAGGAAAAGCCCATTCAGAAACAAGTGATAGCGACCAGGGTTAAAAAGCCTAACTCTACTGCAGAAGCCTCCTTTAAAGCGTTGTCATGCACCAGCCATAGTAAAGGACACGATTTTACCATCTTGCTGTCAGCTTGTGCGTTAGCATATATTAAAGCCATATGTAGTATCCCTGCCTAAGACATGCCAAATCATCTGGCTTAAAATACCAATATTGAATAGCACTGGGTGTTTTTTGCACTTATGTATGCAAGTGTTGCCATGGAAACATTTAGTGTAACAAGGTAAGTTTAGCGCTCACACCGTATGCTGCGCAGCCAAAGTGGCGGCGGCTCCCTCTCCTGGCCACAACTGGCCCCACCTCACACCGCTACGCCCATGTGGCGGCGTTAGCCTTTAACAGCTGTTAACCCCTCTTTAACGAGCCTTAATTAGCACGGCCAAGTTGCACTGCCAGTTTAATTTAGCCCATAAGTTTTATAACTTGAGGAAGTAAAATAATTCGGCCCATTAGTGAGAACGCAGCTTTTTGTGGATGCCTCATCAGTGAGGTCACTGTAATTGCCATTTCAAGGGCATGTGGCAGATAATCCTGCCAAAAAAAGGGGAGAACCTGTCCAGTATGTTCTCAGCTCATTAAGGGAGCTCCAGGGGTGTCAGAGGGGCATGGATTCCCTAGCAGATTCCGGGGGGCCCGAACTATAAATTCTGGGACTCGGCTGGCGAAATCTACCAAATAGGACCCCCCCCCCGAGAAGGCAAAATTTTCTCTTTCTCCCTCAATCCTCAACCTGGAAGGTAAAAGTTATCAAGGCCGACTCTCCTCCAATCAGTGAGGGGGGGTCTAGAGTTTCCCGGAGGAGATCCATGGTAACCCCTGATTATCAGATCTAGATGACAGTCCACCGCATGGAAGGGCCCAGCCTGGGCCGGCGTGAGCAATCCGGTGCTGCAGACCTCAGTGCCGATCGAACCACAGCAGCTGGGCTGTAATGAGCAGCATATTGCTCAGCGTGTCACAATAGCGGGTCCACAGGAGGAGGAATGTTACACAGCAAAATGCTCAGGATTAGCGTCAGTCAGCTGGCTGCTCATGTGTCATGTACAGCTGGATATTTCACTGGAGCTGTTTAGGTTAATAACCTCCCTCGGGGGGTACAGTTTCAGCACCTTTCTTCATGCTGCTACCTTTCAGTCACTAGTTTAGCACCATGATACAGGTCACTACCCGCTGCCGCCGGCACAATCGATACGTTGGTAAGGGCTCATCTTCTGCGCACTTACAGCTGCTCTCCACTAGGGGCCCGTTTCTCTGAAAAGGACAACAGTTCTATAAGTTGTGCAATGTCTCATGGACGACTCAGCATCACCTTGCCGTGCAGGTCTCTGTTTGCCTGTGAAGCAAACATTTTCCATGCTGTTTGCTTATAATCATGACCATATGCATCATCCATCTTACGGTATCTGGAACACACTGATTTTTATGGTTCTAGGTCCTCACTATTCTCCTTTCCACACTGAGTTTGGAAGTTTTTTGGTTTGTACATACCTTGGAATTCACCTGGATATGCAATTCCTCTGTTAAAGAATGTTGGGATATGATTAGTCCACAATGTGAACTTAAGGCCGAGGTAATAGTGGTGAGCTTTTGTAACACTTGGAGCAGAAGTAGAGAAGACAGAGACAGAACATGGCTTGATTCCTCACTGCAAAATGACCCATATCATTAGTTACAGGCTTATTAGGTGCTTTTTTAACACTAGCTGCCGGACCATAGACTATTTCATTTAGAGGTGGGCCTCATCCGTCTCCATGCGTGTCAGAGCAGCGAGGAAGCGCTGATTTAGACTGCCATCTGCTGGCATCTGCTGGAAACACACTGCATCAACATCCTGGCTGGACACAGCTGAAATGCTGCCAGTTCCCTTTAAAGCGACTGTGCACCGGGGAGTGCAGTGCCTGAACTGGGCAGAGAAAGTGTGCGTTAATGGAGCCTGGTATGGAATAAAATATCAAACTGCACATGTAAAGATTTTTAAATGAGAAATGGGTTACATGTGCCAAAGAGTTATGGAAACCATAAGAGGACGGGGGCAAAGATGGCCGGCAAGTGGATAATTAGCACGCTCGGGTGCTCTGTCATCAGCACCCCTGCCAGGGAACCAAGTTGTTATCTCTCTAGAGCGTTCGCAAATGAGGCTACTTGAAATGGACCCCCCCCCCCATCAATCTTGCATCAGAACTCTCTCGATCTGCCCATTGATCAGGACACTCATTCATGATTATCATTAATTGATTCTTCTGCACTCTGCTACACACCAGCACGTCTCACCACTTATCAGTGCCGTCCTCAGACTCCCAGTTGGGGGACATGGTGTTATTAGAAGCTCATAACGAGATATTTTGTAATAAAATCTGCTAGGAGTCCCCCCAGCCCCCAACTACCAAGATCTGACTCAAAATCTAATTCTATCAGATTCACATAACTGCTAACCAGCTTCAGACACACAGGCATACTGTTGTTCCATCTCCACATTTGGCTATTTTTTATTTCACAGGACGCAACTTGAGCGGGAAGTCTTTAATGACAGAGAAAAGCAGTTTGGACATTCATTGTGTCTAACGTCTTAGGTCTACCAGACGTGGGAAGCCTCTCTGCCCGCCGCTCGGACAGAATTCTGTAATTACGAGCGGCAGTAATTTAATAAACAGGCATGTTTTCCCGTGTCGCTCTCCGCCGCCATCCATTGCCGTCAGTCCCATTCACGCACTTCCTGCTGCTTTCTTTTTTCATTCAGGGTCAGCGTGGAGCTCGGTGTGAGCCGGAACAATGTTTGTAGCTGCGTATTACTGTTCCCCATCACCCCCCAAAGGGTCTAAGGCATGGGGGGCGGCACTGTGAAGAGAGATGAGGAGATAGCAGTTATCACTTCAGCGCTGCCATACAGGGGATTGCGATGAAGGGGATAAGATCAATTAGTAGCTCAAGTGGGATTTAAAATCGCAGTAGCCCCCAGCTGTTTGGCACTCTGTAATAATCTTGATCCACAAAACACTGACAAATGACCTGTGGGTCGTTCTCCATCAGAAGGTCTGCTTTCTACCCAATCGAGATCTTAATTCTTGTCCAGTCGTCTTGGGGGTCAAAGCGATTTTATTAAGAACTGGAAGATTTATAGTGTCCAGTTGCGGCTGATTGGAACGCGTCGCTTTGTTGTACCTTTTCTCTTTCTTATGTCAGTCGAGTTTCGTTTAACACTTTGAGCTCAACAGGTTAACAGGCAGCGAAAGGTCTGGTGGAGTTAATAACATAAACCATCAGGGATGTGTGCGACGGGAAAGCGTGTTCCACAAATCGAGAGAATCATTTTCTCTAGCTGACATTCAATTATACATGATTAAGCTATTCTATTAGCCACTGCAGGCCATAGGGACTAGATCTTCTTGTTTCTACTTTGTTTTAGCCTGTTTCTTGTCCTTTACCTCAATGACTTCCATGGTTCATGGGTTTGCGGGTAAATCAAAGGTTATCTTCTGTTCAGTACTCATTCTCAGCCACTTGTAGCATCAACGGCGTCGTCCTACATGCCAACTCTGGGCAGCATGAGACCACACACAGGCAGCAGGCAATTTCAGAGAGTTAAACAAGGATCTCAGCAGATCTCCACACCATCTCCAGGGGCTCCGATAGAGGGGAGGTAACAGGCATTCAGTTGCGGGGCGTCTGAAGCAGCAGCTCTTGTGCCCTAACCCCTGTTTTGAACAGCATTTGGTCTCCGGCGAGGATGAGTCCTGGCAGCGTTAGACTGTGAGAGATGGCAGCCAAATCTTGCACCAGAGTATGTCCTTGTCACCAATGTTACACTATCGTGATTTCCCTTTTTCATAATTTCCTCCCATTTCCACTCTTCTGAGAAATAAAAATAATTCTGAAGGTCAGTGTCCGTTCCTGTGTGTCTTCAGGACTACGCCAAGGCAACTGCACTTCTTAAAGGTTGTGTTGGGAATTTAACGCCAATTAACAAAACAGAAGTTAATGAATTCTTACATGGTCTTTTTCCAGCTCCCAACCACTTGGTCAAATCTTAGCTTAACCTTGCCTCATAGCTTGGGATTAGAGAACAACTGTCAGTACTGGAAAGCCAGTGCCACAGTCTCAGGTTCCCACATTCATTTTGTCAGTTTCTGTTATCTCATCCCAAGATCTTCGCATCAGGAGGCTATTTTGAGGCCCTCTGTACATTCTGACTTATTTTGTACATCTTGAGGAACAGTGGTGCAGTGTGTGGGGAGTTTGCATGACTGTTCCCCCGTATGTAGAAGCCTTTACATGAGAAAACTGTATCAAGAGGTTTTTGTGTGAGTGTGACGAAGCTGGTCCAGTCTAATTAGACATTAATGGCCTTGAAGAAGGTTTATTGGTTGGATTAGCGTCTATGTCCACCTCCAATCCTAGTTTTCCGTGGTTGTGATGAACAACACAGCATCCTCATCCCCAGATGACTTTCCTGTCCAGACCAGAGAAATAACCGGCGTCCCGTCAACGACACTGTAATCTCAAAGCGGGGCAAGGCAGTGTCAAATGAGATGCTTGTTTAAGTCTGTGGTCAGAATATAGACAGGACAGTAGGGAATAAACAGGTGGATGGAATTGCCTCGGAGGAAAATTGCTTTCATACAGCTGCCTTCTCTACACAAAAATAGGATTTGCCTAGAGCCTGTCCCTGAAATGAGTGTTTATGTATGCGGAGGAAGCACATCATAGCTGAAGACTCATCCAGGGTCTCTTCGGAGCCTCGACAGAGACCTTCGAACACTTGCCGCCAGCCGTGCTTCTGGGTCATATGTTCCACCGGATCAAAGGGTAAAAAAACCCTTTGGTCGTCATCTCAAGGTCTGTGGGCCAGGTGTGAGCATTATGGCATGCAGAACAGGAAGCAGCCATGGGGTATGTGTCACAGTAACACTCAAGCCCGATTATGCCAAATCACGGGGTAGACACCTGGGCCTGAGGTGTCGTCCGCTGAGTCCAAATGCCCCAACCTGCTGTGGTTCAGCCCAGCAGAGCTATTCAAAGAGGCAGGAACAGGGGATTAGCGAAGAGAGAGTACTGTGAGTCACTTTCAGGACTTTGTGGACCAGTGAGCACCATAAGCCGTGGACAGGTGAACTAAGAGTCTTAAGAAAAATATCTAGTCCAGGATAGCGTGGGATGGTTAAAAAACAGTTCAGTTTTGGGGAACTATCTTGGGGCGCTGAAATTTCCAGATTAATGGAACGCAGCAAATAACGACGCTAATGTCAAAGCAGATACCGCGGTAACTCCCAGGATTCCGGTCAGAGCCGCATGCAAGCCGCTTCTGACGTCCGGAATCCCCACGGCACGGGAATGAGGGCGGCGGGTAGCGGGCACCAGGAAGCAGGGCGAGGACAAGACACGACTCGCAATGAAATTATAATGGGCGTTTCTAAGCCGGTTCCTTGGCCAGCTCCGTGCTGCAGCAGGTGTGTGCTTTAAGCCCACCTTCTGCTGCCGTGGGACTCGGGGAGTAATGCGGATTAACCGGTACCGGAATCTCTGTCGTAGGATGGATTAAGGACCAATACACACCAGACACGCCATTAAATCCTACCAAAAATGTGTGACGTGGTGACATGTCTGCATCTGTTCTCTTTCATTTCTCTCATGGACCCCAAGCTGATGCAACCACACCCCCCAGGAAGGAAAATCCATCATAGTGTTCCAGAAAAAGCTAGTATCTAAAATGTAACACATAGAGAAAATACATGCTTCCTGAACTGCATTATACTGTAATGATGCATTTAGTTATTGGGCAAAAAAAACTCAAAGACATAAAAGCTCAACCTAGGGCATAGATCTCATTGAGACAGTGCTGGGTAGACGTCTATTCATCACTGAGCAACGTATACAGCTGTGCGTAACGAAACCTGGGGCAGACTGGAGGGCAGGAGAGTCACTTTCAACTTATGTCCATACTACTGTGTTTTGTTTTGTTTTAAAAACTGAGTTTTCAAACAAAACCTATTTCCATCCACGAAAGTATTTCCATACACACTGAAATGACTGAAAATGTATATGACATACAGTAGCTATTAGCCTACATTGTGCGTGTGCACATTGACACAGTGACTAGTAAATTCGTTTTTTTGTGCATATATGTGCAGCAGTCACAGTGTATCATGCTATTTAGCTGCACACAGGTCAGTAGCAGGGAAAGCACCATTGAAAGCAGCTGCTCCATGTCCGCCATGTTGGAATAGTGTTTACTGTCATGTAGGGTGACCAGGTGACCAATCAGACAATGAGAGGGTGTAACCAGCGGGATCAAAGCAGGGAAGGGCCACATGATGAGTAGGAACCTCTTAGTGCTTTTAGTCTGCATTTTCAAAAGTCTCCTTTTTCAGTCATCCACACTTCATAGCTTTTTTCAGAGTATTCCTAGAGTTTTCAGAAACGTACAGCTGTGAGACCATGTTAAAAAGTCTCTGTTTTTGGCTGAAAATGCCGGGGTTGAAAACAGAGGCTAACGTCTGAGTTTTCAAATAAAAACGCAGCAGTGTGAACATAGCCTGAGCTTCACCACTCCTCTTTCAAAGACAGATTACATCAAGAATATGGCAGCAAAGTATTTTTTTTCTTTCTTTTTTACCACAAAAGCTTGGTGCTAATAATCCTTCAAATGGTGCTTTAGGATTAAAAAAGTTAATCAACTGCTTAAAAATGAGAATACCCTTGTAATGCAATATTAATGGATAATAAATTGCATGGTGAAGACTGTCAATTAGCTGCAGAAAACTCTTTATCAAGCAAAGCTCAAGGGCTGCTTCCCACTTAAACATGATCACCAAAAAGGCTCTGGGTCATCTTAAGCGGCACATGACACACAAGGTCAAATAAGGGAATGTGGACAGAAATGTTGGCTTTTAAAAGATGCTCTCTGCTAATTTAGGTGTTCTGCCGTTTTGTGGTTGAGTTTCTATTGTTCCTAAATGCTTCCACTTTGCAGGAATGCCATTTACAGTTGACTGTGGAATATCTAGCAGAGAAGAAATTTCACAAATTGACTTATTGCCAAGGTGGCATCCTATGACAGTCCCAAGCTTGAATTCACTGAGCTCTTTAGAACGACCCATTCTTTCACAAATGTTCATAAACCTGACCGCATGGCTGCTTGATTTTATAAATCTCTCGCAATGGCTCCAAATGAAACACCTGAATTCAATGATTAAGACGTGTCTCCCAATACTTTTGTCCATATATAGTGTAGTTGGCTGCAGAAGAATCAGTCCAGGGCTATTTCTCTCCACTTTGTATCAACTCAAATCCTTATTCAATACCTGGAAAGACAATGTGATGGTATTTTCATGCTGAAATATATGTGCTTTTTGGCTTTTTTAACTTATTTAGATACAAGGATTCTGTTGAAACTATGGCATATACTGCATAATCTACATAGCAAGCTACTGCCTGGTTAACCCGCAGTCCGGTGAGGAAACATATTTTGATATTGTGCTGGTCATTTTTTGCCTGAAGCCTGGAAGTTAACAAATGTGCCGCTACGCTCATGACAGAGAAGACAGATCACTACACCCCCATAGCTCAGTCCCCCACCTCCACAAGCCATTCCTCTGCTCTGTGACACTTCCACCAAAGAGCAACCGCCGTCCGCAGGAGAAGCCGCTATGCAGTTTACTGCCAGCTGATTAGAAACGCTGCAGTCTCTGGATACCAGAACAATCTATTGAGTCTTGTGGGTAGCTGTTTTTTTTTTCCATTTCCTACCATTAAACTGATATTTAAGCAATAATCAAACACAATCCTAATACACACAGCTCTTTCAACATGAAAATATCATGTTACGTAGACTTTCTTTTTGAATAAGATTTGGTGACATTTTTGACAATGGTTCATGTGGTTCATGTTCAAATTTTAAATTAGTTAAGAACATAAGAAATTTACAAACGAGAGGAGGCCATTCGGCCCATCAAGCTCGTTTGGGGGGAACTTAACTAATAGCTCAGAGTTGTTAAAATCTTATCTAGCCCTGATTTAAAGGAACCCAGGGTTTTAGCTTCTAC
>JAODLC010000028.1:3140190-3158986 GCA_026781145.1 Hippopotamyrus pictus | reverse complement strand
AATGTCCTTCTTAAGGTATGGTGACCAAACCTGCACACAATATTCTAGGTGGGGTCTTACCAAGGAATTATATAAATTGTAATGTAGCGCCTTTTAATGCTGCATGACTTCATGCCTTAAATGATCGTTGTATTCCTACAGTGTACCACTATCCCTGTGACATTCGTCCTATTAGCTGCAGCTTTTCCCGTATACCAGGTGACGGAAGGTGTGTAAAAGCTGCACCTTCAATCATATCTAACCCTTACACATTACGCGCAGGTGAGTGAGGCCTGTTCTCGTTTGCTCAAACTCCAATTTAGCCCCATCACAGATAAGAAAAGAGCTTTTTTTATCATTAGCGGAGACCGCACAGTGGCTCCCCAGTGGATTCTGATGGTGGATCTCTCAGACTAATGAGACACTTGACGGGCTACTGAAATCAGTCTCTCCTGTGGAACTCCGGGAAGTCAATTTACAGCCTTCCAGGGACCTGGCTGCCCCCTTCCATTTGTAACATTTCCGATTCACGGCGGAGGAGCTGGGAGAGGCGCCCTCTTCTAGCCACTGACAATGTAGGTGCTGCTTAACTCTCGCGCTCTGAGTTAGCCAGATGACACATCGTCAGCTCAGCCATGAAGTTGTACTGTGAATTTTCTTGGTGAGGATCTCCAAGCTGTTATAACCCTTTAAAGAAAACCAGCATTGGGGTAACATGGTTAAAAAAAAAAAAGGTGCGTAACAAAGCTAATGTAGCTTTCAAATGTCAAATAAACACCCTTTCAATGACGATAAATAGCTTTTTCTTCACACCGAGTCGCAGTGGCATTTAAACAGTTCAGTATAAACCACAAAAGAAGACAGACTGGCGGGAAGAAATATAAATACTACCAGCGGAATGGCCCGCATAGTACCAGCATTGCATCATAGCAGAGCGAGAAGCCGCGGTCGCCGGCGGCAACGTGCCGTGGAAGACGCTAGAAACTTCCATCCACTGGCAATGTTGACACACTTCCTGTGGACAGTTTCGCCTGCGTCTTTCCTGCCCGTCACCAGAGAAGGTGGCTCGCAGATTTCATTGAACGCAAAGCCTGCTATGCGAGTTTGAAACGCAGGTAGTGCCGGCAGATGAGGCGTTGACCCAGACCGTGGATCCCTTCCTCTTTTGTCTTCTCTCCTTTCCTCCACCGGCAGAAGGGTTAATGGGCGCACGGTGTGATTGAGAGCATCCCCAAGCCAGGGGGGGAAGCAGAACCTCTCCGCACCACAGGTGAGCTAGAATGTTATTGGCTGCCCATCCGAAGCGAGTGGGTGGAAGCAGCGTGTGGCGGGTTATAAATGTTTATTGGCCTTGGGATCGCATTGAAATCATGTTGCCAGGAGGAATAGCCTCATGCAGACGGCCTTCTCTGAGGCTGAATATTGGATTTTTCCAAATGTCAGCAGACCCGGGGGGCAGGGGGGGGGGGAGCTGATCATTAAGCTGGATATATATTTTTTCTCCTTGAAGCGATTTAAAAACATACAGCCCCCCGCCCTTTGCTTTGCTACTTTTTAAAATACTGAATTATTCCCTACTGCACTTCACACAAGGCAAATAATACCAGTATATCCTGATTAGGGAGCCAGTCGAGTGCCCTCTTTTGATCAATACTGGGTGTCTGCCTCTGGTTGTGTAAGGAACGGAGAGGGTAAAGCATGCAGGTCACCCTTCGGGCAGAGAAGATTACGGGGCTCCTGCGAAAACTCCACCAGCGATGCCAAAGCTTCTAATGGCACAACCGTTACTGTTTCTGAGCTTCTGAGGCAGATTCAAAGTTTTCATCTGTCAGCTTAGACCAATCTCAATCCAAGGTAAGACCCCAGGCCCAAGTTATATAGCAAAATAAAGACATAAGCTAGGAAAGGTTGTTTTTGTGGATCCTCCAGACAATAATCATCTCTTCAACTCAATATGTGTCAGAGCTTCGAAACACCGTGACCTCCATGAATGGTCATCGAGGTCTAGCGTGAGCCGGGAGTGAGGAGACCAGTGACCTTCCTCTGAAATGCCATTCATCACCCACGTTCAGACAGCTAATGTGACCATAGCCGCACGGCGTCGCTCGGTTACGGATGACAAGGCCGCTGACAGCACCCCCTCCCCGGCGCGGAGCCGCAGACGTGGGTTTGATCCAGTTAGATAGCTCGGAGGGTCTCTTCTTCATGTGGGCTGCAGGTCGAATGCTTTATCATTGCTTTCAGTAAATATGTCATCCCCATTCTCAAAAGCTTTCGCGAATCCTTCAACTTCGGCTGGGCTTGGGCTGTTTTGTACCTGCTGTCTTGAGTTGTTTTGTTTTTTGGTACTGTGGTCTGCGGGATGCTTGCTAGTAAGAATTGCATTGCATTCTATGTACGCAGGAGGATAACTCAAATCTTTTCAAGCAGGTCTGAAGGCATGTAAGCCTTAATTAAAGGAACAGAATGAAAAGTAGATCGATGAATAGAGGACCCTACTGGGGAAAAAAAGGTTTGAACAAGATTAAGGGTAATGAGTTGAGGACCCATGATGGCAAGGTTGTAGCACTGGTCCTACAGAAACTGACAGCAGGTAGTTCCTAGGCGAGCATGGGGGGGTGGAAAAATCCGCCATATCTTGACAGCCTTCTCTAAATGGCCCCCCTTCACCACTACCACTGAGGCCCAGGCTTGTAAGGATAGACACAGAACAACACACGGACTCATAGAGTCCTTTCTCATCCTCCTCTCCTTCTGCCGCCTGGCATCCAAGATGGACAAACAGATAGTCCTCAGGCCCCCCCTGAAGACCACGGCCACGTCCAAGACAATCAGTCTTACGGCGGGAAGCACACAGCGTGGTCCTCGCACCCCACCAGGAGCGCAGCCACGATTATCCATCAGCCCCTGAAAATGACTCTCGTCTTTTTTTTTCCGCCCACCCAAGGGACCTACTGGTCACCTCAAAGGTACGATCAGAGGCCGAAGATGGAGCTTAAAATGAAGCAGTGCTTCCCAACCCAGTTCTCTTGGACCCCCCAGTCCACATTTTTGCTCCCTTCCAGCTCCCAGCTAAATCAAACAACCACGCAATCAAGAACACTGCATACCTGGTACGGGACTGGGTTAAGAAACACTCCGATAAGCTCAGTGCTTTACAGATGTGGTCCAAATCCACAGAAAAAGTGCCACCCACCTCCCATGGACAAGCCAGTCATTTTCCCACCCTATAGCTTTTTGTAAACTAGATTTTGTAATCGGCAGCCTTCTGTGGTACGTCTCAGCAAATGAGGCTAATTGCCATGTTTGGTGGGTGGAATTTGGGCCTGATTGTATGTAAACAAAAAGAGCGGGATACCGTGCGGTTTCCTCCGTGGTAATTACTGTTTTCCAGAAAACACTTCTGCCGTCACAGGGACAGGCTGTGACTTCTCTGTACACCTTGCATTAAGAGCACCATTCAACCCTCACTACAAAGAGCCATCGTTGCCATGTCCATGGAATTGGAGAAAGACTTTAAAACTCATTTTTTAGATCTGCCATTTGCCACATTCAGCGGTTGTGGGGCCGTCCGCAGCCCGCCGTCCCCGTAACTAGGGCGACCTGCTGTCACTTGTTCCTTCGCTTTGTCATCTGTTGACTCAGGGGCATTTTTCTGACAGGTCACAGCATGACAGGCCACTTTGTCAGCCTTTGCCAGACCTGCCCACTTGCTGGTTCTTCTGAGTTAAGAGCTTTGCCCTATCAAAACGCATCTCAGCAAAATGAATGCTTCTCCTATGTGACATGCTCCTTATCTATATACTGTACTTTTAGGCTTGTCCACCCTGTTCTTTTAGGTTGTTTTTGTGAGAAAATTCCAACCTTTAACCTATATGTGAGTAACATAAAGGGCCTTTGTCACTGCATGTACACTGTACTGTTTATATTCTATTATTTTAATTTTTTAATTTAGTTTTGGGTATTTGCCTGATAGTCCCTGTTCCTCCCTTTCTTGGGTCACATGCAAGGGCGTATCTATGTTTGTTTTTTGTATACAATACTTTGCAAAAGTCTTACACAGTCAGACATCAATATAATGTTTAAGTGATCTTCATATGCAATGCACAGTAAGGAGAACGCTGTGGATCAGGTCCAGGGACATGGATTAATTAACACAGGCAAAAATTGAAGTCAAACAGTCAGAGCCAGAGAGAGCAAAGGAGAATCAAAACGGAAGGCAAGGGGTAGGTCGGTGGGCAGGCGAGGGCAGGGGATGTGCGACAGTCGATCAGAAGGGCGAGGAAAAATACAGAGCCTAGCGGCAAAAATGGAAAGAGAAAATCAGGCAGACAGAATCAGAACCAACAGGAAAATGCTCAAACTCCCCAGAAAAGGAGAAGCTCTCGTATTTGGCAGCTGTGCCAAACGCACTAAGATAGCAGAATCGGGGAATCCTGACTGCAGCTGGGAAGGGGTGCAGCCCCAAATAAGAATCACCAGTGAGTTAAGGTGAAGGCAGAATAGGGCTTCCCCAAATGGATGGGATTTGCTGAAGGGAATTCCGCAGGGGCGTGGTTAACAAGACGAGAAGTGCATGCATGAACCGGGTGACATCAAGGGGGCTCCTCCAGCCTGGTCCATGACAATTATGTCTATCGAACTGTGTCAGCTTAGCCACTTTTAAACCTTTGCGAGTCCAAAACCAAACATCCAACATCCATGTATTATTCAACCACTACCATATACCATGTTTTACTAACATTCGCGTTATTTAGCCAACTGAAATAATTAATTGAGCTGGTAGTGAAATTTAATGTATATATCGAATGACCGGGATGATCTTGAGGAGAGTTTTGGGTGTAAGACAGGGAAAAACCCAGGATGGGGTGACACTCAAACACCTATGGCCACCTGGGAAGGCCAGTTACCCTTGGCATGTTTTTTTGGCTGTGGGGGGGTAACCAGGACACCCAGAGGAAACGCACAACAGCCAGCAGAGATCGTGCAAATTCCACACACGGAGCCGTGAAGCACCTCTAACCACTGCGCCGCCATACCACCCGAACACACATACACTACCCAGATAAAGAGCCTTAAACATTTTCTTTGACTCCTTAGTACTGACAGTACTCAGTACTCCTGAAGGTGAGCCGTAACTAAGATTATACTTCACGCACAAAAAAGTACTTATTCAAGCTGCACTCATCCAGACAGGCAACACTGTGCTCCCGACCCGCGAGAGTGCCGGGCAAATCAATTCCTGCTTCCATTTCTGTTTTTTGGCATTTGCTCCGTATGATTAAAAGGTTATTCGGAGCAGCAGAGTGCCCTTAATGACAGGGCTAACCATAGGCTGTCCCGTAAGCACAATGGTACCTCGCGGCCCGTAAGACTCTCAGAGTGGCGCTCTCCCCGGGCAGAGCCTATTCAGATGGAAAGAAGCCCCCTCTCAAATCCCTGCTCTCCTCCTGCCTCCACGTCCCCATCAATAGTGCTCAGTGAAATTGGCCTCCTGGGAAGACAACCCAAGCTTCTCCCAGCCATGGATTTACCTTTCATATCTAGTTTTCTCTCCCCAATTTTTACAGCATATAACAGCATCTATAGGATATAATTGTTGAAAGAAAACAAGAAGTGAGAAATAAAATGGCAAACTCGAAACTAAAAAGGAAAAAGTTGTTCTAAGAAAGTAGACTGAAGCTCTAAGGATTGGAGAGGGGAAATGACTCCATTGTGCATTTTTATAAAGCATACACACGCAAATTTGTGCTGACACTAGAATAAGGCATATTTCTACATCACAAGAATATGAGGCTGTATCGCTGCACCTCTGCATCTCCCTTCAGCCGGCAATATTTTTTTATGTGCGGGTGTCCCGAACGGCACCCGTAATACGAAACTCGGAGGCGGCATTGAGATGCAGAGAAACTCATCATGTTTGAATCAGAGACATGAGGCTCTCTGAAGCAATTAAAGTGTATATGGGCTTTCAATTTACTCGCTGACAGAGCCCCTGGGCAGCTGTGTATTTCATGTTCCTAAGTATAGGTGTTTTTTATGGATAGTTGCACATCAAACACAAATTGTGAATGTAAGCTAGCAGCCGGCTAACCACATACGTTCAGTGTTCACAGTGATAAGAACTGCCAGCTTTGCTGTAATTCACAATCTATTTGGCTAATTCACCCCACAATCTGACTGATGGTGCTGCTGACTGGTGATGTACATGAGACATAAAGTCTCCTCAGATTAGTCTTCTTCTTTCCATACATTGCTATACATGCTCAGTTACCTGTTTAAGTTCTATGTGTGCTGTACGAGCAGTCCAAAGCATTCATTTGTGGTCAGTACTACAAAGATAATTCTCTGATTCTATCTCGTCGGTGAAGGATAATATTGTCAGTGGATGTGAAGTTTTTGGGGAAAGAATTTGGGGCCATAAGAAATTAAGTTCAAAACTAAGGTGCTTAAGAGTTTGTTCAAGGGGTGAACAACCATGCTGCCCTTCCAGTCGCTGTCATTAAAACTGGAACAGAATCAGTGAGAAAAGTTCATTTTTTTCACTGCAAATCCATCCATCCATTTTCTGTAACTTTTTGTCCTATTTAGGGTTGTGGGGGGTCCAAAGCCTATCCTGTAGGCTATGGGCACAAGCAGGGAACAACCCAGGATGGGGCACAACCCATCACAGGGCACACTCACACACCATTTACTCACACACCATTTACTCACACACATCATGCACTCACACACCATTCACTCACACATGACTTACTCACACACCAGTCACTCACACACGACTCACTCGCACACCATTCACTCACACACTTCATTCACTCACACACCAAACACTCACACACCAGTCACTCACACACTACTCACTCACACACATCGTTCACTCACACACGACTCACTCACACACATCATTCACTCACACACAAGTCACTTACACACCATTTACTCACACACGACTCACTCGCACACCATTCACTCACACACTACTCACTCACACACTACTCACTCACACACATCGTTCACTCACACACGACTCACTCACACACATCATTCACTCACGCACAAGTCACTTACACACCATTTACTCACACACAACTCACTCGCACATCATTCACTCACACACCAGTCACTCACGCACCAGTCAATCATTCACCAGTCGCTCGCACACCAGTCAATCACGCACCAGTCACTCACACACCATTCACTCACACTTTGTCCAGGTTTAGCATTGCGACCCGTATGACCCAGTGTTGCAAGTTACAGTGGAGTACCAAGGGAAGGAAAAGGCACCAATTTTCAGTATGTTATGCAGCCACTCAGTATGATTACACAGTATTTGCACGGCTCGTGCACGTTTACTTTATTTAACGATATGCACATCCCTACGTGTCACACTGCTCATGAGCGACATCAATCTGTGATGTCAACGAGTGACGTGAGTGACACAGCGTCCTTTTTTTTGTCTCACGAAATATGGTAAGCCTAGCTGCAATGGGCTGGCATCCCATCCAGGGTGTCCCTGTGCTTCCTGGAATGGGCTCTACGCTCACCGCTGCACCACACTGGAGGAAGTGGTCTTAGGAAACCGCCTGGATAGGTGATTCCTTCAAAGCTTAATCTGTACTCACGCCGTCACTTACATTACATCCTCACAGTTTCCGTAGCATAAGCGTAGAATGAACCTTTGGAGCACATTCCCCAAACCTCCAGCTCAGAGAGGAACCACAACACTTTCCAGGATTGCTCTCCGGTCCATTGATATGAATCTACGCGTTGTCCTGTCTGACAAGCCGCCACACCGGGAGCACGAGGGACATGCCGCCGGCGGTGACATCTAAATCAATTCATAGCATGAAGAGGGGGCCCACGTGATTAGCCCCATAATGGCAGGAAGCCACCTCAGTCTGCTCCTTCATGCTGCCACGCGAACGGAGTAATAAAACAAATATGGGCTCCAAATTGAAGAAGCAACCATTTGCGAAGAATGGAACAGCACCTCTAACAGTCCGTGAACAGACGACTGCCTCTTCTTTTACTATCCTAATGCTGATACATATTTATGGAGTATGAAGTTCTCTAAAGCAGCCACCTGCAGAAGCTGATGCACACTCTAGGTGCTCATCTTTAATATACATCTAACCCAACCCAATCAGCTTTAATGTAGGAAATACCGTATTACATTGCAAATAAATCCATTTTTATTGAGGGCCACCATGGCAATAAGCTGAGAGAGATAACCTAGACAATTCAGTTCCCAGCCCCTTCTGAGGGACTGCCCAGGTGTCCCCAGACCATCTGCAGTCCCCACCAAAGGGTCCAGGTTCTGCTCCAAGCAGTGAGGCCCAACCACATAATTCAGCTGGGCTTTCCACGGAATGGTTATGTAGAACCATCGGGGTTAAAGGCCTGACGGTGAAATCACTTCTGCAACCATGGGATCTGAACCAGCAATCTTCCAATCAAAGAGTCTTAACATACACAACCACACCACTTGTTGTCTAGAAGCTGTCAGAACAACAAATGTACTCACGACACACACACACACACACACACACAAACACACATACATATTGTCCATACATTTTACCAGGGTATATGGTATTTTGACAACATTTTTAAAAGGCAGTGCCATTCCACCATCTTGGCATTGGGATCCCCCATGATAAAATTCACCATCAATAAAATATTAAATATATTACCATAATACCACCCAAGCCTACCCTACACACTGTCCCCATCTCTACACACTCTCACCTTTATTGAAAGCCTAACTTTCAATGTTGGGGCAGTGCCACCAAATCTTCTGCAATAAATTTTCTGAATAGCTAACAGATTTCTACCAATAAGATTTACCAGGGTGGGGCCATAAATTTAGCCAACCAGCTATTGTAATGCTACTAATAGCATTTGCAGAACAAAGGTGGGGGTTGGGGGCAATAAATTTTGCTTAGGGCAGCTGAGTAATTTTTGGGGGGACTTTTTTGAAAATGAAATCAGGTGGAGATGTCATCTATATAATGTCTCTTGTGAAGTAGTAATAAGATCAAGTCCAGGACCATAAGACTATCAAATACATTACCAGTTACAGTACCATGTTCACAAGGTCAAGTCTCTTCTGAGTCACCCCTCCCTTTGCTGCCACTAAACAGCGTTGCTTCAATTTTCATGTGATTTGTCTCAAAATTTGATCAGGTCCAGATCTTTACCCATACACTGTGTCTGCTACATTTGAAAAAGATTAGTAAATCACTTTAGTTGTTAACATGGTAATAGGTCTGTTTGAGGCTACCCGTTTTTTTGCTATCACTATGTGGCACTGCATCAGTTTTGATGCAGTTTGTCTCAGAATTCGATCAGTTCAAGTTCTTCGCCAGTACTACAAACTTTGGAAAGGCTTGACAAATACTTTTTTGAATTCTCACACTAACAGGATCAGGTGTCTGAGGCTGCCCTTCTCTTTGCAATCACTGTGTGTCATTGCTTCAGTTTTGGGGCAATTTCTCAGTTACTCAGATTGAAAAAAATGAAATATTTTTTGAGCTATTGCACAAACAAGATCAAATGTCCGAAACTATCCTTCTCTTTGTTAATACTATGCAGTGCTGCTTCAGTTTTGGGGCAATCTGTCTGAAATTTTAAGCATTTCCATTTCTTCACTCCCACAATGCCTCTGCAAAGTTTGAAAAAGTTCTGTCAAATACTTTTTGAGTTATCACACTAGCAAAAAAAGTGTCTGAGGCATCCAATGAAAACAATTAGTGACACTTCTCTTTAGATTGGCATTAATTTGGATCAGGGATATTGTGGCTCAGAGGTGGGAAATCTAGCAAAGGGGGGTTAGACAACCCACCCACAAAAAAGAAGCTGAGTCACTCACAACATTAAATGCATTCCTGTTCCTAGTGAGAGCGAAATCACTAGGAAATTTTATCTAGTGTCCACCTTCCGAAACATACCTATGAATAATTAAAGACTAGCTACGTATGTCATGCAGATGCTCTTCTTATTCTGAAGTTTTTTACTTCACTTTCAGACCAAAATCTATGGAAATATGAATGTTCATCTTCACGCTTCACATTTAAACCTTATTTTTAGTGCCAGTACAGCAATATGTCCAACAGAAATGTGTTCTCAGTACTGCTGAGGATTTAAATGTTTTATTTTGTATTTGGTTTTCTGGTCTCATATCATGAAATAACAAAATAAAGTAGGTACACTATGGTTTTATCCCAAAAGCCGGTTGCGCAAACTCAACATTTCTAGTGGTAAGATTATTTTTCGTTGACAGCTTAATAGAAAAACTGCAGTATGTTGATTGCATAAGTATACATAATTCACAGCCCTGTACACAAAATTAGTTGAAAAGTAAGTTTTTTTTAGGCAAGTCTCAAATAAAATATTTACTGAAATTTCTGCCACTGTCCTTGGCAAATATACCCAAAGCTACTGGATGTTGTGTTGGGTGATGCCTATGGACAGCAGTCTTCAGGTCATTCCACGGTTTTTAGGCTTTCATACAAACTCTCAGTGAGATGCAAGTCTTGATTTGACTGGTTTCAGTGTGCAGCACTGTTATCTCACACCTGCAGGGGTGTGGGTTTGAATCCTGCCCTCTGCTCTGTACATGTGGAGTTTGCAGCTTCTCCCTAAGTCTTGCTGGTTTCCCTCAGTTACTCTGGTTTCCTCTCACAAGTCCAGAAATTTCATTACAAGTCATGGAGGCGTGTAGTGCTTTTCATCGCCTGCATTCTGTTCCCCTCATTTTCCCTTCAATCCTAATAACCTTTCCTGTTCCCGGTGAGAAGTAAATCCTATAGCGAAGTTCCACCACCACTTGACTGTAATGATGATGGTGAATCTGTGGCAGATGTAACATTTAGGGCAAAAAGATCCACTACAGTCTCATCACATTTCTGCCCCATTACTCAAGTGCAGATGTAGAAATTTCAGGTCCAGAAAGTAAAGAATCCAGACCAAAATTTAGTTTCAACCAACCAGTTGAGTATGAAGAGTCATAGTCACAAAGTACTTAAGTGGTTGGCTGAAACTAAATCTTGTTCTGGATTTTTATTTTCTGGACCTGAACTATCCACCCCTGCTTTGCGTTTTGTTGCACACATAATGCAGGCCTTTAGCTTGGCTAATGTTTAAGGTTGTTTTTGTCCTTCCATAGCATATCATAGACCACCCATCCATCCATCCATCCATTTTCTAACCTGCTTTATCCTTATTGGGTCGTGGGGGGTCCAGAGCCTATCCCGGAAGCAATGGGCACGAGGCAGGGAACAACCCTGGATGGGGGGCCAGCCTATCGCAGAGCGCACTCACATTACAGACAATTTTAGTAATTCCAATAAGCCTCAGCATGTCTTTGGACTGTGGGGGAAAACTAATTACCCGGAGGAAACCCCACGACGACACGGGGAGAACATGCAAACTCCACACACATGACCGAGGTGGAGACTCGAACCCGGGTCCCAGAGGTGTGAGTCAACAGTGCTAACCACTGCACCACCGCGCCACCCCCTAACACAGACCACTTTTGCGTAATGATGTAGCTACTGCTCACCATGTTCATTCCCTCCTTCTCAGATGCTGGGCTCTGTAATTTGGTCAATAGACTTTTAGACAAAAGCACATGAAAACCGTTTTGCTTTGGTTGCTCTTGCACATCACTGCATACAACAACAATCGATTATCCAACCAACTGCTGCACAGTGGCAGCGGGCATTAAGGAGAAGCTCACACTTCCTCGTGGAGTGAACACCAGAGCTTCCTCAGCGTGAATCACACCCTGCTCAGTCGTCCAAGTTTCCGGGCCAGGAGATGCAATGGAACTGACCCAGACCAATAAGACAGCAAGTCTTCCTTTAAAAGAAACAAGTTAGACATGAGAAATATTAACAGCAACAAATTAGCAGTTGATGGATGGATGAAGATGGATGGAGTTACATCAGAGGCACAGTAGAGGTATGGGTATCCTGGCAGATTTTGTGGGTCCTTGAAAACATAAAATTATATAATGTAAGTGTGGGCAGGAGGACCCAAGGTGACACTTTGTCAGGGAAATTTAAATGTTTTATTTTATTAGCTACACCCCTGACATTTTAGTGTCTCCAGCTGTCCATCCACTTTCCTTACCTTTTTGTCCAATACAGGGTCACAGAGGTTCAGAGTCTAATCTGGAAGCTACAGGCAGAAGACAGGGCGTAAACCAGGATGGGGTGCCAACGAATCACAGGGTGCACACACACACCAGTCAATTCAGAATCTTCAATTAACCTTGGCATATTTTTGGACTGCAGAGGGAAGCGGGAGTACCCAAAGGAAACTCCACAATGACATGGGGAAAACATGCAAACTCCACACACACAGAGACATGGTGGGGACTCGAACCTCAGACCTATATGTGTGAGACACCAGTGCGCCAGTGTGCTGCCCACTCATATATAACATTTTCCTCACCACCGTGCCAAACACTCATATATAACATATTTTCCTCAGCTGTGCTGAATTCTGCAAACTAGGTTTTGAGAGTTCAGTGTCAAATTTCAGAGCGAAAGTAGTTCTTTGTGTAGGCGAGACTTGCGCTTGCTAAAATTAAAAGGTCTCTTTCAATAATCAGAGCGCAGCATGAATTAAATAAAGTTTCCAATCAAAATGGCTGCCTTTCAGTGCAATTGTTGCCTTTCAATGCCTTTTCTGTTAATAAAAAGCAACAAATTCTTGATTGAGAAAATGTATTTGTCAGTTGCAGCACCCTGCCTGGCATCTATGGTAAATATTTTATAATAAACTCTTGATCACTTTCTTCTGCAAAACTAGCATCTAAATGTCATTGTCATTCTGTCTATTTGCAATTATTTCCCAAATGAGAATGTATTAAGGTATGACTGGCTCTGACTTTCTTGTGCCAAGCCAATTGTCTTTAAAGGTCTTCTCCTAGGGCAAGATTTTATACGCTATAACTGTGCATTAACGTTTTGTGTAAATCATTAAAAAGGCGGTAGGCCTTTCGTTTTAATTATTATGCCTCTTGAATTATGGATGTGCACAGAAAAAGGACAAACAGGACAAGCTGGTAAAGATGGTTCAGATTTGTCTGCACAGCTGCTTCCTATCTCATCTCCTGAAAGAGATACTGCATTATATAAAGTATGGACAGTGAGAAATGAATGGGAATAAATAATAGCAAAAATGGCAAGTTAAAACCAGTTATAGGAATGTTAGTGAGCACTGATTAGTGCTATATAGATGACTCAATTTCAGCGACACAGATGCCATGTTTTTGGGGGCTACTTTGACTGACAAAGGCCCACAGCTTCATGTATTCAAGGGAGTGTGATCAGTCTTGCTTTGTATTTTCTGGAATAAGAGGAGGACAGATCATGTCTGCCAAGTTGGCTCTGCCCTTACAGACAGCCTGAAGCTATTGAAAAAGGAACCTATTGCACCTAAAAATGGAATGTAAAATTAAGTCACAACGTGCTGTGGATTGCCATGGATATTGTCTGGCTCCTTGTTTGGGTTCTGCATTTCTGCGAGTAAGTATGAGGGCACCTAGACTCTCACTGGATGTGTGGGGCTGTTGACCCTGAATCAACCAAGCATTTTCAGGTTCATTCAAAGTGCACGACACTCTATATAATCGAAAACACCTTCAGAATTGTTGACATATTAGTATTTATGTCCTCAGTCTGTCCACATATTACCTATTAATATTATATGATTTGTTGATATTATATATATCTAAATCTGAATCTTATACTGACTACCATCCCATACAGTATGCATCCCAGACTTGAACCCTGTGCTGACCTCCAGCATGACCTTAAGCAGGATAGGAAATTAGAAATTGGATGGATGGATGGATGGATGGATGGATGGATGGATGGATGGATGGATGGATTTTATACCCTAAACTCCAGAAGTCCACTGCTGTCCCTGGGTGTTGAGGTTTGCATGGAACTAGTTTAAAGGATTCTGCTCTTAGTGATCACACAGTCTCCGAAAAAAGCTCAGCTTTTAAACAGAAATTTATTTCTTTTTATAATGGTGTCATATGGCCAATAAAACATGTTTAATCTTCTGCGCATTTTCTCTAAAATCAGTCCTTCTGTCAGTGTTTGCTGTAATAGAGAAAGTGCAAGTAAAAAAAATTTAAAAGTATATTTTGGAGTGCCAGAAACATCTTGTGGGGCAGGTGCATATTCCATTTAATGACCCAAGTGCGAGACTGCCATCCTCATCGAGCACCAGAGAACAGCAGTGTGTGTCTGGCACGAATGTCACACAGACTGTGCATTTTGGCAGCCTGCCGCATTGGACGCCCAATAGCAGCTTTCACGTTTTCCTTGTTATCTTAAACTGGAAGTAAGAGGAACGAAACTCAGCTGTCAAAATGGAACTTCTTTCAAAACAGCCACTAACGGACATTATGGCATAGATTATCTAGGAGATTCAGCTGACGGTCATTAAAAAAAAACTATTTAGAATATCCTGTAATATTCTAAGTGTATGCATGCTTTGACATTCTGTTAGGATGAATTGGTCTTTATTTACACCCTGGAATCAGAGGTCGTCAACCTTTCTGTACTGGCAAGACTTGTCTGTGTTTTGATTGACAAGAAAACTATGTGGGTTACTTTTTTTATACCGTGTCCGAGGTAAAAATTGCATTTTGCATGTCTGTCAGAAGTCACCATGGTGATGATAAAAGAAAGAAAATATTCCTCAAGTTAAACTTCAAATATTAAAAAGTTTTTGCCGCGGGCCAAAAGCTAAACAAATGTCCAAAAATCACTTTGAGAGTTGTAATATTATAAAATAAAAGGAATTACTGCATAATTTACATTTCAAAACATTACCGGCCTTCTCCCATCTTGCCTGTGTTATATAACCAAAGAGAATAACCTGGCTGTTCTTAATCAGGGGGACATGAATGTATTTACTGAGTTCTGTATAAGTGGTAGAGTTCTGTATAACTGAAGAGGAATTCTGCGATTGTTTTGGAGTGTTGTGGATTACTGCCAGTTTACAAATACACTTTACTAAAGTAAATAATGTGTAGTACTTCTTTCCCTTCACAAAATAACATCTCTGAGACATTAACATTTACTTTCCAGCCTCCACATCAAGAATTACAAATATATGTCAGAAAACTCTACCTCCAAGCCATTTATGCATTTATTAATCAGCTCTCTGATTGGATGCTTCTTTAAAACGGGTATCACCTTAATCACCTTAAGGAGAGCTGATTCGCAGACTGCCTGTAATGAAAATATGCAGTAGTGCTGCATGTCAGAAGTCTCTCAGGAGAATCACTGCGGGGGGGGGGGGCGTAACTTTTAACTCCCCAGTTCCCAGCCCCAGCAGTTTTTACATGGCACAGTAATGAATGCTGACATTTATAAAAAATAATTAAATAAATCAGAGCTGGAAGTCTGATCTGTTTGCGTTCCCACCTGCTGTGTGCGCACAAACACAATCTGTAAACTCGGGCACACAGACACATTTGCAGTCAGAAGAATGTAAGAAGATGGTTGATAGCTGACTGATAGCTCAAATCCCAACCACTGAACCACGTGGAAGTTTTAATGCGTTCTGTATCAAAGAAATCTCACTTGTTCTGGGAAATCATGACTCCAAATGAGTTTTTCTGCCTTCTGTGGCCTTTTCAATTAGTCTGTCAGGAGGATAGAACGATACAACAGAGAACTTAACGATATAAGGGTTTGAAAGATCGCCTTTGTCCCGCAAACAAAGATACAGTATGTCTGAATTTGTAATATTTTATCAAAACATCACTGGGAGTAAATCTAAACATTACCGAAGCCTGAAAGGAGAATCTAAGCCATATGGTTACTCGCACAACAAGCTGCAAAGACATTATTTCAATACGCTGGTGGCAAATTAAATTAGGTAGCAAGAAAATGCACAAGGATTGCTTTCAAACATGAGGACTGGGTGAAGGTTTCTTGTTAAAAAGATTTCAATCATCATGGGTACTGTGATATACATTTTAAAAACTTTGACACGCAAGAGTAAATTACATGGGGCTTTTTAAATTACATTTCCTGCCCAAAGGAAATAGCTCTTTCCAAGTATGCGTCTGACAGCAGACATGTCTATGTGTAGTCTGCTGTTGTCAAATTGTAAAGGAATAGTTTACTGCTCAAAGATACCAGCTGGATTTGAATATCTCTTTAGGTCAATAAAGGGTCATGTTCTCTTAATTTACTGTCCTAAATTTACTGGAGCATCAATGATATAACCAAAAAAATCTGATTTCCCTGAGTTTCTGTGAGAAATTTGAAGGCTCAGCTTTCAATTATATTGTGTGTAAATATACCTTAACATGCCAACATACCTTAACAGCTTTGAAATATATTAATAACAAACATTCTATGATAACAAACATTATAATCATACAATCTTGCAATGTTTTTAAATGTTTTGTAATTTTATTTAAAAAATGCCTTCCTGTCTATATTATTTGTCATGCTTACTGTCTGCCCAGCAGTGTAGGACAAGTCAGTATATCAGGAAAAGTTTAAGTTCCTTGACGATGCACGTCTACTGTGACTGTATGTATCAGGACAAGCTGCATAAAACAGTAGGGAGGGGGATATTCACATATTCATATCTTCAAAGGATTTAAGTAATTAGTCATAAGGTCCCTACAGTGCATTTGATTATAGCATAATATTACAATTCAGTCCCATCTTTATTCTCCTGGATTCTATAACCCATTGTAACACTGTGTCCGTGCAGAGGTCTACGTCATCATTTTTCACTTAGAAAATCTGTTTTATTCTAGAAAGAAATAGATGTGTCGCCATTGCCTCTCAGTCAGACACAGAACACAGAGCTAATACTACGATGAATTATGTGTTTGGGGCTGGACAAGCTATTGAATTCTAAATGGCTATCATCCATGGCAAAAGAACTGTCTTAAAAGTGAGTCACATGTTTTATTAAGGGAAACGTGAATCTAATGCTAGTCGGAGTAGCCTGAATGGCTTTTAAACAAATTCTAGGTACACCCGTGCTTCAGCCGTTACATTATTTCTCATCTTGTATGCAAAATGATAGTCGTTCTAAATGTAGGTTATAATCAGATTTTTGGACAGGCCTTGACTGAGTCCCAACTTTACAAAATACCCCAAAGGGCTCAGAATCACAAGACTGGGAAAATAGCCCTTACTTTTGATCGCTCCAAGTCGCCTTGACTGCATGGCGTGCAGATAGATTCAGACAGAGGTGCAATACTACCATGGATTATGTCACAGCAGTGACAGATAAGGATATGCATTGTGACAGGCAAGGACACATGTTGCATGCAAATTGGGGGGGGGGGGGGCTCAAGTGCACCAAGACTCATTTGGGATTAAATAAGTAAACCAGAGGTAAGTTTGAAGTAAATTAAAAAAGAGCGGCAGGTAATTCAATCTCAGAAATGTTGCCTTTACGCTGAAATCCATGTCACATTCATGCTGCATTATGAATAAATCCCCCTCTGTTTTTCGAGTGCTATTTGCATGCCTGTTCCTGCTTTAAAACAGCAACACACTACAAGTACCAACATGATGCAGTAAAATAGGATAAACACACTTTAATAATAAACAGGAACACCGCTTACAACAGATGAGGTGGAAAATCTGATTCCATCCTCACTGGACATAAAACACAAAGGGCAGGAATTATGCGTTTGCCCCACTGCAATTTTTAATCCTTTTTTATATAAAGTTTCCATATTTGCTGGGAAAGAGTGGAGATTAATTCACCTGCAGTGTGCTTTCCCCCAGGGTACCTCATAACCACATTCTGCCTTTTAATGATGAGATGAAGGTGGTGTTTATACCCTACAAGGTGACAATGAGAAGATACATTTCTCTGCAAGTCTAACATTCAGGTCTCGGGAACAGAATGTCTGGAAGCTACAGTCCAGATGTTAGATGATCGGGGCCTGAATTCTGTGGATGCTTTAGGACTTGAATGCATAATGCCTCTGATGCACCATAATCACTTAAGGAAGCAGCAGCGATTAAAAATGTAGGTAAAATGAAACAACTGTTATTAGGGGATCCACAGTCATTTCCTAACCAGCTGAGAGATATATTCTCTCCAGCACGTCCTCTGTCTGCCCCACGACTTCTGCCCAGTAGGACATTCCAGCAACAGAATCCTTGTACAGAATACAGAAATTTAACCCTGTGGAACACAGGCAATGGCACTATCACAGGTGCTTTTTCAGCAGTCTTAACCTCTCCTCACCGGTTGTGACATCACACTGTGTTTATGATAAGATTACGAGTGCTTTATGTTAGAGAGTTCAAGCAAAGTGTTCATGCTAAGTACCATGGAGAAGAGATCTGGATTTGATTAGCCTGTTGAAGCCATGCTAAAATGGAAATTGGACAGACAACCGATGTAGTACATTCCAAAACATTGTCCATCATTTTTGTAGTACATCTCACAATCTAGAACACATCCCTCAATCGAGAACATATCACACAATCCAGAACATATCCTTCAATCCAGAACATATCATACAATCCATAAGAGGCTAAAAAGGGACAGTAATACTTTACTTGAAGCTGTCATCTGCAGTGTATTATAGAATAGAATAGAATAGAATAGAATAGAATAGAATAGAATAGAATAAACCTTTATTATCCTACGAATGAGAAATTTATGTGTTACAGAGCTCTTATACAAAAAGTAATGTAGAACAACAAGAACAGGTAGGTCAGTTGTCTATATACACAAAGATATGAATACAAATATACAAAAGTTTAGAAATAAATAAAGATGTACA
>JAODLC010000028.1:3101957-3139941 GCA_026781145.1 Hippopotamyrus pictus | reverse complement strand
CAGACCACAGCATAAAAGATAGCAGATGCTACCACAGTGTCATAGAAGGTCCTTAAGAGAGTCCTGTTCACCCCAAAAGATCTTAGCCACCTTAGCCTAGATGCATTATACTGTAGATACCTTCATAATGCATTATAATGGTTGGTATAAGAATTAATAAACGGTTACAGTATCCTCTATTGACAGTCATAAGGCATTATAATGTTGATCATAATACTTAATTAAGTTCCAGTGAATCTCTCATCTATAATGCACTATAGATACCTTCGTAATGCATTACAATGCTCGATTTAAGAATTACGGAAGCCCTGTACTGCATTATAGTCTATTATAGATGACCGCTGCATTAAGCATTGATAATGCATAATAAACATGGCTATAATGTGATATGCCTTTTTATAAACATTTATAGCCATGTTTATAATGCTTTATGAATGTATTCTTATAAACATGGCATTCACAGAAAGTGTTACAAAAGAGATTCACTGCCTACAAGTGATAAATTCAATTGAAGGGCTGTCGAGGTTGCCGCCATCACCCCATTGTCGTTCAAGGAATATCCAAATTGCTATTGGTGTTTCTGAATTGAATCTGTTTATTAATCACCCACCCTTCTTTGCATTCTGAAAAATCAATGAGGACAAGCCCGCCGTCCCCCTAACAGATTTATATTGTTCCTCATTATGTTCATTGTTCCAAACCCTTGACTCCTGTCTGGTTTTAAATATTTATACACCGCATTTAAACTGTTGTTTGATTCTGTGGTGGGACAACCGTCTCCTAATTCTGAAATCAATTAAACCCGAGACAGGCCACTGACCCGGACGTTGCTCTTTCAGTGGCAGTTTTATTACAATAAATATCTGCCGATATCACCGTTCCCACAAAAGCCACCATCCAGAATAGAAGGTATACAGGTCATACCCCTCCAAGCTCAACTGCAAGAGGAGACGCCTGAGATGTCAGAGGTTTGCTTGAGATGGTGATGTTTCCCCACCACTTTAAATGTGCAAAAGCAGACACCCTCAAAAACATTTTCCTCACAAGAAAATTAAAAACACAGCATTCCATAAATATTGATGCACTTAAATAATTCAGCAGTTAAGTAGATGAGTGTTTTCTTTATCTTTTTGTGTGCGGCTTGCAGAGAGTGAAACTTTCGATGTTGTCCCAGCTGCAAGTCAGAGGACACGGAGGGAACTCAAGGATGCAGACGGTTTATTGTGTAGGTGTTACAATAGATCAAATGAATAAATTCTTCTCTATAAACGTAAAAAGAAATGGGTAGCAGATACGCTAGTCACCACTGCACAGGACACACCGTGAGTCTGTTCCAATCAGGATAAGCACAGATTTCAGGAGGTGTTTAGATGGGAAGTCATTAACAAGAGGCAGTTACTTCTGTCCTTGACATTAAAGGTCTTCCTATAATATTGCCTCCCAGCAGTTCATACAAAAATACCGTTGTTGACAGGATCTCAAATATCAAGAAGTATAAATGTTTTTTTTTTCCATACTAGCTGGGCTGAATGCATTGTGTAAGTATCTCTTGACAAAATCACCCAAAAATAAGAAGATTAGACTCTTGTGAGGTCAGCAGTCCAAGTATGTGGTGCCCGTCCACAGGACATCTCAGTCCTAAAGACCTGCAGCACCAAGATATGTTAGGAAGCCTCATAAAATTTCTTTTTAAAGCCACAGTGAAGTATCAGGGGTGGAAAAAGAGGTGGCACAGCTCTCAGCTAGGTAGGGTGAGGGTACTTGAAAGACCTGAAGGGGGCGCTAGCAGATGGGCCTAATGATTTAAAGCAGGGGTCTCCAACTCCGGTCCTGGAGAGCTACTATCCAGGAGGTTTTCTATCATACCCGGCTTCTGATGAGCCACACCTGTTCTCAGGTAAATACCAGGAACAGGTGTGGCTCATCAGAAGCCAAGTGCCTGTACCTATTGTCAAAACTACAGATCTTATAAAGAAAGTAAACAGCAAGGGATTAAACTTTGTGACAGTTCCATAAAGAAAATTTAAAAAGCCTAAACCTATTCAGGGGACTGGCTCTTATCACATTATTGTAATTAGTAACACTAAATTTATTCATTATTGTAATTAATCATACTAAAATAATACATTCACATTCCATATATCGCTAAATGGCCAACAGCTAGGTAGCAGTTAATGAATAGCAACATCAGCATTCAGCATTTTGCCTCCTAAGATCTCAGCCTTGACATATTCACAGTGCAATTTTACTGATTATTACTGGAACAAACAAGTTAATATAACCACCTCGTTGGTCGTGATGAAACTTGAAATTTAAGTAATACTTGGTGCAAAAGTGATCAATGTTGGCATGAAGTAATTGCATTATGACCTTGCTATGCTTTTATATCACTGTGTACTTAGACTGGACCAGTGCAAATAAGCATTTAGCACTTGAGTGTACCCTCAGGACATGACATTTATGGAATTATTGCTATTCTTGACATTTGTGCATTTAAGCACTTTGCTCAAGGCTACGACTGTAGGACCTCTCCAGGGACTCAAACCAGGGACCTGCTCGTTACAAATCCATGGTCCTAACCCCCACACCAGCACCCCCCTCCCTGTGTGTAGGGCCCCACGATCCATGGGGGGGGCCCATTTTCCACAAGAGGACGCATTCTCTGCAAATGCGCAGGGGATGCACATCGCTGCCGTGAGGCGCGTGTAGAGCACCAAGTCAGCCCAGGGCAGGAGAGAAAAAAAAAGAGACAAGTAATCTGACACCGCACGCATTGCCACAATGATTGACAGCACGCAGCATCTGACCAATCAGCGGTCAAATGCGCCGACAGGCAGTTGGATCCATGCAGGTGATTTCAAAATACAATTCTGCTTAGGGCCCCAATTTGGCCAGGGGTGGCCTTGCCCCACAACACCCTAAATGCGTTCATTCACATTATCAGGATTATTTGCACTTCTGAGTTACCAGGTGCCCATATACAATCGCGCTCATTCGTCAGACAGCTCCACATCTCTCCCTTGTCGTTGTCTTTTGTTTTCGGCTGGAACACGGACACCACAATCATCCCCCCGTTACACACTCACCCCACCATCTGTTTTAGATGGAACCTGCTGTCTCACCACAGCATTTAACCTGCTATCAAGGTTCTGCTTGAATTCCGTGAATCAACCATCAATTAATACCTCATGACTTTCCTGCTCGACACTGATGGAATTTCAATTGTACTATATTCTCAGCAAAAAGGACTCTGAAATATATTCTTTTGAGACTAATGGTACAGGCAATATATCCGAATGGCCCTGACACCTTCATATCAAAAGGGACACTATTTCCCTTAATAGAACTAGTTGATATGTGTGGATGTATAAACAGGCAAAGGCTTATGCAACCATTGCAGAGATAATGAAGCTTAAACTGACCCCGATGGCGCAGACAAAATCAGACTGACATCACGGCGTTTCCGTCTCGTCGCACTGTGAATAACCATACCCCCGCCCCCCCTCCACCGTCACCTATTTGCAATTCGCTTACCCACCCACGCCCTTGCTGGCCATGCACAACGAATCAGATTTTTATTATAAACCTCATTGCAGCAGCCTCCCCCAGGTCACTGAGTTTATTAGCATGCACGACTACACCGGGGCTCTCACTTCGGATCACTGTGCGTCATCATTAATACGTACTCACCGGGGGGGGGGGGGGGGGGTTCGCTGAAGTAGCAGGACACGTCTCCGGCAACCTGCGGCTTGTGGGACCGACACCAATCTCCCATAAATCTGTCCCTGAGGTGAATCTGTGCTGCTACCCGACGTAAAAGATACTGTAAAGAAAATGACAGAGAAACCGAGAGCCGCACTTCAATCTCATAGACGTGACCAAGGCGGGTCATCCTGGATCGGTCCACTTATCAGGAGAAACAGTGCAGAGATGTCAAATGGGCCCGGTCTGTATCGCTGGCACAGCATCCCATCAGGAGCTGTAGGGAGGGAAACAAGGGCCGCGGACACTCTAGGAATTGCTTGGCTGATGGTGTTATCGAAAGTAAGCTAGGCTTACAGTCCCACAGTTCATTTACTGTTCCCTTCACACTGCCATAGCAACTCAAGATCTACACTGTGCTTCAGCGGTACAACAGCAGGACCATGGCTCACGTTCACGCCAGTGGCTTTCTGGTTATCTGTCTGCATCCTTAATCAGCCCACTACATGGTCATCAGTGGGAGCAGCAAAATGGAATGGAATTCTGGGCCGTGTCCAACAGTAAAACAGCCAGTAATAAAACAGCACGAAATAGAAAAATCTACAAATCGACAAACATCATGAAATGGGGGGAGGGATCCAATACAACATCAAAACGAACACCCAATATTTAAACAACTCAAAACAGAGAAATATCTCATGAACAAATAGTATCAAACAGTAGAACAAACCACAGACAAACCAGATGAAACAGAAAAACATCCGACAGCTAAAATTCCATTAGTTACACAGCATCAGTAAAATAATGGAGGATAATCCAGAAATCGACACCTAGGGTGCCCTGTAGAGGGCAGACTATAGTCATGGGGCTGTTTGATGACGAAATCATGGTATAGCGTTTCCTTTGTGCGTGATGTACGATAAAACTAACACAGAAAGTGACAACGCAACTACTCCCATAGTGAAATCATCTCAAGACCACAGACCATAATTTTTTCTCTCTCCCCTTGATGCATCCCTTTGAAACAGTAGATATGAACAAATGCTTTTATGAACAATTAATTGAATTTACCAAACAGCATCATGCTGAATCAAATCTGCCTTTTTCATTAGAACAATGATATACAGTAGGACATACACAAAGAACAGATTACGTTTTCAAAATTGCTCTCACAATTAATTTCAGCAAATGAGGTTTAAGACCCTTATCAGTTCACTTTTGTTTTATATCAAATACCTTGAGATATTTATTAAAAATACCAAGCAAAACTGACAGGACATTTTAAATATGCCTTTACGTGTGCATACTACTGTAAATAACCACAGATACCGTTACAGATGTCATAATATCATATATACCTTATGACAGCTATTTCAAATATTAAAATGGAGATTATGATTATTGAAATATATATATATTTTCTATGTATCATTTCATATATTCAATATAATTTTGAAGAAAAAAAATAAAAATAAATAAATATATATATATATATATATATATATATATAATTTTATAATACTCATTATCTCCATTTTAATATTTGAGATGCCTATTCTGTCACATAGGTATATTTTTCTGTAAAGCTCCTGAATGTGATGCCTATTCACTGGCTAGTGAAATGCCCCCCCCCTCCCCAAGCTAAGATCATCCCTCATTCCCTACCAGCCTGCTTGAAACCTTTGTGTGAAAATCTTCATCACATCTCTTCAAATATTTATTACACTGTTTGATCCCATCCGTTTATGAAAAATCTCCAATTCTCACAGAAACATATAATCTCTAAATCTCTCGCACTCTGATATCTCCTACAGCAACAAAGGGCTTGCAAACATGAACATTCTGTCCTTGCGATGAGACAGTACACAAGACTTTTTTCTCTCTAAATTAGGCCCTCGAACTCCATTACCACTTACTGGTTGGTGAATGAGGTGAACTTCAATATAAATCATGTTGATTGGATGCTCATTTGAAGGCAACGTTTCACTTACTGAGAAGAGCAGAGATTAAAAAAACAGACAGAATTAAAATGGAAATGTGTGCCTCATCCACAATAAAGGTGAGAAAGATGCTGTTTGATTTTACATAAGGAGAAGACAGTCCAGATAGGGGCAAAATGGAATCTCTGTTTGGACTATCGCTCACTAAAAGTGCCAACCATGAAACCGGCAGACTGCATGTAATAAGCAGCGACCAATAAGCTATCACTTCATAGATGGGACACCATGAAATCTGTAATCAATTGGCTCTTGTGAACTGGCATTATTTTGATGGAACTGTGGTTTGTTACATACCAAAACTGCTGTAAACCAAGCAACAGGTTCCCAGAACCAGAACGCAAAGTATTTTGAAGCCAAATCATAAGAAGGTCTTAAAAAGATGTTCCTGTCTAAAATGGCTCCTTAAGGCCAAAGAAAAAGGGCTCAAAAGACCTATTGCTGGTAATGGGAAGCACAGGATGCTGTAACATCCAAAATGGGGCCAGAGTTAGGAGTGAGGATAGTTTTTGCAAAAAACACAACACATCAGCACATCAGTCTGCATTAGTGGGATGCACTTGCAGGAGATGTCAATCTGCAAATAATAATGAACCATAACTACATGTATGACATTACAGTTAAATATCCATGACTGAAACACGCAGGCTCAGAATCACCCCTTTTACGACAGCATGAGATACATGGCACATCCAGCCACCGCTCTGTTATTTTGTCTCGGCTTAGCCTCCAGCTCCCAAATGTGCCCTAGATGGTACAAACCCCCGTAACAGCAGTCACTTTTCAAACATTGGCAAAATACCTGCAGCTGAAATGAACATAGAACCAAAAACAAAATGAAAGTTCATCCTCTTGCACATCCATCACTACTCTGGACTCAATAATTCCAAAACCAAAACCAAAAAAAAAATAAAAGTCCCTAAATTAAACTGGCCAAGATCCAGAAAAACTGGAGATTCCTGGGTCCAGCTGCTCCAAGCATAAGAGATTATTTTCTGGCAAACCAACTCCTATACGGTAAATACCAAAATCACTCCAATCAGACAGACAGCAAAACTCTTGGTTGAAAGTTAAACATTTACAATATAACGAAAATCGAACCTGCTTTTCGTAGCGTCAGTGCTCTCAGCAGCACTTTACCATACTGGTCCCATTAAGCTTTTGGTTTTGTTCGATTTGTCTTATTTTTTAAGTCAATCCACATTAATTGCGCATAAAACTATTCTGGTGACTGTTGTTCTGCTCTGTGCAGCTCACGCTGTGAGATGAGTTTGGGATGCACTTGTCCTGAGGGGATGTGAGGGGAGTACGGTGGATCGGTCACTGAGACGCTTTGCAAAGGCTGCACATATTGCACTTTGATAATTGGGAATGAATTGAAAAAGAAATGTCACTAATGCTACATTTATTTCCCTCCAGAGAATAAAATACATATGACACATCCATCGCCATGGCATGGCAAACAAGAATGGATCTTGTGCTAAGATCCAACTCCTTCCTGAAGACCATAATTCCATTTTTGTGGCTCGTCCATTAGTTATGGTGTCATCTGGCTGGAGATGTACAGTTAGTGTGAATTTCAATAGGTGAGGACCTGGTAAAGGGCCCAGCTACACACAGCATTGTTTTCTCACAATGCCCTAAATCATCATTACTGCACTGTATTTACTGCAATTTAGGCTGCACATATATGTTTCCAGATCTTGGTACTTTGAAGCAGGGGCGGAACTAAAGTTGTGGGATTAGAGCTCAATACCTCAGGGTGACATTTGGAAAAAAAGAAACACCCAACTTGCTGGAGGCTCAGGATATTCATGCATCTAACTTTTACAAACACATTTAGGGGAAATTATTTAAATCCATCTATGGGGGGGTGCACCCAGATAGTTAGCAGGATTAAGCTTTAAAGTTGTGCTCAAACAGAGAAACCGGGGGCATGTTGGGGGTTTCCCCGCTGGCTCTGGCACATTTAAGTGCGATCTGCGTTTAAAGCGAGTTGTTCTTGGTTGTCTTATTAGAACCTCTGTTTATATTTTTTTAACAGCTAAAAAAAATTAAATGGGTTTATCCAGTAAGGCTAGAAAATGAATATAACTCAGCTTTTCACATTAATGCATTTTAACTGGGTCCAATTTTTCATGCTATCGCCGGCTCCCCGGGGTGTTTTTGAAGAGATTCAAGACTCAAGATTCAAGATTCATTATTGTCTGCTGCTCCATATCCATGTGTACATCTGGGATTAAATATGGCTTCCCTGAGTGTCACGGTGCTACATTTACTAAGTGATATTTTTACATACAGTCAACCCACATCCTACACGATTTTTAATAGTGCAGTTTAAAATATATATATTAAATATAATATATATTATATATAAGTATATATATTATATATGTATGTATATATAAATGTAATTAACCAAAATGCACAATTTCAAATGTGTTTTCTGTCATTTTTCCCTAAACAATACTATTATATTACAACAACTGCTGTACTGTTTTTGCATAGACTTTGCATTGTATAGATACAGCTTTGTAATCTAGGCATGATTTAAAGTACAGGTTGGGAATAAGTGTATATGCAAAGTAAATAGGCACTTTATAAGGGTTGTAAATGTAGGCAATTTTGGAGTATCACAGTGGGCTGTGGAACCAAGCGACTGCGTTAGATGCGGGAGAACCGTACATACATTTGCCAGCATGTACACAACTAACAATATACACCGTGTACCAGATACTGAACAACAAAATGTGCAGAAAAGGGGTAGAAAGACCTTTATGTAAACTGGATGTAAACAGAATTTAAAGTGCAGACCAAGTATTTTTCTGATGCAGAACAGGTTTTGTTTAATAGTGCCCATGTGCAGCAAGTTCAGCACGAGGTCGAGAGACGAGGGATGTAACTGCTGCTTGATTTTTGTTTTATTAACGATCCTGAATCTGGAGATTAATTTATTCATCAGTATTTAGCCAATAGTACAGAAGGTCGGATGTGTCATTTGTTTGGTTTCCATGGTGGTCAGAGCCTCAAACCCTTGACACGATAGTGTAGTTGAACACAGGTTTAGGTCCAACTCAAGTAGCCTAAAGAAGAGGAAGGAAAATTAGGATCTTATATTCTCTGCACCTCCTTGGTTTGTTTACATTCATATTTAATTCATTTTGGTGGTTCTCTTAAACAGAGTGCAGGCAGGGGTGCCAGTGGCGATTATGGCAAAGTATAGTATAGGAACAAACAGCAGAGCAGTAACATCACCGCTGTTTTGTTTGGTAGCTGTCCTAGTTTAGATCTTCCCATTTCCTTAGAATGGAATGCATCTATATTTCTACAGAATTGGGGAGGGCACTTGCAATGCAAATTCCCTCGCGAAATGCTGGGTGACAGACAGACGTCGTGGCCCCTTTAATCGCCCCATTGCCATTGGTGAGTTTAGCAGCGAGAGTCCCGCCCCCCTGTCGCTCGATCCCATCTGCTGCACATGGACCCCTGCTAGCATCCCTCTGATTCCCCCCTGGCTCCGCCCCCCTACCTTTCACACCCCTGCCTGTGCTCTGAGTCTGGCTTCCGCTGTGCCTGGGGAAAGGCTTCCAAATAGCATTGGGTATTTAATTAGCCATGGTTTAGCTGACAGCCTTATCCAGAGGCCCTGTTAGCATTCAGATGTTTGCTATCTGCTACCCATGCGCTGACTTTGGGGCGTTTTTATGACAACCGGCACAGCAGCCGCTCTAAATCTGAAATAGAATCCTCATGTGCACCTAGGATACAACCGGCAAGAGTTTTTCCCCAAGACCCAATAACATGTGTGTCTCCTCATGAAAGAGGTGGATATTAATTATAGTTGCTGAGACAGTCAGCAAGAGGATCATGTCAGACATCAACATTTCTCTGGAGCTGCTCTTTACCACACCAGCAAACCCATTACAGGAATGCAAATCAATTCTGAGAGTTCTGCTGTTGATGTCCAGGTAATCTGTAATCAGCACATGAAAATCTAATTCATGCAGTGCCCGTGGTTATTATGGGTCTGTACCCGGCAGGGGTGCAACAGAATGTTAAGATTGGGGTGAGGTGAGGGGCTGGCTGCAAACTGATGAAGTCCGGGCTGGGTTTCTCCTTTCATTTCAAGGATACTGATGAATGGCACCTCACTGTGAATGAACAGAGTAAACAGGATAGCAGGTAGGCCCTTGGCATGTTGCCATGCCAACGGAGAAGAAATATATTTTCATTTCATTTGCCGCGCATAAATAGCGGGAGGATATGCGGGGTTATAGAGTCTGTGCTTTGTGAGCCTCTGACAATTTAATAGCCACTGCAGAAGCTGTTCGCGTTGTTCGCGTTGCCCGTGTTGCCCCTTGCGCATCCAGGCTCTAAAGCAGTGTTTCTCAATCCGGTCCTTGGGGACCCCCAGCCGGTCCATGTTTTTGCTCCCTCCCAGCTCCCAGCCAATCAGGAACACCAAATACCTGGTACAGGTGCGCTGGGAGCCGAGAGGAAGCAAAAACGTGGACTGTCTGGGGTTCCCCGAGGACTGGGCTGAGAAACACTGCTCTACAGGGACAGCGACCAGCTGCTCATCTCCGCGGCACGACGCTGCTTTTGGGAAACCCAGACCGTACATTCAAGCTTGAAAATCATAATGATAAACTAGGACTGTATTCAAGACACAAGACTATTCTGATAGCAGCATCACAGGAGAATTGACGCCCTCTCGCATTGTGCGCTCGAGTGACACGTAAAATGTCCTGGGGAGGGAAGGGGGTAAACAGCCATTTGTCCAGAAAAATATGCCCGATAAAACTTTCATCCAGGCAAAACATAGTATTTTTGTTAGAGGTCTGGTAGGTTTAAGAGTTGATGTCACAGACTGTCATGGTAAAGTTTGCACCACAGGCTATAATCAAGGCTTGACACCCAATCTACACCCACAGCCTGGCTTTCAGGATGGGCCAAAAGCCTGACGAGCATCAGCAAAGATGTTTCATTTTGCTTCTGATGATTCTGGCCGGAAAAGCCAAGAGGGAACGGTAACCAGAACGGTGGACGGTGGAACGGGGACCAGTTGACATATTTTTATGTTATTTTTAAAGAGTCCCAACTAAATTAAATGCTGTCCAGCATATTTCCTGTGGTGGGAATCAACACTAAAGGGGATGTATTTCACAGTTCCAGGAATATGTCATCGACGTCTGTCAGGGACACAGGCAGGGGTATCATCTGCAGTGCAGGAGAGCAGGATTTCTATAACACTATAGGCCTGCCCCAGAAGAATGGAAATAATACGTCATTCTGCTACAATATAATTAATTTTTAACTGGAGGGATTAATCTCATCCTCTCATTGTCTTTACCTTTTCATGGCACCAGTCATTCATGGGAAAGAAACACCTGTGGTGGAATAGCGGCTCAGTGGGTAACACTGACACTTTACACCTTCCAAGTCTGTGCTGCACCCTAGGCTGTCATCGCAAAAAAAAAAAAGCTTGTTGGGTGAATTCGGGACTGATGAGCCTGAAAGGTTTGCAAGAGCACCCTCAGTCCAAGGGTGTACCCTGGCTAACCCTTCACAGCATGGAAGCCATATACTTAAAGCTTATTTTAACAAATGACGGATGTACCCTGGATTATTACGGACAGCTGTAACAATCAATAACCATTTAGATTTGTGACTAAAATGACTTGGGCTCAAATCCTAGGACGTCTGCAAGTAGAAACCAGCAAACAAGTTAGCTAACTTCAATTATAATTATATAAATATGCATGTACATAGATCAAACTCTCAAGATATATAATTTGAATGTAACTAGTTCTTAACTTTTATTGTATTAATTATCCAAAAATTAGCGGTTATTTGAAATAGTGGTACTTATTGAAGTGTTTTTCAGCATTTAGGTATTCTAATGGAAAGCCTACACGACAAATACTGTAGTCTGTTTTGCCATAGCATTTGCAACATATTAATCTATGTGACAGCATTTGTCCATAAAATGCCTGCTGGGCGGACTGTTGCATGACAATTAGGTGTGTGTCACAGTTTAAATACTTCTCTATGTCTATGAATATATAATTTCAATTGGTTTAACCACATTTCAGACAGCATCATAGTACAATATATATGACAGATTTTTTTCATAATGACATGTCACACCAGTAACTGAACCCATTTCCTTCTCATGCTTCGTTCATACCCTTCACATCAAACGTCACGTAGCGTTTATACAGAAGCTAAGCTAAGCAGACCCTGTGTGTCGTTTTTTTTCAGTGTAACTTTTCTGCCATCTGCTGGCTGAGGTGTGAGGTTACACCAAATTGCTTTTCCCCGACAGACACTGGGTTTATATCTTTTTTATTGCAGTAATTTAGAGAAAACAATGCTAGAGATCAGTTGACATATCTTTAGCCATATTGCTATAAACAAGAAGAGTGTGTGTGCATGTGTGTTGCTAGACTATGTTGAAAAACATACTTTCAAACGATTGCCGAACAACTGTGAAATTAGATCAAACTCTTCTGTTGTTGGTGCCAACCTATTGTGATGGTTTTTTTTTTTTTTTAATCATTCTTTGAATGAAAATTTGTTAGAGAAAGGAGCACAGCAGAACATTCCCTACAATGTTGTTGTTTCTTGTGTCCAGTGCTTCAAGAGTAGCCCTTGAAGAGCAGTTGTACAATTATTCAGAACTAATGACCTGTTTACATTTTAGCCCCGAAGACTAGGCCTCATTATCTGCAGAGAATAAATGATCTTGAAACAGCCGCTGTTCTAAATTGCGATGTACACTTCCTCCCCTTCTGCACTAATGGCTCCAGCCTGAAACAGGGGTCGTTCTAAGCAGCCGATATCTCTAAATCATCCATTTCCTTCCCTGTGATGGAACATGCACACGGCAGACCATTAGATGCCGAAAATGCCATTTAGACCCAGCTGATGTATCACCTTGAACTGTAAATAATTGGTGACAGCTGGTCTCATTGTGGGTGAAAAAGTGACCAGCTTTCCAAATTGTTCTTAAGTAGAGAAAATATCTGTATCCGAGGCTATAAATGGTGAGCATTATTGCACTGACCTCTCATGGTATGAAGCATTTAAGCTTGTGGGAGTTTTACTTGTACAAAAATGTTCTGAGGGCAGAAAAAAAATGATTGACTGAGAGATAACCAATCAGATTGTAGAGGAAGTGGCTCCAAGCAAATAGAGAAGGCAGGATCAAACCATCTGATTGGTTGGTCCCACCTTGGTTGAACCGAACTTTAGAAAGTACATTAGGAGGAATTTTTAGACTTCCCTAAGGTAGAACAAGTGTCAGAGAATTATTTAACCTAAAATGCTGCTTTTATATAGTTTTATGTAAGTTTTATTTACTTGTACTGTATTTTTGTTTAAATTTTTTTTTTATTTAGTTATTATTGGCCTCTGATCCCATTGGCGAGGACACTTTCTGGGGATTCGCGCATCTTTCCTCAGGTGGTCGCGAGCCCAGCTGAGGAGACAGTTGTTCGTTCGTCTGTCTTCAGAAGGCTTGTTTGTCTGCTCATTTGTCTGTCGTTAATGACATTGAAAACTGCACAAACTTTAAAAAGTGCTGCTTTTATTGTTAGAGTTGATTCTTTTAATCCTGTTTGCAGTTAAAGTATTTTGCTGTGTACAGTACCGTAAGCAAAGGTCCGATGTTGGCCACTTAGTAAGTTAATGGTATGAGGGGAGAGTTTTGTGTTGTACGTTGTTTTCTTTTGGAAAGAACAGTGACAAGAGAACTTAACCCTAGACGTGCTGTACGTGTGTCGTTTTATTATACAGAATAAACCCTCCAGTAGGCAGGAGACTGAGTCTTCATCTTATATTCCATAAACAGGCATAATGCAGAAAATATTTAGCTAGTCAACCCAGGCTACTCAAGTATACAAAGACCCTGCAAAAAATAACCTGCCACCCCCCCCCTTTCTCAGTCCACTCCTATATCATGGGAGAGGTGTTGAAATATTTGGTCCATCATGCTGGAATGACCTATTCTGTGGACTAAATTCATACAGCACAGACCAGTAAAACAGCTTAACACACCTACTGGACAAGGCTGCAACACAACCACCTCCTGAACGGGATGCCGTCTTCATTATCAGCTAATGGGTGGATACGGTACAGCCATCTTTGGGATCGAAACAAGTCTAGTTCTCCCACAGTGACTTCATTGCAAACAACTCACCACATCCTGTTTAAGATTTTTTTGATTTGAGGGATTATTCCCTTAAGCTCAATTAACATGCAGCCACAAATGTGATGAAAGATCATCACATTGCAAGCTTTTAGCATAAGGCCGTCACTTCTAAAACTCAACTGTTAAATCAGCAGGGTTTGGGACTGCTGGCAATTTTCTAAGCTTCCCTTCCTTTGAGGTTCATAACTCATCCACCGTGGATTTAAATTCTTAGAACAGTTAATTTCAGTGTCTTGAATCGATCAATGCTAAGCAGTAAACCTTAGCATTTCACTGGCATTGGCAAAATTACAGCATTTCAGGAACTTTAGGTTGATAGAAAATACTGCCTTAAGCACCAGTAGACAGGAGTTTTATGATGGAGCAGTGTATTTAAATGGGAATAAGCTTTATGTCTCAGTTTAGACTTTAATTTTCCCCCCATATTGTAGTAGGGTTGCCTATTAGAATATGTAGATTGACCAAATAATCTGTAACAAAAAGGGACAAAATCCTTAACGAATGCAAGGAAAATACTCAGTCATTGTGGGTGAGCTAATAGACAACCAAGCAATCACAATGGCTAGAATACATAATTGCTGGGAATGAGATCAATGGACTGGATGTGTTTCTATTTCATACTTGAGACACAACCCAAATAGATGTTCCATGTTTATGTGGCAATATGCACCCAAATCAAACCAAACTCCCATAAACATCTTCACACCACTGCATTATGTACTCAATTTGGTTCACTGTGACATTGTTTCAATACAAGCAGACAAAAAAAATATGGAATGACATCACATTTTATTAACAACAGTTTAAGCCATCTTCAGCTGACTGCATCTTGACTGCAAGTCCTGGACAATCAATCAAGCTGTAAAATAAAGAGGTATATTAGGTTACTGAGACCAACACATTGTCATCCACGGTTAAGTACTTCTAACTTCACACATAACCTCACTTCTAGACACTGCACAATTACACTGAGTACTGCAGACACTAGGAGAACAATCTGAAGATTTAATTTCACAGCATCTACAATCATCATTCGTGTCAAAATCATGCCTGCACCATCTAGTCATTTCAGCTTAATGTAAATCATATTAAAAGTGCAAGTCTATGCGTAATAAAGGGTGCTTACCTTGACAAATCCGATGTCACTGGCGTACTGCCGGAAACATTGGCGGCACATGTTCAGCCCGTATTTACGGATCAAGCCGTGTCGGTTTGAGCATACCCGACTACAAAGACAAAAACGTAAAAAAAATTGCCCAGTTTAGTTCCCGTCATCCCAATTTCAAATCACTAGATCATTCTAGCTTCGTATTAAATTGAGATAACCCCTGGCCAATATGGCTGAACAGCAGACAAGGCTTAACACGGAAAATGCCGATGTTTGATAATACGACAAAGACCAACGTCTAACGTTAAAAATCCGCATGTAAAACAAACGTTGTCGGTTATGTGTACGATACTGAAATTGTTCTATTCGGTTCATACCGCAGTCTTTCAGATGAGGAACGTTTTCTAAAAAAAATTGTTAGACAAGCGCGAGCCGCCATATTAGGTACACGTTCCCACGTCCCACGAGCACCCACAAAACTAGAGAAAACATCGCTCTCCACCAGTTTTATTCTTTCCGGCTATTAGAACACCGAATCGCACTAAACATGAGAAAAATAACGAACCAGGCTCTGGATCCCTGGCCGAATTTTCGGGGGTGACTCCAGTAGAGCTGCTGGTGACCCATCTCGTCTCTTTGCGTTCAGGCGTCAGAAAGGAAGAGCACAACTCGCGCATGCGTAGTTAAAGTCCGTCCCAGGCGGTCACTTCCGCCCGTAAAACAGCCAGTCGAAATAGATAGCAGTACTGTTATTCGGTTGGGGAATTGGGTTGCATTTAACGTTTTTGTTATGTATGTGACTAGTTTTAACATTTTATTTATGTTACAAATATTTATGAACTCATAGAACAGCTATCTTCGTCTACACTAGATATTTTACACATATACTTTCTTCGCTATATAATATGGAAATTAAATTAGAATGTACGTTTCGGTTTAATAAAAAATATTGATTTAGAAAATACATATTTATCGTTTTTATTACAGTATAATGTTTTAATTTTTAATTTATAATTAGCCAGTTTAACGGTATCAAACGTGCCAAAATCAGACGTGGGACTGACCACATACTACGACAAAACACGTTTTGGTCTAACCAAAATACCAACCTACAAAATATAGTACGATGTTTCATTGGCAGTATTCTCCTCCAATCCATGTCCGCCATTTTCGTCCAATCAGAGAACGCAGTTCTTTCCGTCAGTATAGATTTCGCGCGCGGCTGTTCACTCTTTTTAAACGTACTGTAGTTAAATAAGGAATCCGAGTTTTATGTTGCTTTTGTATCATTTTTTTTAAAGACATTAATGGAATTTTGATCATCTGCTGAAACGCTATACTGTTTTACCTGGTAAGACGTGTTTATTATTAATATACGTTTTAGGGTGCTCCTATATCTTCCTACGATAAACTCGACAGTAGGCTAGTCAGCCAGGCGCTTTGCAAATCGAAAACTGTTAAGTCGCTAACAGGTTGGTCAAATGATTTTTTTTTTTTTAATACCTCCCCGAGTCCTGTGCTTTTTTAAAAAGATCGATTGTTAGTCGCAAATAAAATGGAGGACAAACTAGTTGATCAAATAAACAGTGGAGTAGACTGGCTGGGTGTGAGACAAGTACTGATTAGTGTCAACTGGTCTGCGCTGGTAGCTAGCTGCAAATGTACTGAGGCTGATTAACTGCTTATTCCTGTTGGTATTTGAGATTAAGGCTCAGTTAAATTAAGTATATCGCTGCCTTTCTCAATGACTAGTTGCTCATTATTCATGTTTTCTTTGAATATTTACCTATGTACACAATATAATTATTAGGTATTAAATCCGTATTCATTGCCAATGGGGTCCGTCTTACTAGCCTAGTATGGCTGCTTTTTGAACGTTTTGTTTTTAACTGGGGTAGAGCCGCTGGTCAAAGGGTAAGAGTGAACCAGAACCATTTCACTGGTATTTGGAGTTGCTTTGATGACGGCTCAGCAGATGACAGAGATCTTGTTATTGTTATTTTAGAAGTCTACTTTCATCTTAATACAATGGGAGCCTGCAGTTATACACGCTGACGCGGCGATGGGCGTTTCGACGCCCACATGCCGCGTTTAGGTCTTTTGACAGCCGTGCGCGTCGCGTTTCCCAGTGCAGGGCCGCCTCCATGGTGTCGGCGCGATGAAGCTCCAGTGCGACGTCGAAGTGATCCATCGCATGCTGCCGACGTATGGTTTGAAAAACCGAGGCAGGGGAACCAGGGCAGTTCTGTCCATCGGAAAACATCTTGATAAAACCACTCAGCGAAATAATATATACCTCATGATCTGCACGCAGAAGGACAGGACCGGATCCAAATACAAGGTAGGTTCCTGGTGCTCCCTGCGCTCTCCCTTCTCTTAAATTTGTTCTTTTCGTTTGTTCTATTGTAAATATTTACTCTGTTATACATATTATATATGTAGAAGCGATTCGTGTAAATATCTGAGGATAGCAGAGCTAAAACAAAACACACACACTACTGTATTTAAATAATTGTGGGCTTTAAGTCCGACTGCTGTCCAGGCACTTACGTTCTACAGATGTAATTACACATGTGTACAATGCAAAATATGATATTAGGTTTACAGTAAACTAAATAGTAAATCAACAGAAGTATAATTTTTGCTTCCATTGCGCAGTATGGATGCTGTGTTCCCCACCTGTGTACTGTGTTTTAAGTATTTTTAGGCAATCTATATATTTTTTGTTTTAGTTCTTTAAAGTTTCATTTTATTAACATATACTTTGTGTTGTTTTCCATGTGTTTGGACTGAATATTTCTTAAACTTTACTCCTATATAAAATACATTTTATAAGGTTTCTGTGGCTAGAATTGTATAATATTTTCAGCTAGTCCTGATTGCAGTGGTAAATATTTTGTGGGTTTTCAAAACTGAATCATTTGTAGATGTACTTAGTTGCTACTGCAGTTAATACAAACATAGCCACAGACGTTTGCATGGCTGTTATCTCACTAATTATAAGACGCTTCAGGTGTTGAATTGCAAAGGGGGTCTAGTTCTTTAAGTACTCTACTACTTCAGTCCTATTCACAAACACCAATGTTTAGACATTTCTGCTTCACCTCAGTTAAAGGAGAATATTGAGAAGTTCTTCACCTGGTTCGTGGATGAGGGTAAAGCCACCGTGAGGCTCAAAGAGCCGGCCGTGGACGTCTGCTTGAGTAAGGTATGGGGCCATGTTTTTAAGCGATTCTAACAGTGTCATTTTAATGAGTCTGGCAGTCAGATGTTTGCATGTATTTTATGGTGTAAATTACAGACCCAGAGAATCAGAATCACTTTATTTCACCAAGTATGCATAACGTACTGTACAAGAAGGCAGCAGCTGTCATATGCCAGTCCATCCTTTTCTTGAATCAAGAGAGGAAAACTTGGGTATTTAAAGAGTAATGTTTATTTAATACTTTTCAGATACTGTAGCTGAAATAAACACTTGTGTTCAGAAGGTATAATATGAGCTTTGTGTTTGTTTCTTGCATAACTAGTGGCTTGGCTTTTCTATACAGGCTTTTTATGATCAGGGATTCTTGTGGGAAACAGGGGTGTAATGAGGGACTGGTAAATATTGTACTCCATTTTCTTTTGTAATGCTTCAGTGGACAGAACACAGAATTGTGAGAACTTGCCAGAAAAATACACAGCTTGAAAGACACGTGCATTATACCCATGCATTAGACATTAAAATAGTTTGGGAAGACGATATGCCGTTTTTTTTGTGCCGGTGATCTTTTTTTTGCTGTCAGTCTGCTGTCCATTGTTTACATAGCACAATAGTTTGTGTATTGTTAGTTGTTACTTGGCCATTTAAAACCTTAAGGGCTCCTAGTGTCTGAGCAGTACCTTGTGTGGAAGTAAAAATAGAAACAAATTGAGATGGAATGTTACTTTAAAACAGATAAATACAAAGACTCATTGTAATGTAACTCTGCTGTTGCAAACTATAGAAGCCCTCCACTGTTCATCTGTGCTCACTGCCTCTGCATTTTTCGATAGGCTTGTTCAGTGTTTGGGAATCTGGGTACAGTTCATTGGTATTTATGGTTTTGTTCTATTTGTAAATGATTTGCTTTCAGGTTCCATGTGTCTTCAGACTGCAATTTCCCTTTCGTTTATTGCTGAAACTATTGACAAGTGTCGGGCACTTTGTGGGCCTGGGTTCACGGGGTATGTTTCCATTTAGTTCTTTGTTTTTGTTTCATGGCTGGTGAGGCACTGGGTCAGGTTATGCAAGTTACACACGCGGGTGACAGTTTTATGGGCCGTGCCTCCTGCATCTTACCGCCCCCATGAACAGCACCCAAGGCCAGCCCTTTGTCAGGCATCCAATTGGAAGTGAGCTGACGCCAGGCCCCAGAGCCATGGCAGGACTGCGGTGACCTTTCACCCAGTTCCTTGGAACACACGTTTTTCACGCTCGCTTTGTCAGGCCTGGCATTGCCTGCTGACTCCATGGTTCTGCCTTTGTGATCAATGCTGTGTCCAACCATGTGCATTTAAACTTTAAACTTGCATTTAATTGGCATATTTTTTTTTTTATTTTTATGAACCATCCTTTGGGAAAATCATATTATGCTTGGGCAGGGCGGAAAATTTAACCCAGCCTGTTGTGAAACCTGTGAAAGTCTGGATGTGGTCTGTTTGTTCCTGCAGTATTAGTCAGAACTGCATGATTTTGGTTCCGACTAGATTGTAACCTTACATGGTGATATGGAGTCATTCATTCATTAGTTTAGGTTTGTTCAGGTTATCTCGCTTGTTGTGGTTTTTCAGTATTCTTTTTAGTTAGTAGATTTGTGTACTATGCTTGGGCAGTATTATGGTAATGCAGTATATCACTGCCTTTTGTAGTCCTGGCAACAAAATTTTCCAAGCAGTTGATTATATTGGTCCTGTTTGGCCGGCTGGGCCACTTCCCCCCCCTCCCTCCAATGTGTATCTTGAATTATGGTTTTTGGTTTACATTTATTTACTCTCTTCAATCCCCTTTCATTTATGATAGTGGTTTAGATTTAATTACAATTATTAAATGGAATCTTGTCTGTTTAATGGGTCATAATGCACATCTTTTTTCTGTTAAAGTATTCTAAACTAGACTGCCCACAAGGTCAAGAGAAAACTTGATAAAGGTTTTATTGTCAAAGAAAATATTGATGAATTAAGCTCAGGCTACTCGGAAGGTAGCAAACAAAGCCCTTGGTTGCGTCATTAGTCACATGATCTTTGTAAGAAGTGTTCAGTTTCCTGTTTTTATTGAGTCACCTACTTAATTGGCTGGCAGTGCTTAACTACACCCTGTGCCGTCTGAAGTGCCTCTTCAGCCACAGAGCTCTGGCTGAATGGTTATTAATGCCTCTGCATATTCCCACAGGCCGATGCCAACAGCCTGAAGAACTTCCTTTCCGCTGCCAGGCTGGCCCACAGGGGAAGCGACTCAGACGTGTTACCCCTATCCACCCTCACGCCTGTCCGGGCTCGAGATGTGGAGAGGCCCAAGAAGAAGTTGGCCATCCTTTCCAAGAAAGACTATCCCCTGACGTCCAATTTCCCGTACTCCCTAGAGCAGCTGCAGGTGTCTTACTGCAAGCTCTCCCGGGTAGACATGCGCATGCTTTCCCTCAAGGGCCTGCGTTGCCTGGACCTAAGCAACAACCACATCAAGAAGCTTCCGGAAACCATTGGTGACCTGGGCTGCCTTGCAGAACTTGTCCTCCACAACAACCACCTAGAAACCTTCAGTGCAGCACTGTGCCTTTCCAGTCTGCAGCGCACCCTAAAGCTTTTAGACTTGAGCCGGAACCGTCTGCACGCTCTCCCCGATCAGTTCTGCCAGCTACGAGAGCTGGTCAGCCTGAAACTGGACAACAACTTGTTGGAACAGATGCCGTCCCGCATAGGCCAGCTGTCGAAGCTTCGCTTCCTGTCCGCCTCCCACAACAAGCTGCCCTTCCTTCCCGCTGACTTCCGCCAGCTGTCACTGGAGAACCTGGATCTGTTTGGCAACCCGTTCGCCCAGCCCAATTCATTGGACCACACTATGCGGCTCACCTTCCCACTCTCTCTGCAGGAAATGACTTCCCGGGCTGTGCTGGACCTCAGGTGAGAGTATTTCGGTAAATGTAAGTAAAACGCAAGATTTCAGTTTGAATGACAACAGGCAAATAAATGATATAGGCATCCGGTGCTTTTATGTTATGGTAATCCACTTGTCCATTGTGGTTTTCCTTTCCAGAATCTTTTGGTTAGGGATATAATGGTTGAAAACACACTTGGTTTCATATGGGTGTGGTCTGAGTGATTTTATACTGCTAAAGCATTGGTTCCCATGGGTGTGTCTGTCTGCAGAATCCCCTTTGGGCCCCGCCTTATCCCTGCCCATCTCTGCAAAGAGCTGGAACTGGCAAAGACGTGTGACTGTGGCCGGACAGTAGTGGATGCCTTCATCCAGATGGTGGTCAGTATGAACCTGCACCTGGTTTCCCACACGGTGGTGCTGGTGGACGACATGGGGAGCACAGAAGCTCCTGTGCAACGCTACTTTTGCTCACTGGCTTGCTACTCCCAGTTCCTGGACATCTGCCTGCAGCGTGGAGTCAGGTGATGGCCAAGGCCAAGGGCCAGAGTTTAGTTCAGCAGTAATAGTATATGCCGACCTCTTCGCGCTGAGGCAGACTTCCCACCTCCTGTGACGGATAGAGGCAGGCTTCTGGCTGTGACGCATTCACGTCCGGTTGACTCACCAGGCACAGAGGCATGCATGACTATAACAAGTCTTTAGTCGTTTTGCAACCCTGGTGTGAGTTTCTTCTCCAGTTTTGATTTTTTTTTTTTTTTTAATGGTAACGCAAGACTTACTGAAAATGAATGCAAATGATTAAGCGAAGGACTTTACTCATACTTACAAAAATGAGTTTGGTTCAAAATTAGTATTTTTCTGTTCTTTGTTCAGTTCAAGAATGTTTGTTTTAGGTAGTTTTAGAGAAGTTTTATTCCTGTAGAATCATAGCACTCCAACATTAAACCAATTGAGAATATTTTCCATGCAATGTTATGTTGAACTAGTTTTGGTTGTTCAAGCTCTGAAATAGATTGGTTTGAGGAGTAAGTATACTTTTTGTGGTTTGTATACGTGTCCATGACTTTTTGTAATCAATAATGTATTTGTCAGATATTAAATAAAAGGAACTATTTGAAATGAATTTTAAAGCAAGTAATCAAGTATGATTACTTTGATTATATTTTCGTGATTCATCTGTCTGAAGATTGTTTTTTTTTTTTTTTTTTTTCCTCCTTTTCTGGCTGACTCGTTTTTGGCAAGTACTTTTATCATTTTCTGATGAGAGAACTAGCTTCTCATTTGAAGACAAGTGAAGTTATTTTTTACAATGATTCAAATTGAGTCTGCAATATTACTGTTACGCGCTAGGTGGTGCCAATCTCGCATTTGTAATGTTTAATATACAGAACAAATACGGGTTTTTCCCATTACAATAAACCTGCCCATTGAATAATGATGGGAGAAACATTGCTTTAGTGTGCGCCTCAAAGTTTTACATGATGCCAAAATAATGCTAACTAAAAATTAAGGAGATTTAATGGTGGATAATTTTAAGAGATTGTGGACTTGCTAGTGTAAGGTCTCGGGGAACATCACCACATAAGTATACAATTTAATCGGAACCCAAATAATTCCATAAATGGTCAGTAGTACCTATATATAAAACAGCTCCGAGGTAAACATGATTTTATTTATTTTCACAATAACATCCAGACATTGCCACAAAGGTACTTAAGGCAGTTTCTGCGGGTACCCGGCCGCACAGACATGAAGAATGACAGGTAACCCGGATCATTACCGTCTGACGGGGCAACGACGAAAACGGGCTTGAAACGGAGCCGGTTTGCAAATTGCAATCTCGAAAGGATCGTGACGCCATCGCTATCCCGCACAAAGCCGCCCCCTCCCGTTCCAGGGAGAGTGCGGTGCATTGTGGGATACGGAGGTCATCGTCGGCTCGGCTCCGCCTGTTTTTCGGGAAGGCGGAATCCGGCGGAGGAGAGGAGGGAAAAAAAAGAAAAAAGGGCTGAAGAATGGAAGAGGATCGCGAGCATCAAGCGGCGGAGTTCCGCTAATCAGCCGCGGGGGAGAAGCACGGCGTCTTTTAGCCGAGGTACCTGACTGCGGCACGGTGGGATCTTGCGGAAGCTGGCAGCTAGCTAAGCTAGTTATCTGGGTCCGGTGTTTAGGATTAACTAGCCGCCTGCGACCGTGCTCGTGTTACACGAGTTGACACCTGAGGTAGCGGTTTTTGCGGCTGCGGCTCCGCCGTGTCACGGATCTGGTGAAACCAGTAGATCCAGCAGATCTCGCAGGACCTTATCAGACCGAGACGCTCACGGAGTGGTCGAAATGTGCTTTGCAGGTCGGGGAATTAACTACAAGCGAGTGCCTGGCGTGGATACACTTTGTAATTACTGCATACTGCCAACTAGAAATAGGAAGCAACAAGATGGCTCGGAGCTATGGCAAGGTAAATGAAGGTTTCGCGGAAATTAGTTGCCTGATCTTGAGCCTAAGCCATTTGTTTGGAAAATGCTCGGGAGCTTTAGTGAGTTGTAGTTGGCAAAGAAACTAGATTTTGTGCGTTTTTTTAATGCAGTGCATCATTACTTGGTTTTCTTGCTCGATTTGTCGTGGGATTAAGATGGACATAAAAGTCAAAACCTTCTGGCGCAATGAGTCCTGAATATGTAATACTTCCCACTAGTAATTTGGTTTAATTCTCATTAATTTAATTCAGGCGCTGGTCCAGTTCCTATTTCAGTGATTGAATCACAGTGTTTTAAATTCGCAACCAATAAATGAATGCGTTTGGATAATGCTGGTCCAGGATTATGTTAAATTTGATCGGGTTAAGTATCAGTTTCTCTTCATGTTCATAAAAGTGTTTACATGTGTCACGCAAATTAAATTTCGTTATTAGACTGCTTTGAAATTGACAGCTGCTTGGTACGACAGCCCTTCTGTGCCGAAATACCCTTCACTGATCTGGCTGTGAATTAAACGTCCATTATGGTTGTAAAATCGTTTGAAATCGAGAAAGGTTTGTGCTGACATTTTTTTTTCGTGAATTTCCCTCTGGCATGAAGAAATGCACAAGTTGCACACATGCATAGATAAATGATTTAATAGAAATTACTCGAGAGATTGCTCTGAGGATATAGCCGCAGAATATACGCGCTATGCTCGGACAGCTTAAGTGGTTTATTTTACTGGAATTTAATGCATAACTTGTTCCCCAGTAAATTACTTTTCAGAGAGATCATGGCAGCTTTTTCATTAAACAGCTTCAGGTGAAAAATGAACGAGTATATTTAACATATCAAGTCTTTTAAAATGCAAGTTTTAGGAGTTTAATGTGAAATGTTCTGTTAAATGAATAAGTTGTTAGTAAAGCGTTCTGAAGAGTCAGAGACTGGAAGATCTCCCGCAGCTAATGGCCAACAGGCCCTGCTCGTTCATCGTGGATCTAAAGGGAACTTGATGCACTTGGTGGGAGAAAAACAATTTTTGCATGGAGTGAAAGTACATCTCAAGGCACGCTAACGTGTACTGACGTTTCGTAACATTTTTCTAACAGCATAAAAGCATAAAAATGCAGTGCATATGTGCGTCTTTATTTAGGCTTTTTTCTTGTAGTTTACAGAATCCTTTTTTGTTATGTTCATTATTCAGGCTATGTACACGTGCGTTCATAAAGGATGTCAGCCTTGCCCGTACTATTCACGTGGCTAATGAGGCACATCGACACAGTTGAAGTTCAGCCTCCAGTGCTGTACATCTGATAACGTACGTGTATGCGTTACACAACTCGGGCCATTACCGGTTCGTGCTTGTTTTCAAAAGAAAGTTGTGTAGTGAATTTCCCTTGAATGTACATCAGAGTACTGAGAACAGTACTTTTAATGGGCACCTGCACAATGTCTTGCCATCGTTAGATTAGTTTCAATGAACAAATAGAACTTGCAAAAGAACAGGTGGCACAGGCAAAACTTTTCTGCAGTGAGGAAACATTAAATATTTATAAAGTAAGAATGCTGTTAGCTAGTGGTCTTAGTTATAGGTTTGGTACACAATGAATTACAGTTTTTTTGTCTGCTAAAATTCATTGATAATGATCTATGATTATAATTTAAACTTAAACGTTAGAATTTAAATGCATTCATTTTAATATGCAATCACTCAATCTGCTCAAAATTGTTTGGTTTTGTTTATCAGTAATAACCTTGCCTGAGACATGAAATGGTATTATCATTAACAAATACTAAAATGAATGCGATAAAAGCGTTTTTGTTCATCAAAATTAAAACAAAACTAGATGTGTAAATGAGAAGCAAAACCAAAGTGAAATTAAAACAAACTCCAGCACAATAATCAAATAAAAGTTTGTGGTTTCGGTTTTTAACTTTCTAGTTTTGAGTCTGCTTATAGCCTCCCAGCTACCAGGTGTCCCTCCTTTAAATAATTGACAGTGAGCGTAGCCTATGATAAGCGTCTCAAATATGCAAAATTGCATATACATTCGAGAGATTAAACCATGTTTCAGGCGAAGATTAGGGACCACTGAAAATGACAAAAACTTAGAGATATGCTCTTTATTGCTTTAGATAACAGTATCAGCCGATATTCTTTAAAAATGAAGCTAGGGGTGTCCAATTGGCATTCAGAGCCAACACAATGAAACTTCCACACAGACCGGGAGACCGATTGACACCCTAACCCCCCCCCCCCCCCCCCTCCAGTTTGTCAGGCATCTAAAATGAAACTAAAAATAAACATTATTCATTCAGCTCAGTAAAAATACAGACTGATATAAAAATGGTCAAAAACTAAAACTGAAATAGAACATTTGAAGAACACTTGAAAAACTTTAAAATTAAAAGAATTTTAAAAAAAGAACTAAAATGACATTGATCCCAAGGAACATTAAGCTTACCTTGAACTGCAAGGTGAGTCTTTGTTCTCAGTCATCCTGAGTCGCCAGGAGCTTCTGTCGAAACTTGTTGTGTATGTGTGGGGAGGAGAGTTTACCAAACCCTCAAATCCCCCGTATTTTTCTTTTCTTGGATAAGTATTGGGATCGATGTCAGCATAATGTGTTTCCGAATTGTCTGCTATTGACCAGTTTCTTCAAATTTAAAAAAAGTCAATTGGGAATTTCTCCTCAGGTGGGAGATTTGAGGCCTAAATGTTCCAGATGTTTGGCCATAGGGCTTCACGGGTTCCTGGGTGTTTATGAAATGCTAAAGTTCAACTCGGGAACATTTGTGATTGGCTGGCGCTTGTATTCATTTTGTATATAGGTCACAACATCTATAAACATAATACAAAGCTTGTTTGTGCCTCTAGCCCCAATACCTACTGTATGACACACAATAGTCGTACAGCTATGACAAATCATTACTAATGTTTATACAGCTAGTAACACACATGTAAATGGAACCGTCCCTATGGCTTGAGCTTGCAGTAGAAGGGAAAATGTTTTGAAAGATTTTCCAGTCTTTGTTTCTTATCTCTAACGTTCAGAAATGGATGTGAACCCAGCCTTATACCAAAAGCATGCATTGACTTTCCTTTCTTTCTTTCTTTCTTTCTTTCTTTTCAGAGGTTTTCCGTTGCCCTGTCTTGATGCATACTGCCAGACTCCCGTGCGTTTTAGCAAAGAACGCATCCTGCGAGATATGTTTGGCTTGACTGACGTTTTAAACGGATCCATGTTTACAACATTCCAAGAATCTAAAGTGAGGAAAAAAAACACGACCATCCTTTTACTTTCTTAAGGGCAGCTTTCCCCTCGGCCGCCCATTCTATTCAATCGGTGTCGCCCTGGAATTCCACCTGCCATGAGATTCCGAATCTATAAGAGGAAGGTGTTCATACTGACCCTGGTGGTGCTCGCGTGTGGCTTCGCCTTCTGGAGCAGCGGCAAGCAGAAGAAGGCCGACGTGTTCGCTAAGGAGCCAGAGGCAGGCAGGGGCAGCCGAGCGCAGGCGACCCCCGGGCTCAGGAGGCCGTACAATGAGACGCAGGCCGAGAAGGTGGTGCGGCCTGAGGTTGACAACATGACACTAGTCTATAGGGGGATCGTGTTCCAGCTGAACTTTGACCAGACCGTCAAGAACGAGGAGAAATTCAAAATGCGCCAGAAGGATGATCTGGTGGTGGTCGTCCAGGTTCACAACCGGCCCGAGTATTTGAAGCTGCTCGTCGAGTCTCTTCGGAAGGTGAAGGGCATTGAGAACATACTGCTAATATTTAGCCATGATTACTGGTCGCCGGAGATCAACCAAGTGGTTGCTTCTGTCAATTTCTGCCAAGTCCTTCAGATCTTCTTTCCCTTCAGCATCCAGCTTTACCCGCACGAGTTTCCAGGAAATGACCCCAAAGACTGCCCCAGAGACATTCCCAAGAAAGATGCCTTAAAGTTGGGGTGCATCAATGCAGAGTACCCTGATTCTTTCGGCCACTACAGAGAAGCCAGGTTCTCCCAGACTAAACACCACTGGTGGTGGAAGCTGCACTTTGTGTGGGAGAGGGTCAAAGTCCTAAAAGACCACAGTGGTCTGGTACTGCTCATTGAGGAGGATCATTACCTGTCACCAGACTTTTACCATGTCCTGAAGATGATGGAGTCTCTCAAGAGCGAGCAGTGCCCAGAATGTGACATCTTGTCACTAGGAACCTACAGTCACACTGCCTATTCCAGCAAGGTCAACAAAGTGGAGGTGAAGGTCTGGAAGTCTACAGAGCACAACATGGGAATGGCCATGTACAGGGAGACCTACCAGAAGCTCATCCAGTGCACGGATATATTCTGCACTTACGACGACTACAACTGGGACTGGTCGCTGCAGTACCTAACGGTGAACTGTCTGCCAGCGTTCTGGAAGGTGATGATGAGCGAGGCCCCCCGCATTTTCCACGCAGGGGATTGTGGGATGCATCACAAGAAGGCCTGCATGCCGTCCAGCCAGAAGGCCAAAATCGAGAGCGTCCTTCAGAGCAGCAGCAACCAGTTGTTCCCAAAGATGTTGTTCGTCAACAAGAAGCAGCCTGCAGGTGGGCTGTCACCCCACGTGAAGAATGGTGGCTGGGGCGACATCAGGGACCACGAACTCTGCAAGAGCTACCCCAGATTACAGTGATGCTTATTTTCTATTATTTTTTTTGGTTTTGTTTTTTTTTTTTTTTGTCCTTCGCATCCTCTTTAAAAGCCTTTTACATATATATATTTTTTTTCTTTTATGGACTGTTAATACTGCCTGTTTTTTTTTTTTTTTTTTTTTTTTTTTTTTTTTGCCTGTCCCCAGTAAAGTACATGGTGGGGGGGGGGTTGGGCTTCTAAATGGGGTTGTCTTTTGATGATCCAACTAAAACTAAATGGATAAAGTATCTGATAGAGTTTTATGGAGAGGAACGTATTGACAGTGGCACTTTTCATCATGTTCCCCTTCTAAAAATTATATATTATTACATTTTTGTATTGAAGTCATGATGACGACCAGTTTATAAATTCATGTTATAATTTTAAAAGAATGTTTATATTTCATGTTGGATTAAATGGCCTGACAAAAATCAAATAGGCAAAATTATAATGCTCAGTTAATGGTCTGTTTTCCCCTGTTTTGTGGTTTGTTCTCAAATCAATTAAAAAAATACTGTTAACTTGATTTTCGCCATGGCCCACAAGTAATTGTCAAATAACTGCCCCTGAGACACAAATGTTTAGATAAGAGGGATGTGAGCAAATGCAGTTTTAACTGTGAATGACTGAAATAATTTGTCATTATCCTGCTACAAATGAGGTTAAATAATGAATGGCAAGTCGTCTGTGTTGAAAAAAGGTTCAGCAAGAAGAGTCAAAGACAGCAGTGTGTGCGCAGTGCTTGTTAGGGTACCCTGACCATACATTTTAGAAGTTGCGGCTACCAACATTGCATGTATTATTACTGCCGCTGATTTTATGCTCCGTAGAACGGCTGACATGAGGCCCGCTCCCACGAGACACCTTGTTCCATTTATTACGATTCTCTACTTCGATTTACATTCACATCAGACCTTGTCCTCCTTTATCATCTCCGATGTATAAGGATAAGCCAGCTAGTCTCTTACAGCACCAGTACTACGTCTTAATTAAGAACGGTGTATAATGTCCTTCACTGTTTTTCAGATAATGCTGCAAAAATGTTCATGGCTGGTAATCTGAACTGCAGTTAAGGAAAGCTGTGTAATACTGTGTCTGTGGGCAGAGTGTGGAATCCATTGGGTGCATTTGCACAGTATTTCACCAGTGCCGTGCTGTTATCAGCAATGAAATATTGAAGCTCTCCATATCTTAGCTGTGCTGTAAGGTATTAACTCATAATAATAGCCCATTTTCTTCCTAGTGCCTTCTGTGCACCTCTGCTTCAGGAAGTCATTGCATGTGTCTTTTTTTTTTTCCTTTTATTTCTGCCTTATAGACTCCTATGTGGGTGTGAAGGGTGGGGTCTCTGGGGGAAAAAAAATAGAAAATCCCATTCTCTTTTCCCTTTCCCGTTTTTTCCCCAAATTTTCACTGTCACCCCTAGAAGAAAAAGAACCTTATGGATAAAGCTCTCTGTGCCCCTCACCATATTTCTATCCAACCCGCATCTGTGATTGATGCTCTTCTGGGTCCCAGTTCCTGCAGAGAGTTGCATTTAACTAGACTGCAATCCCAGAATGACCCGAGAGGCAGGGCTTGAAATTACAGCCGTAACCCGGTTTGATTTAGTGAACGGCCGTCGCAGTAAGGGAAAAGGGATGACAGAGAAGCGTGAGAGAATGTGGGTAGGACTCCTTTAAGTGAGGACCACTGCAAACACAATATTGTTTATTGATGGTACTTAAGATGGTGGGACTGCCTGGCCATTCATTGCTTGATCTGTTTAGACCCAGCGTTAGTCCAGCTCATATAACAAGGTGTTCTGGAGGCGGAAGGCAGCAGAGGTGGTATGATCAGTTATATCTTCCACTCTTCCATCTCGTGGATCGATTTCCCTAAGAATGACTGATGGAGGTTTGTCGTCACAGCTCTGGTGGCCGTGCCTAGTGGGTAAGTCGTCTTCCACCCGCTCCTTTTCTTTTTCTACCTCTCCTCCATCTATACTGGACTGAAAATTTGCCTGCCCGTCCTTGCCCTCGTCAACAAGGGCCAATGTGTCAGAGATTGCTGTATCTTGTTCACTTCCTGGGAGAGGCTGACTTTGGTTGCCTAGTGAGACCTCTTCACCTAGGGGTGGAGTTTCCTGGAAGCCCCGCCCCTCAGTAGATGTCAAACTTGAGTTTTCTGCTAGCATTGGCTCATTATTTTGCATGGGAAGGAACATCTCCTCCATCTCTGCCCTAAAGGAGAGGCTCTCTACCTTTACACAGTTGTCCTGGTAAAGAGACACGGGCAGGTCCGCGTCTGTGACCTGCAAGAAAAATTCCCAGATTAGTTAATCTGAGATAAAGTGATATTAAGTTTGTTTATTGGAGAGCGCTGAACAGCAATGAATGCTATTAAGTACGAATGACTATCAGATCTCAATGGGATAGTTAAGGGCACATTAGCAATAGGTGGCTAACTTTTCATTAAATCTACAAAGTTGGCGGGACCTCATTATTTTAATCCCCAGCCTATGCCTATTACAAAATATCTTGCCGTGATTTCAGAAATTGCCTGTGCCGAAACACGCTTCCCCTCTAACACTAAATTCGATATAATTAATTTTATGTAGCAGAAGGATTAAGAAGTATACTGTGTGCCACCTGCTTTCACGGCTCCTGCTGCCTCTGCACATTTCACCAAATGCGTCACCGCCGCTTTAAATGGAGCCCTACCTCACGTATTGTAACTGACCTGGAAATCTGCGCACCCACAGAGTCCGAAAGCCCCTTTCGATAAAGTGAGAAGGATATTAGAGGCTGAATTTAAGAAAATGGATCATGTGACAACATTTGTTGGACTGGCCGAATGTGTTCTAGCCGTGTTGTCGTGGGTGGGTGAGAGGGAGGGATAATATTATGTAAGAGAAGAATTGGAATTACAGCAGTAACCTGTTTTTGGATCGAGGGACATCTGTGTCTTCAGACACACTTTCATGACCTGATAGCGGTTTATGTTATAAAGATGATCACGCCCCCGCCCGCCAGACTCGGGGACTGGCCACCTTTTGTGAAGATTATCTCTCCTACTGTAATGGATTCGCTGCGGGAAGAGACAATCTTTCCACTTTTTTTGGCAGACACTTTTAGCCTGAGACACTTGCGGGGCCGTCAAGGCAAAAACAGTAAGAGGCAATTACAATTAACAGTCACACAGACACATACGTTCTCATAGTGTAGTATTACAATTAAAGTCGCAAAAGGCTTGATAAGGTTGATACATGCAATCATATGTCCTGATCATCCAACGTAGTTATATTACCATGCGAAATGCTATAAGCTAAAATTAACCCCGTTATGCCCGCGTACACGTTTACTTAAGCTTCATGTTATTTTTCGACACATTGAAGAAGCTGATGTTTATCTTTCCAAATTATACTGTCAGGCCGCATGATCAGTCTTCAGATTTAATCTGATACATGTGCAGCTAACATCTATGGCTATAAATGACTGTGGGCAAATTATACTGCGTATGGAACACTCTGCATCTCATAACCAACCCGTGTTTGGCCCAAACAAGCGGTACCCTCAGTGACCTATGTGACAGCTTGGGAAAACAGACCTTTTTTAGATGCAGTGCTCTATAGTGCTGTGTGTCTGCACTAATGAATTTGAAGACACAGCTGAATCATGCTGACATATGGGGGGGGGGGGTAAGATGAGTCTTTCCATGGTGGCGAGTTTAATAACTCTCAGCCTAATAGTGTTGTCACTGTAGAAAATCGGCCTTTTGTTCAGTGTCAGGGTGCTGACCCATAACTGCGCTGATGAAAGCGCAACATAACTGAATTGGCATTTTTTTAAAGTAATTTGCAAGCTGATTGGCTGACACTCGCCGTTCACTGTTGCAGCCTTAAATCATCTTAAAACTGTTACCCGTAGGGAAAAAGTACCTTATGTGTTAATAAAGTGAACATTAAACCTTCCCAAGCGTGAAAGGCACGGCTAAACTTTAAAGTCACTTATTTTAAAATAGGACATACGTGCTTTCCCATTTGGGGACTGCAAAACCTGATCAACTTTTGAAATGTAATACATAAGAGGATTAGTTGTATATTTGAACACCTGGTGATTCTGACCAGATGGGGAAAACGTATAAATCTGCTATACTGCAAAAGAATATAACAAAAGAAGCATTATGTGCTCTAAGCGGTAGTAGGGTGGTTATTTAACAGTCTTAGCAGTCAACATTTTGCTATTGGTAAAACATCACAAATATGACTAGCAAAATGACAACATTAGAACCAGAGTTTTTTTTTTTATAAGGTCAGACCATCTGCACTCTCATCTCCCAACGGCCCTCTCTTTCCTATGTGGCAGTGCCGTTTCTCCGCCTCCTGTTTATCTGACACGTTTGTTTGTTGTCTCACGCATCTAACAAAGCGCTGGTACCGCCAGGCGTCTCCGCGACGGCTCTTCTTCACACGCACTCGGGCGCGGATCGCTGCCAGTCGCCGCTGAGGAAGCGTTTCTCCCAGTCGCTCAGCGCGTTGCCCTGTTGTGGGTAAGCGTGCTGTATATCTAACAAACCCTGTCATCATGTGCCTCAGCCGTCATTTCTACAAATGTAATTTAGATCCTGAAGCATTTTCTCTACACTGGGGCTTATAGGCCTATAAAAAGTCTTTTTCTTCATTGTTCAAAACTTAATCAGTCATTCTATATTGCCTTGTAAAAGTACAAGGACAAAGCATTTTGAATTAACTCACAAAAACACTGGCTCCATCTATTTAAGGAAATTTAAGTTTGGAGAATAACAATAGAATGAATGAGCTGCAGCGTATAAAAATGTTATTTCTCTCTTTTAATATTTTTTATATTACGTTGCTTATTCATATGTTGTGCTTATATCCTAAATCAATTCCAATTTAGTTTTATTTATAATTTAACGGTTTCTTGTTCTTTTTTTGTTTTTGAATAAATAGCCTTTTCCTTGTTAGTTTTCTCTTAATAATAACCTTGGTGTAATATGATGCAAATGATTTTGGGAATGAACGTCAAAGGATATTCCATACCCTCCTGCGTCTTGTGCTTTCAGAAGAGATGTTTTATATTATGTTGAATAGAAACTAGGTCACAAATAATGTGCCCCCCCCCCCCCCAAAAAAAAAAAAAAAAAGACTTTGTTAAAATGCCAGAGACATAGCTTTTCGTTATATTACCTTGCCACTGGAATCCTGACAGTTCGTGGACTCATCATCTTCCTCTTCTGCGCCCTCGGAGACTTCTTCCGTAAATAGTGAAGTTTGAGTCTGGTGACCTGATGCACTGCTGCTCAAAGACGTGAGACATTGTTCCATAGTCACCCCCTCGTCATCGGCTGTCTTTTCAAGGCTTTCTCTAGGTTCATAAGAGGACACCCGTTTTTTTAATGGGTTCAATAGTTCAGTGTTTTCAAAAGGCGAAGGTAATGTCACTGCGGCTTTCAACAGACCACGATTATGTTCATTAGGTTCTTTGGTCAATGCGTGGCCGCCCCCCACGTGTTCATATTTGGCCGACTCCTTATCTCCATCAACGCTGCCTGTATTCTGACTCTCTTTACTACTGGCAGGCTGTACTGATAGGTCCACAACATTCATCAAAGGGTTTTTCAGCGGTAATACTGCTAGGGTGACGGTAAGCTGTCCCTTGAGTTTATTGAACTTCGCCTCCCCTTTGTTTTCATCCACGGGGTAAGACAGGGGCAGCTCCAGCCTGTAAGCAGGCTGCCGGGACTCTAACAGCAGGCGTCTCTCCGTCACAGTCAAGTCCGCATCCCCGGCAGATTTAAGCAGCGGTAAATCGATAGTAATTAACATTTCCCTCGGACGAGGGCCAGGAGCTGAATCTCGGGAACACCTGTAGTCCTGCAGGTCAATGTACGACCTATACTTAACAGTGTGTCGCGGTATAGTTGGCTTCTTTGGTAGATCTGGGTCGCTCGCAGGCTTTGTCGGCTTCCGTGACTCGCCTTGGGTACAGTCGTAAGGGTAGGGAAAACGGAGCGGATCGTCTGCATCGGTTTGCTTTGCCGGCTGACCAGGAATCGGCTTACGAATTACACTAGGATTCGGTACGCCCTTGTACTTCATCTTTATAACTTTTACGTTGGTTTCGTCTAATTTGACATTAAACTGATTTTGTACGCCTTGAATTGCTGTGCTGTCCACCAGCTTCATAAACCTCTTGTTTTTCCCTGCAATATAAAGAGTATTGGGATGGAAAACAACGTCGTATATCATGTACTTGTTGCCTTTGGAGTCCATATCTGGCCTTCCCGGTGTCACACTGTAGGGCAATGACCAGTGCTGGCCGACTCTCCCATCAGCCCCATTCCCCACTTTACATTCGGGTTTGGCGATTAATTCGTTGCTGCAGACGTTGATGAAGCATTTCTGCTTTCCATCCAAGCTCGTTTTCAGGACTCGTCCGGGGTTGGGATGAACAAACTTAATATCCATACCCCTCTCCTTCTCCATTTGAGTTATTTCCTCTTCATATCTCTTCTTGTTCTCCGGGTCCGATATTTCCTCTGCATATTCTCTTAACAGCTCTCTGAAATTATCATCTTTAAACGCATTACTGAAGCGATCAATTTCTTCAGGTGTTAAATTTAGGTCCTCTAGCTTGGAGTTTGTATCCATGCTAACACGAGTCGCTTTAGTGAGGCTGTTGCAGTTGAAATTTCCTATCGTCTCAAATGCTATATATAGTTGTACCGCCCCGCTCGTTCTGGACACAGTATGCAATATCTTTCCACAGCAAATAAAAAGCCGGTTAATGTAGAGTTAAACTGCACTAGATAAGTTATATTACTTTTGTTTGATGACGAAGATAACCTGCGCCGAATGTAGTCTCCTCATTGTTTACAAACCCATAGCAGCAGTACACTAATGTTGCTAAGGTAACAGTTGCTGCGGTAGACACCGACTATGCTTTCCACAGGAAGTTGAAAAATATTTTAATTTTGCTATTTATCGAAGCATAGTGAATTAAAAAAGTATTTTATTGCCTATAGCAATTGTAGCTTTGTTGAGAGGAATCTTTATTTGTTGAAAACACGTTTAACAATGTATAAGCATACAAAGTGTAATTTATACCAGTTGCAAATCTAAACATTGGCACTGTAATTTAAAAAAATGGAAAAATATGCAATATTTCATTGCGTACATTTTATACATAACTTGTTCATTAAACTTTGCAAGTTACTTAAATGATGATAAAGTCAATAAGGAGTGTTTTAGTAAAGCATATAAAACACCAGCATATGAATCCTTATAGACATCCACTGTTGTGTAACCATTACCTAGCCTGTATGTTTTCCTGACTTTCTTTTAGCAATTCTGAAAAAGGAAATCCTCTTCTGAATGATCTGCATTAGCTTTGAAGGTAACAGTGACAGCTGGGTCTGTAGCATCCTCGCATTCCTGCCAATGCAGTCTTCACAAAATCTGTGAGAGACACACAGATATTATCAGCTATTCATAACCTCAGCACACCCCAGGAATTTCCCAGTATGCCAAACTGCACTGTCTAGAACATGGCTGTTTGCTAACATATATGCACGAGACATCCAATAGCCACGAGACCTGCATGTGACATTGTCCCTATTCGCCAAAACTGCGTATCCACGGAATGTGAACTGGTAGTAAACAGCTAAAATAAATTCTTAAAGTGGAAGTTTGAGAGCTGTGCCTTCTAAAAATCGACTGTGATGCAGAGTGATACAGGGGATGACCCTTCAGACATTGTGTCCTTTTTGTGCTGGAACTCGCTGCTGTTGGAGGGCGGTATAGAGAAATAAGTACACAGCTTTTCTACCTCAGTGCACCAGGATTTCATCTGCTGCCTGGATCCCAAGACCTCTGGGTTATACAATAATGTAATTTCACTATGCATTGCAGTTACTGGCTATAATACAGAATGTAACCCCTTATAACACTATGTATCCCTATGTAGTTTTCAACATATCACTGTGGAGTTAAAGATCATTCGAGTAGGAAGCCATTTATGCTTCCTGCTATTTTAATTATAAACGGCGAATGTTGGTTGATAAAGTTTTTAAACTATGTGTGATACATTGTTGCCCTTGGCAACCAAACAAATGCAGAGTTCGCTGGGTGACCCAAAATAGCAGCAGAATGATAGGACAGACTAATCTCTTCCAGCAGAAACAGACTATCCAAAGGCCACAATTCATAATCAAAGCTTTTAATGGCCATTATATTAGGGCCAGTCATTAGCTCTCAGTTACAGTCACCCCTGCAGATTTCTGAATCTGGTGTTTGAGGTTTTGATTCAAGATTCAAGAGGTTTATTCGTCACGTGCACAGTTGTACACATACAACATGTAGTGAAATGTAACCCTGGTCACTCCGAGCAGCTGTGCATGATTAACAAAATCCAGAAAAAAATAAGGAAAAATAATAAGATAAAAAAAAAATATATGAAATGTCCAGCTGTACATAAGTGATAGGTAAGAGGTATTTTGCTGTGCAGTATAAGTGCAATGTACAAGAGGCCTGAGGTATGCGGCAACAATTTGGACAGTGTGAAAGCAGTGCTCATAGGATTATGTCATTGGTACAGTGACTGAAGAGTCACTGCAGAGTCTGGCGGAGGGTCTAGAGGCATTGAGTATTGTCCTGGTTTAGGAGCCTTATGACCTGGGGAAAAAAGCTCCTCCTTAACCTTTCCATTCTGGTCATAAGGCTGCGGAAGCGCTTGCCTGAATTCAGCAGGCAGAACAGGGAGTTATTGAGGTGGGGTGGATCCTTGGAGATTTTTGTTGCTCTGGTCCTACAGCAGCTGGTGTAAATGTCTTGTAGGAAGGGCAAGGCAGACCTGGTGCAGCGCTCAGCAGCTCTAACTACCCTCTGCAGGGCTTTCCGGTCCTGTGTAGAGCAGTTCCCGAACCACGGTGTGATGCTCATGGTCCGTATGCACTCTACAGCAGCTGAGTAGAAGTCCTAAGCAGGCACGTGCAGAGGGGGGGGCGGAGGGTGCTTGAGCACCCGCCCCTTTCCTCCAGGATGCCTCAAGTGCCCATTTCTTGGGTTTTTTTGTTGTTGTTGTTGCTGTTGTTTTTTTTAATGTGTATGTGCGTATGGAGCCCTGTCTTTGTCCCTCAACAATAAAATGTAACTATTAATCTCAATTTTGCTAAATAAAAGGATCTGGCTTGCATCAGTCACATGACTGCCATTAACCAATGCTCGCCCTTGAGGGCAGAGCGCGCTCGTTACGAGCCGGGAACGAGCTCACAAAGAGCACGCGCATTTTTTGCCGGCTGGGCAGTGCGGAGCTGTAGGGGAAACACACAAGTTAATTGGAAGATGCAGACTGATGCAAAAAAAAAAACCCAGTAAGTAGGGTGTACAGCGTACACTATAGTCACCAACCTTTATTTCGTCACGGACCGGTTTAATATCAGAAACTATTTTCACGGCCCGGCCTTTAATAGGTGGCAAATAAATATACGTATATGTATTTATACGAATAAATGATACGTATAAAAAAGCGGTAACTATCACGTGACCGAAGTTTTTTATTTTTTCTGTGCAGCCTGCGGAGCGGTACCACATGACCCACGGCCCGGTACTGGTCCGCGGCCCGGGGGGTTGGGGGCCACTGGTCTATATCACACAGGAGTGTTAGGTTATTATGTACACATTGTTAAGTTGTCTTGTGGCAACTGACGAATTGAAACA